>CM038625.1:40957214-41557214 GCA_021554675.1 Leuciscus idus
TTCAATTACTGGACATATTCAAAGATCTCTCGTTTATGTATCCGCTCAGTAAATCTATAGACACTAAACTTTTCTGGAAAACTCTGAAATCAGAGTCATTTGACTTTCTTCTGTGGAACACAAGAGGAGAAATTCAGAAATTCAGAAATTCTGTAATTTTTCTTCCCTGTAATTTAATTTAATTTAATTTGTTTATTTATCTTTATAAATCAAACGATTGGGTCAGGGACCTGGTGGACGAGACTGGTATTGCAAAAACAAGAAAGAGATTTATATACTGAAAAATGTATATTATAAATTTAAAATGAGTTGCTATGAAGTTACATTATATATATATATATATATATATATATATATATATATATATATATATATATATATATAGGCAATATATACTACTCACTATAGTAATGTACTGTTACATGTATTTTTGTTGATTTAATTTTAATTTAAAAAAATATAAAATGCATTTATTTCATGAGATATTTTCAAAACTATGTATATATATATTCTAATCACATTTTATTATTATTCATTCATATTATGAATGTATTTATTCTAATCGAATTTATTTATTTACCTGTTTTTTAATCTTATGCATATTATGCATATTTATAAATTTTTTATATTGTTAATCACATTTTTTATTCATTTATTTATTTTAATCTAATTAATTTATTTACTTGTTTTTTAATCTTATTATGTGTATTTTTTTATTTATTTTTATTGTTAATCACATTTTTTATTCATTTATTTATTTTAATTAAATTTATTTATTTACCTACTTTTTACAGTTTTTCTCTGGACTTTTCTCTCCGGCCCCCCGGGGGTCCAAAGTTTGTAAACCCCAGCTCTTAAAATGTACTAAGACACTTACTTCACCTTCTTCTCCTTCTTTCAGCCATGAAAGATTGAAAATACAAATATGCCAATAACTGCATAATAAGTACTGGTGATTGGACGGCGCAGTTTGATTGAAGGATTTGATTGGATGAATAAAGATAAATGCTCTCTGTAGCACCTGATTCACATCGTGTGTTTCAGGATGGGTGGAACTCCATCGTTTTGAAGGGATCGTCTTCCTGCTGTTTGTCCTCTTGTTGAGTGACATGAACCATTGCGTTCGCCACCTCGTGATTTTGGCACAAGCACCTCTCCCCCTCTCCAGGACACACTGGGTTGGATCAGTTCCCATAATCCTGTTATCATTGCAGTCAGGCCATTGATTAAAGAAAGTGAGGCTTTTACAGCCCTGACAAGAGAACCCCACGAGAGGAGCCAGTTCTCAATTATTCCTCTTTAGATCCATTTGCAGTCTTTTCCTGGGATGCGTCCAGCTCAAGGGAGATGCTCCGGCTTCCCGAGCGAGTCTGGAAATGCCGAGGGATTAGAGCTCGTGGCAGTCGGAGGCCGATAGTATCTCAGCGCTGTTTAGGCCCTGATTTGCAGGTGGAGTCAGCCAGACATTGATTGCCGAGTCAGCAGACAGTTAGGGTTGAGCGCCAGCTTTGATTGTGGCTAATCAGGCTTTATCATCTTCCCTCTGATTGGTGGAGAAGGGTCTGGGAATGGAGCCACTATCAGCTTTATCTTGCCCGTTGACTCTAGTATTTTTATGAGATCTGTTTCTAGCTCTGCTCAGCTGTTCATTTTTTGCCTCCTAGAAAACTGTTATATCTGGGTCAATTACGTGACGTGATTTTTTTTTTTTAAACCATATATATATATATATATACACTCACACACACTGTCATTCAAAAGTTTTGGATCAGATTGGATTTTTTATGTTTTTAAAAACAGCTGTTTTCTATGTGAATATATAGTAAAGTGTAATTTATTCCTGTGATCAAAGCTGAATTTTCAGCATCATTACTCCAGTCTTCAGTGTCACATGATTTGATGCTCAAGAAACATTTCTCATCATCATCAATGTTGAAAACAGTTTTTAAAATGTTTATTTTCTGGATTATTTGAGGAATAGGAAGTTCAAAAGAACAGCATTTATCTGTAATAGAAAGCTTTTGTAACATTAAACACTACCGTTCAAAAGTTTGGGGTCAGTAAGAATTTTTATAAATGGGGGAATAAATAAAAGAAATCAATACTTTTACTTTATTAATTTATTTACTTTTTAATTTTATCAAGGATTAATTAAATTGATCAAAAGTTACAGTAAAGACATTTATAATGTTACAAAATATTCAATTTCAAATAAATGCTGTTCTTTTGAACTTTCAAAAAACTGTTTTCAACATTGATAATAATAATAATAATGAATGTTTTTTGAGCAAATTATCATATTAGAATGATTTCTGAAGGATCATGTGACACTGAAGACTGGAGTAATGATGCTGAAAATTCAGCTTTGATCACAGGAATAAATTACATTTTAAAATATATTAAAATAGAAAACAGTTATTTTAAATTGTCATAATATTTAACAATATTATTATTATTATTATTATTAAATAAATGCAGAAGAGACTTCTTTCAAAAACTTTAATTTAATTTTAATTTAACAAATTAAATTTAACAAAGTTTAATTTCACAAAGCTCCTTTTACTCCACATGATATTGTGAGTCGCACCACATGACTTTAATTTGGCGGTCACAGGTTTGCAAATATTTATCTGCTTATTAGCCAATTAGTTAGCCAATTCAAATTGTACGTTTTAGTACGAATCACATCGTAGAAATTCATACGAAATTGCCACCTCATAAAATCGTTTTCTCACGAGGTCGCTGGAATTTTATAACAAGGCAAGGTTAGTTCAGGATGTAAAATGTCATGTGGTGCAACTCCCCAAAAACAATGTTATTCATGAACTAATAAATCATGATATTTGCAAAAAATGCTTTTTGTAAGGAAAAAAATTGTATTACTTTTTACTAAATGATTACACCACATGACATTAAATATAAACTTTGCTTAAAAATGCCATAAAAGTTTTTTAAAAGCTTAAGAAAACCAGCATAATTACAAATACTTGGCACATGTGTTTTAAACTAGATTTAAAGAGATTGGATTTTAGATGTATTATGGATCCTGGGAACGCTAATGGAAATATTTCTCCAGGTATTATAGACCTCATCTGTTCCGACCATACAAGCAAACCCTTTTTGACCCTGACGCCACATAAGCCGCATTCCCTCGACATGTTTGACGTTCGTCATCTCAGCCGAAACTGAATGGGGACTGAGATTGTCTGGACAATGAGAGTAATGTATTCTCACGGCTTTGTGGCGGACAGGCGGTCTTTGTCTTTTTAATTGGGTTCACAAAGCTATGAGTGAAACTGAGATATGACTCCATGCATATGACAGACATATAATACCTATTTACTTTCTTTTTTTCTATTGCTGTAATTCATTATCTTACTCTATTGTTGTTCTATGTATTTTGCCAATCATAATTTCAAACAACAGGAGTTTATTAGACTAATCTGCCTCACTCTCCTTGATTATGGGACTATTATGGGGTTTCATAAGACGAATGTTACACACACACACACACACACACACACACACACACACACACACACACACACACACACACATATATATATATATATATATATATATATATATATATATATATATATATATATATATATATATATATATTATATTATATTGGAAACATTACTATTTTTAATGTTTTTGAAAGAAGTTTCTTCTGCTCATCAAGCCTGCATTTATTTGATCAAAAATACAGATTTTTTTTTTAAATATTGTGATATATTATTACAATTTAAAATAATTGGTTTTCAATTTATTATACTTTAAATTATAATTTATTTCTGTGATGCAAAGCTGAATTTTCAGGATCATTACTCCAGTCTTCAGTGTCACATGTGACATCCAGTCTATCACATGATCCTTTAGAAATCATTCTAATATTCTGATTTATTATGAGTGTTGGAAACAGTTCTGCTGCCTAATATATTTGATGAATAAAAGGTTAAAAAGAACTTCTTTACTATCACTTTTTATCAATTTAACACATCCTTGCTGAATAAAAGTATTGATTTATTTCAAAAAAAAGAAAGAAAAAAAATGACTGACCCCAAATGACTGACCAGTAGTGGATATTGATGTTACAAAAGATTTCTATTTTTAAAACATTTGCTTCTTTTTATTTATTTATTTTATTTAAATTTTTTTCCTTTTTATTCATCAAAGTATCCTAAAAAAGTATCACAGGTTATGAAAAAATATTAAGCAGCAGAACTGTTTCCAACTTTGATAATGAATCATCATATTAGAATGATTTCTAAAGGATCATGTGATAGACTTATGGAAGCCCGTTTCCGCCACGTTGAGTAAAAAAAAAAAGATTATTTAAGTCATAATAATGAGAAACTTTCTCATAATAATGACTTAACATGTCAAAATAATGAGAAACTTTCTCATAATAATGACTTAACATCTCATAATAATGAGAAACTTTCTCGTAATAATGACTTAACATCTCGTAATAATGAGAAACTTTCTCGTAATAATGACTTAAACATCTCGTAATAATGAGAAACTTTCTCGTAATAATGAGAAACTTTCTCGTAATAATGAGAAACTTTCTCGAAATAATGACTTAACATCTCGTAATAATGAGAAGCTTTCTCGAAATAATGACTTAACATCTCGTAATAATGAGAAACTTTCTCGTAATAATGAGAAACTTTCTCGAAATAATGACTTAACATCTCGTAATAATGAGAAACTTTCTCGAAATAATGACTTATTTTCTCGCACTTCTACGCATGCGCAAAGCAGCGGAGCAGAATGGCGTGCCGCACTAGCGACATCCGCTGGTCAAAGCCGTGTAAATGCATCACAGCAAACATGGCACGCTCTGCAAAACAGTTGTTTTCATTAAAGTCAGTGTGATCTACTAAGTGCAATCTGTAGTATCATTAAATAACATCATCAGTAGGCCTATATCTTCCATACTTTTCCATGCGCACGATAAGGTGTGAAAGTGGAATGCAGAACCAGGACGGTTACCATGGTAAAGAAGGACGCCTGCTTGTGCACAGCGATGGAAATTGTTACATGAATTTACAAAACTATCAGATTAAAGTTGGAATATTACATTTATTCGTCAAGTTTAAGTGTAACATCTTCATAAAATATATGGGTATGTGTGTTAATATAACACGTATTTTGCAGATGCTTCTTTGATGTGCAGGTTCATCTGGAAGATATCAATACAGAAATCACCTTTAAGATGTTTATGACTTCGGGGACATTTAAACATAGTTGGGCAGTGGAATGGGGGAAAACGCAAGGTCTTGAGACGTGTTTTTAAAAGCTGAACTTCTTTTCAATTGAGCGCCGCGTTTTTAGAACGCCGTGTCATGCGCGAGACGCTGCAGAAGAGCGAGCGCAACGTCCGTCTAGTGCGCATATATGCCTAGAAAAGCAATGAAAAAGCGCGTTCTGTATGAACGGACCCTTACACAGATTTCCAGATAAGTGTTCTTAAACAGATTTGGAAAGGTGTGCTGTCCTATCATTCCTCCATCTATTTGAAATCCATGGATCACCCTTCTGTGTTGCTGCTTGTTCATACACAAAAATACAAATGCATATTACAAATGAATAAAAGACTATCTAGCTATGGAAGCCCGTCTCATATATTGATCATTTATCATTAATGTTATTCACTGCAGAGCGTGCCATGTTTGCTGTGATGCATTTACACGGCTTTAACCAGGGGATGTCGCTAGTGCGGCACGCCCTTCTGCTCCGCTGCTTTGCGCATGCGTAGAAGTGCGAGAAAATAAGTCATTATTACGAGAAAGTTTCTCATTATTACGAGATGTTAAGTCATTATTATGAGAAAGTTTCTCATTATTACGAGAAAGTTTCTCATTATTACGAGATGTTAAGTCATTATTATGAGAAAGTTTCTCATTATTACGAGATGTTAAGTCATTATTATGAGAAAGTTTCTCATTATTACGAGATGCTAAGTCATTATTACGAGAAAGTTTCTCATTATTACGAGATGTTAAGTCATTATTATGAGAAAGTTTCTCATTATTACGAGAAAGTTTCTCATTATTACGAGATGTTAAGTCATTATTACGAGAAAGTTTCTCATTATTACGAGATGTTAAGTCATTATTACGAGAAAGTTTCTCATTATTACGAGATGTTAAGTCATTATTACGAGAAAGTTTCTCATTATTACGAGATGTTAAGTCATTATTATGAGAAAGTTTCTCATTATTATGAGATGTTAAGTCATTATTATGAGAAAGTTTCTCATTATTTTGAGATGTTAAGTCATTATTATGAGAAAGTTTCTCATTATTATGACTTAAAGAATCTTTTTTTTTTTACTCAACGTGGCGGAAACGGGCTTCCATATAGACTGGAGTAATGATCCTGAAAATTCAGCTTTGCATCACAGAAATAAATGATAATTTAAAGTATAATAAATTGAAAACCAATTATTTTAAATTGTAATAATATATCACAATATTAATTTTTTTCCCCTGTATTTTTGGTCAAATAAATGCAGGCTTGATGAGCAGAAGAAAATTCTTTCAAAAACATAAAAAATAGTAATGTTTCCAAACTTTTGTTTATATATATAATTAATTATATAATATAATTATAAATATATATATATATATATATATATATATATATGAAATTTCGCGATATGGGTATATTTGTGAACGCGATATAGGTATATATCAATAACCCTGAAAATTAAATAATTATATTTTAAACCTAGTGTGTTGCATCAACATTCTTGCCTTTATTAATACATTTTCTATATATTAAATAATTGTCAGTTCCTCTGAACCCCTCCACCTCCCCCAGCTCCACCTGTCTAGATCTGCTACAGGACTGATGTATGTCTGTTCAGCATCAGCATAATACAATAAAATTGCCATATTCATTAATATGCCAAAACTTTGCATTCAGCAAAACCAGCTTGCTAATAATACATACTAAAAGTACGGTCAATGCAGATAAAGTGGGACTCTGACTACACCACTAAACGTTGGTGTTCCAGTATCCAGTCTGTGACCAACAGATAACTATCTTTTTGCCTGAGAAATTTCAGATATAAAAAAAAAGAGCCACTTAAACGTCTGAAATACCTCTTTTGCCCGCAAGACAAATATTGTATTTTCCTGCTTGCCGTAAAAAACCCCTTGAACGTGAAATCAATGCGCGGGGACTCAATAACAATCCATCTCTGTTTCTCCAGGCATATCACTGAGCCTCTGTGCCCCAGAACTTTATTATCAAGGGATCTATGAGAGAAATTTGCACTTGGATGTAACCGAACAGATCTGTTTGCCATGCACCCACTGTGCCAGAGTGATTTTACACCAACACTCAAGCGCCGAGAAAACACCTTTTCTATGCGGGCTTTGATAAGGATATCACTGATGATGGCTCTAACTACATGCTTTGGGAGTTGAGAACATGGATTAAAGTAAATCAAAACATCAGACTACTCCTATACTTTTTCATGCCGTTCTGTAAGGGAAAACACACGTTTCTCCCGGGCTGAAATGCATGGCCCTGTGCTGAAGGATTCAATGTGTCACTTTGACCTGAGAGGTGTCTTTTATATTTGGTTCCACTCCTATGGCTGGCAGCCCGTGGGAATTCTCTGAGCAGCTCATGAGCAGCCATGCCTGCAAGAAGGAGGACCGGGGAAAGTAATGCCAGAGGACAACTGGCCCCATCATAAATAAATAACAGATTTCTATTTTCTTAAAGTTGCACATTAAACTTTAAAACGCTGCCCCTCAGTGAGAGAACAAATGACCTTTAAAGGTTTAGGAGGTAAATTCTCAGATGAGAGATACTTCTTTGATGAGTATTTCTGAGACTCGACTTGGAATTGCTCACGATTGAGAATATTATAGTCAACTAAACCTAAAATAAAAACAAAAGCTGGAAGCAGAAAAAATAAAACCGGGGAGAACAAACTTGCATCTTTTAATGGCTTAAAAAAAAAAAACTAAAAAAAAATCGAAATAACTATTTTATAAACTATTAACTATTCATATATTTTAGTTCATTTTCTTTATGTAGTATATAAGAAGTGAAAATTTCTAATTTTTTATTTTTATAAATGGATTAATTACTAATTTATGATTTATTTAATGTCATGCATTTCGCATTTTAGTTTGTTTGCAATATCCCATAACCACTTGGCACAAGCTGATTGGCCTCTGCTGATCATGCAGCCAATGAGATGCTTGCTGAACTTTTAATTAGTGTAGTTCATTGTTTGCTATGAGCTGTGAGCTGTTAGCTATCAGAGTTCCTCTGAGCCCATCCCTCTCCACACCTCCACCTCCACCTCCCCAGCTCCACCTCCACACCTCCACCTCCCCAGCTCCCCCTCCCCAGCTCCCCCTCCCCAGCTCCCCCTCCCCAGCTCCACCTCCCCAGCTCCACCTCCCCAGCTTCCCCTCCACCTCCCCAGCTCCACCTCCCCAGCTCCACCTCCCCCTCCCCAGCTCCACCTCCCCAGCTCCACCTCCCCAGCTTCCCCTCCACCTCCCCAGCTCCACCTCCCCAGCTTCCCCTCCACCTCCCCAGCTCCACCTCCCCAGCTTCCCCTCCACCTCCCCAGCTCCACCTCCCCAACTCCACCTCCCCACCTCCACCTCCCCAGCTCCACCTCCCCACCTCCACCTCCCCACCTCCAGCTCCACCTCCCCAGCTTCCCCTCCACCTCCCCAGCTCCACCTCCACCTCCCCAGCTCCACCTCCACACCTCCACCTCCACCTCCCCAGCTCCACCTCCCCAGCTCCACCTCCCCCTCCCCACCTCCCCCTCCCCAGCTTCCCCTCCACCTCCCCAGCTCCACCTCCACCTCCCCAGCTCCACCTCCCCAGCTCCACCTCCACACCTCCCCACCTCCACCCCCATATTCATTCACATGCCAAAACTATTACATTTATTTCAATTACATTTTGATAGAAAACTGGCTAATATTTCTTATTTTTTCTAACAAAGGCAGCAAATGTCCCATCTAAATTTGCTAAAACAAATGATTGATCGTTTAAGACATTTCTTCATCATTCACTGATTAATTTGAATGCATTAACAATTATCCACAGAAGGTATTTAAATATGATTTATATTTTTTAAACTGTGTTTGAAAACATCTAGGTTTTTTTTTTTTTTTTACATGTAAAACTCCAAAATTCTAAAACTAAAATAAAAAACCTAAATATAAAAAAAAAAAAAAAAATAGACAAAAAAAAATAATAATAACCAGGGTAAAGATTATCCAGATATAAAGATATACATTTTTTGAAAAGAATGGTTAAAGCCTGACTAGAGGTTTCCCAGCCCGAGCGGATGTCAAGTGTCAAACCCCCTCTAATACTAGCAAAACAGACCAGCTATCCACCTTTCTTTCTTTTCTTTTTTCTGCTTTCGTTGTCTGGGAAGAAAAAAAGTACAGGCTAGCAAAATGGCATCTGGCATCGTTCGTTCTGTTTACGTAGACAAACACAGCGGGTCTGGAGAACAGTGGCGTTTGGGTAAATTGTGCTCGAATTGTGATCAAGGCCGTGAAGGCCTTTGCCATCTGTATTGTGACATGCAAATGCACCTGTTCAAACAGCACCTGGACCGCCCAACTCGCCAGCTCATTGTACGCAATTACAAAGGCTTGCAGTTTCTGCAGTTTGATCCCTGGAAGCATGAGGCCTGCTGAGTGTCTGAGCACCTGTTAAGTGCACGAGTCATCTGTTCCTCAGCTGGGGTGCCTTCTTACGTGCGACTGAGCGCCAGAGAAATTAATCTGAAGAGCCATGGAAATTAATCCAGACCTCAAAGGAACGTCTGGACACTGGTGTTCACAGCTCGGATGTGGACTCCGTTATCGTTCTTATCGTGTTGCAAACAGATTCAAAAATTATGTAGCATTTCAGATGTTTTGCTCAAAGTGAACTTGGCTGCCTCTACAGTAGAAATGTGGAAAAAAATTATAATAATTGTAATCAGTGCAACCTGACTAGAGAGAACAGAAAAAGCTGCCGTCTTCCCTTTTGCCAATTAGGTAAGAAAACTTCAATACCCATAATGCACTGGGCATGTTGCCATCCAAGGCCACTCCCACCAGTCTGCTATTGATACGCTTACCAGAGTCAAATACCGTCTTGCTTTAGTGGGAAAGAGTAGACAAAGTATTCGGGGTGGAACAATATATCGTGTCACAATATATCGCAATACAAAAATGCAACAATATGTATCTTGGATAGTGACAATATGTATTGAGTATATTTCACCCAAAATAAAATTACTGGGTAAGAAAAAATTCTAACTTTCAGAGTTTTGGTGTCAGTGCTTCATTAAACTGCTATATATAATGTTGAATATAATGAATATTAATACAATGGGGGGATATGTGTGTGTCCTGATAATGCCAAATGTCTGATGTTATAAGTGGCCAATATTATTTGATATATATCTAGTCAGTGACAGAGTAAAAACATATTCGTCTGAAATAATTGAATAACAGAATCATGAATATTTTATTCTGGTGTCTCTATTATCCTGTGCTTTGGGTTATCAGCACCAAGTCCAAGCCTATTCATTTACACACACAATGTAATACCAAATTTAGCATTTTAATCAACAGTAAAACAAATTTTAGTTAACCTTTTACCATATGTCTTGGAGTATCGCACTAATATCATATCGTGAGTTCAGTATCGTGATATGTATCGAATCTTGACATGAGGGTATCGTTACACCCCTACAAAGTATGATACAATTTTCAATGATTAACCCTCTTTCTGACTTCATATGTAAGTTTATATGTCGTAATTCTGATCTTTTCTTGCTATTGCGAGTTTATATCTCCTTTTTTTTTCTTTTCTATTTCTCACAATTCTGAGTTTATATCTCACAATTCAGACTTTTTTCTCGCATTGCTATAGTTTTGAGAAAAATAATCAGAATTGAGAGATGCAAACTTGAAATTGTGAGATATAAAGTCAGAACAGAGCAATTATGAGAGAAAGTAGTCAGAAAAATCTTTTAAAATTATTTTTCCCCTCATGGTGGAAACAAGCTTCCATACAGAGTAGAGCAACTAGAGCTTTGTGAAGATAGTCTGCAGTCATTAGCCTCTGAGAGATGGAAATATGCCTGAAAATAAGACATTTGATTTAATGCTGTGAATGACAAGAGGCTTAAATTACTCAAGCTTGTGCTCTCCATAAATTGTCTGTCTCGTATAAGCTGGAATTTATTGTGTTTGGCTGTGTAATGCATCTTAGTATGTAAGTGTGGCTTGCTCATGTGTTGATATTGATTTAGCATTAAGGGGAAATTGGAAATATCGCAATGGTGTGGTGATCTATTGCGGAGATGCCACTGCAACACTCTCAGCAGAAGCGCTATTGTTATTATTCTTAATTGATTGCCATAAACCTGCTTCTGAAATTACGGAAAATATAATTTGATACTAATATACAAGCTGTAATAATTATATGAGATCCAATAGCAGTCCATCTCAGCAGTTTCTGAGGCTAAACAAATTCGATTTTCTTCATAAATTGCATTGCAAACCATCATAATGACATGGATGAAAGAAAACTCTATAGACTTAAGCACTTCCATTTAAAAACCACCTAGCCGAAATAACTGTGTAATTTCTCCGCCGCCAAACGCAACAAATAATGACTGCATTTGTTCTCCCGAAGACCACTAGTTGAGGCTTCATATACCAAATAGTTTTGACTATTTTTCAACCTCTTTCTGACTCTTTTAATTAGACCATTTTTGCTGCTGTACCTTTAAGACTTCCAAATGTAAATGATCTCCGTTTTGATTGGCTTATCCTAAAGGGGTGATGAACTGAGAAATCAAATTTTCCTTGAGCTTTTGACACATAAGATCAAAGCCTACTTCAACACTGCCTGTTTAGCCCCGCCCACCGATTCACGCATTACATGAAACTCATTATAATATGCAAAACTGTTATCCAATCATAGAAGTGGGCGTTTACTTCCAAGTCTTCAATGCGTGCATGTGAAACCGAGCGTTTCAGGAGCTAGGCTCAAAACCAGGGTAGAAAATAGCCTATTACTTATTCATTTTTATGTTTTTGAATGTAAAAAACAAGCGAACGTCGTAAGTTGACCTCAGACAACAATATAAAAAATTTAAAAAAGCCAGTTCATGACCCCTTTAAAGAGGACCTACTATCACCTTTTACAAAGTCTTGTTTTTTGGGCTCTACTAGAATAGGTTTTCATGCTTGAAAGTTCAAAAACACATTATTTTCCCCATATTCTCCACTGTTGCAGCTCCTCTTTTCCCAGTCTGTCAGTAACGCTCTGTTTAGTTCCTGTCTCAATGAAGCCCCTCCTTCTGAAAAGCACACTGTGCTCTGATTGGTCGGCTGGAGCAGTGTGCTGTGATTGGTCAACCGCTTTGAGCGTGTATGGGAAATGTCACGCCCCTCACCATAACTGTGAGTTTCAACACACTACTTTCTAACTCAACCAGGCCTCATCCCTTTATTTTGAGTACGCCTTGGGTGGGAATTATTTAAATAAGGAATATTATGACGAATTCATTCCCACAAGAAAAAAACAAGACTACATTGGAAGCGTTTCAGGGAGTTCAGAAACAGTGCGCACTGATATAGAGAATAACTGCCTTTGGAGTGACTTTGTGCTTTGTAACTTTGCAGACATTGTCACGCTCAAGCACCAACATCACACACTAGAGAAAATTGAAAATGTAATAAAGCACAATGCTGGGTGCTGCTCTTCAATGCTCGGATGTATTAAAAGATGTTTAGGCATTAGCAAAACTACCAGCGTACGAGAGTGTGTGGCTGTATTAGTGTTAGCATACAGTGGCATTTGCTAATACCGCAGGCCACACAATGACTCCAAATATGTTGCGCGTCGTTTATAGCTGGGAGCGGAAGGACATGCTCTCTGTTCAGCCACGTCTCCCGCCGAATGACCCGGGTCCCATCTGCCACCCCGCGCATATGTCAGTCCGACAGAGTGAGGCCATTCATCATCCGTACCGATAACACCCGCCTGCACTCCGCTTCAACACCCGCACTCCCAGGATGGGTGCTTTCTGCAGATTATAAAGTGTAATATATTCAGTCATGACTGACAACTTCAAACTGGACTTCAAAGGGCCTAAATATATATAATCAAGTGTTTCCCAAGTTCCCCAGTTCCTCGCCTCAGAAGATCTGAACATAAACACAGGACTGGATATCCTTCAATGCACATTCTTGTACATTTTGTCTATTTCTTTTCATGTTTTAATTGTAATTTTGATTAACTTATTCTATTCAACTTATTTGAAAGTTAAATGCATCGTATTATTTTTGTATTATACAACGCTTCCCAGCAACAGGACTGTGATGGCTCTTTTATCAAATCAAATTAATAAAAAAATATATAGGTCTACGAATTTAGGTATTTGTAAGTGTACGCATGTACTTAATTGTTTAATTTAGTTGCAATTCATTTAATGTAGTTGTATTTAAAAAATCTTGCTGTGTAGGGCCTACTAAATAGTACTTTTCTAACAGATAACTTACTTTAAGATTGAAAGAAAGAGGCCTGAACTCCCTCGTCCACACAAAAATATCAATATCCATGAACTCGTTTGCTATTTCCTCAACAACGCAGAGACACACTGAATGATTGTGAGGGATTTTGTCAGTATTTATGGAACATATGCATCCTCTCAGATGCTACACGTGAACAAACATCTCTGCAGCGCGCGCTCTCGTCTCCTCAGGGCTCGCCTCCCACTCCGCGCGCATTCAAGGCTGCTTGCATAAGCAGGATCAAATTCATCTGGTGCGATAAGAAAACATCGCTTCCCAGCTCACTTCCAGCATCAAAGCATCGCTCACAGCTCAACCTGAGCGCTACCTGACTGAAAAGTCCTGCGAATCCTCCGTATAATAGCCTTATTCTCACCAGCGGCTCTGCGTAGGATGACTTCCGTGTTGCGAAGCGCACGAGCGCCATCTTCCGTCCTCCGATTGAAACGCAGTGAGAATGGTAAACTACGTGACGATACGCAAAGATGATGTGATAAATGTGATGTCATGTCAAGTTTCTTGGCAGCTTCGTCATTTTCACGAGGCATCAGGATGCAGGGATGCTGGGGATCCTGGCAGACAAGCCCTTGCAGTATTTCTTAAAGGCATTTTGATTTGTTTGTTGTTTGAAAAGCACCCGAAGCTAAATTTATCATCTTGTTTTCAGCAACAGATGGAGAATACATTACGGACGAGAGAGGTGAACATCAGAGTCGCTGGAGTGCACAGTGTGAAAACTAGTTTCATTTTCAGGAGGAAAATGTGAGAGGTATTTACTTGCATGTGTTAAAACTCTGAGGTATGCTAAGCTTGCTAGCGTAGCGCAAGCCAACCAGGCGTTACAACTTGGGTGCTAATATCAATATTTGAGCTTTGCAACAGCTAATTGAAAATAATGACACTTTATTAAGTTAGGCAATTATTTAGGCATTATTTTTGTTGAAGCCCCCCTAAATGCTAATTATATGCTAATTATATTAATCCACTTTTTCTGGATTTTCTTAAATATAAGTGTCTGACTAACTTATTTTTTTATTATTATGATTCATTTATCATCAAGGGCCTAATGCTGTGCTTCATCACTACATCCATCCCTCACACTTTGTAACACATCTTTCCCTCGCGGGTCAAAATGAGACCTTTTTTTTTCTAGAAAACTTATTTTATTTCAGTTTGATAATATTTTTTTCTATTTTAATGCAATTTAATGCAATGGTCTTTGCCGACCTCTTGAGGGAAAAAAAAAAAAAAAAATATATATATATATAACATAATATTTCACGACTCTTGCCACTAGATAACTCTGTTTGGAGCAAATGAGCTGTTCTGCTGGGTCCTAAAGTCATTCTCATAAGTATGCATTCAGAAACACATGTAGGCATTATGAAATAATTTTTCGGTAAAGTTTTAGCATTTTTAGATTAAATTTTTAGCATATTTAACTGAAGCATTCCTCGCATTCCATTAATTCCTAAGCGGGTCAAATTGACCCGAGGGAAGGATTTGTTACTTTTTAAAATTTCAACCACAAAAACTCCTTGAATCCATTCAAATAATAATAATAATGTGTGTGTATTCATGGTTCAAGTGCGACAAAAGTTGATGAACACTCAATTTTTAACATTCCTTCAAAAAGGATTTTCGGGTCAAAATGACCCTAGGGAAGGATGAGGGTTTCATGTAGGAACAAGAATGACAGATTCGCATTGTCTCTAAATAACAGAGCCTGTGACGCTTCCTAACCTGTCCAAGGCCTCAGAGTCGTATCATCCCCCTCAAACACACCTTCATTCAGCCGTCGACAGGGTCAGCCGGGTGTCCAGGACGGATATTGGCTTTCTTCTGCCCCACACAGAACCCGGATCCGCTCAGAGAGCGTGAAGTCTTCAAGTCTCTGATATCCATTACATTTCATGGAGGGAAGACACCAATACTGGCGTCTGGGAAGAGACGGCGTCCTGATCCGCGGGGCAGAACATTGGAAACGCAGCCGTGACGGCCTGTGATTGGCTGGCCCGTGCCTTTTAACAGCAGTGGGATGTCAACATGTATCATGTGGGTCACTGGAGGACGAGCTGAGATTTGGTCCAGTGGAACCAGGATAGAAAGAGCTGAAAAGGAAATATGAGCTGATAAAATAATGATAAATTATGCATTTTTGTTTTATCTCAATTAGCAGTGGCAAAGAGATTCTTTCAACTATTAAGTTCAGATGGTTTGTAATAGTGAATCAGTTCATTCAGATGATTCATTTAAATGAACTGGTTAAAGGGTTTATTGGCGAGTCAATGTATCACTTACAGTAGTAGTGTTCACAAAAGATCTTGTCTCATTTTACTTTTTTTGTCACAAAAGATATCTGTATTTAGGGTTTAATGATTTTAACTTTAAAAATGATAAACAAATTTGTTATTTATTTAAATACAAATAAACATTAAAGTGTCTAAATCTAAATTATTTTTTTATTATTTATTATATTTTGTTATACTTTTGTTATCCTTTTTTCTTAAATATAAATGTCCGACTCACTTATTTTTTTATTATTATGATTGATTTATCATCAATATTCATGATATATATATATATATATATATATATATATATATATATATATATATTAGTGCTGTCAAATCGATTAACCGCATCTAACATAAAAGTTTATATATATATATAAATAAATAAAGTGTGTGTATATATATATATATATATACTTTTAATAATAATATAATTAGTGCTGGGCAAAGATTAATTGCGATTAATCGCATCCAAAATAAAATTTTGTGTTTGCATAATATATGTGTGTGTACTGTGTATAATTATTTTTTATATATAAATACACACATATGCATGTATATATTTAAGATTTTTATTTATTTATATATAAATTATTTATATTTATATATAATATAAATTATGTATAAATACATATACAGTATATACATCGAAATATTTCTTAAAAAAATACATGCATATGTGTGTATATGTATATATATATATATATATATATATTTTATTAAAAGTTTCTAAATGATAAATATATTAGTAAACAATATGAAAATTTCTATTAAAATAAATATTCTAATATTAGTGACTGTTTTGTAACCTTGTGGCCGATTATTCATTTATTATTTATTTGAATACTATTTTATTATATAAAAAAAAAAATATCACATTATTGATATAACCATGTTTCTTAATAATTGTCAGTATTAAATGGAGTATATTTTAAAAATCAACATTATTCTTGCTTTCGCACAATCATTAATGATTTAGTTTTTTTTCCACTGAGCAAGTGACGCTGCCTGAAGTCACGGTGACAGGAACATTAGTCATGTGACATTTCAAATCCAAATATTCGTTTATCTAAGGCAGGTGTTACATCATTCTCATTAATTTTATTCCACCCATAATGCAATGCGGTCCTGAGGGAGTCCCTGCATTAACACTACAAGTATCCTCTTCGCTGTATGAGGCCGGAGAAGCTGATTGAAAATCTGTCATGCTGTACATGTGAAGATGACGAGGACCTGTCAATATTCTGCCCTGCTAAACATCTCACTGTAACCAACACGAATCAATAGCATGTTTGGACATTATTATTAAACTATCATCTGTCAGGTAAGCGTTCAGTAATCCACATTTCCTTTCCAGGGATGATTGTGCATCAACACATACAGAAGAGAAGAGTGCGAGAGATAGAAAGAAAGATGCATTAATAAACACTGTAATGTGGTATAATCTTGATAAATCGTTTGTATTATTCATGTTAGTGTTGCAGTAACTTCTTCCAGCACCGTCAGTCTCTCTTAAGACTGATCATATTCAACTCCTCTATTATTACCTGTGAAGTGGAAAGCAATAAAGTCACTTATCATCTCCTACAGCCATAATCCCCTCCATAAAAGAAACATAAAAGGGAGAAATCACTCATGACGGCCTCAGTCTAGAGCTGTAGCTCTTCTTCACTGCCTCAGTTTGAGCTCGATGCTTAAACAAAAGATAAACGAGTCATCTTTCTATTTATACAATCTTAAAAGGGTTAGTTCACCTTAAAAAATGTAAATGAAGTCATTGTTTACTCACCCTGGTGTTGTTCTTATGCCGTATGCTTTTCATTTATGGACCACAAAGGGAGATTTTTTTTTTTTTTTACGTCCCGCTCGTCCACGTCCATATAATGGCAGTAAATAGTATGAAGCCCCTAAAGGGACGTGGTGGTAAAAAAAATGAGATGGGAGGGAAAATAATTCAATGCTTTTTGCGTTTAAATGTCTCATAAATGTCAAATATTACCGTAACTCCGTTTGTCTGATGACAGTTGACAGATGTGAACGCGATAACTTCTTGTTACGATGAACTCAACGATATATTCACCTCAGAGAAGAAGATCCACAGGTATATAAATATCACACGCACTGCATGACCGGTGCATTTATTCTGAAATGGCTGGACATTGATGCATTTCCTATTGAAACAGGCATTAGGAATAAGAAGAAGAAAAAGCAGATGATGATCAATCATCTGTCCAAGGACAATGCTCTGTCCAAGGCCAAAAACGACTATTTTTCTACACTCATCGGCAACCAACAAAATCAACCTAAACAACTCTTTTCCACCATTAATCGCCTACTCTGCCCACCTGACACGGTTCTGCCATCTGACGTTCCTGGCTTATGCTCCAGATTCCAGGATTACTTCCAGGGAAAGGTAGAATCTATCCACCAGCAATTGCAGCAGTCCAGCCCTTTTCATTCAACGACACTACCGCTGCTTGACACAAACCTCACTACTGCCTTCACGCTGGAGGACTCCCTTTCATCTTTCTCCAAGCTAAACACAGCTCAAGTTCTTGAGCTGGTGTCAAAGGCAAAGGCTACAACCAGCAAACAGGATCCAATGCCGACTGCACTGGTTAAGGCATGTCTTCCAACTCTGGCTCCCACCCTTGTCAACATCATCAACACCTCGTTGTTTTCCGGTGTGGTCCCCACCAGCTTTAAAATTGCTGCAGTGATCCCTACACTTAAAAAGCCTGGCCTGAACCAAGATGATCCAAGCCACTACCGCCCAATCTCTAACTTACCATTCATCAGCAAGTTATTGGAAAGGGTCGTGGCTTCCCAACTTAACGATCATATGCTACAACACAACCTCTACGAGCCATTTCAATCTGGTTTCAAAACACAGCACAGTACGGAAACTGCCTTAATTAAAATCACAAATGATCTGCTCATGGCAGCTGATTCTGGGAATGTCTGCATCTTAATACTTCTTGACCTCTCTGCTGCCTTTGATACGGTCTCCCATTCCATTCTTCTCACTCGACTTTTAAATCTCATTGGCCTCACTGGTACTGTGTATTCCTGGTTTAAATCCTATCTCACCAACAGGCAACAATACATCACCATTAAGGATATTTGTTCAGAACTGGCGCCAGTCTCACATGGCGTGCCACAAGGATCGGTGCTTGGCCCACTACTATTCAATGTCTATTTGTTACCTCTTGGGTCGATCATCCGGAAGCATGGATTACATTTCCATTGTTATGCTGATGATACCCAGCTCTACATCAGTACTAAGCCTTCCACTCCTCTTCCACCATTGACACTTATCAACTGCCTGAAGGACATAAAGCTCTGGCTGGACAGTAATTTCCTCAAACTCAACAAAGACAAAACTGAACTCATGGTGTTTGCTCCACAGTCACTTCTTAAAAAAGTTGATGACTTTATACTGGATGTGGATGGCTGTTCAATATCAGCATCTTCCCAAATACGCAACCTGGGCGTCATCATGGACTCCACTCTCTCCTACCTGCAACACATCAAAAACATAACTAAAACAGCATTTTTCCATCTCAAGAACATTTCTAGACTCCGACAATGCCTCTCCAACTCTGTAGCTGAGACCCTCATCCACTCTTTCATCACTACCAGACTCGATTACTGCAATGGTATCCTGCTTGGTCTGCCCAGCAAAGCTACTGACAGACTCCAGTACGTACAGAACTCTGCTGCTAGGATGCTTACCCACACTAAACTCGGATCTCACATCACTCCAATCTTGAAGAAGCTTCATTGGCTCCCAGTTAAATCACGGATCAAATATAAAATCCTCCTCCTGACGTACAAATCGCTCCATGGACTTGCACCCCAGTATCTCTCTGATCTACTCCACCCCTACAATCAAGCTCGGTCTCTGCGGTCCTCAGACAAGGACCTGCTCGCTGTCCCTAAATCCAGGCTACGGACGTTTGGTGATAGAGCGTTCTGTGTGGGTGCACCATCACTCTGGAACAAACTTCCTCATGCCATCCGCTCTGCACCTACCCTGGCAACTTTCAAAGCGAAACACACCTCTTCGCTGAGGCATATGGGCTATAGCTGCCCTGGTTTTACTCCCCTTTATTACCCCTCCCCCCCCCCCCCTCCCCTTTGCTGTTTGTTAAGCGTCCTTGGGCTTTGTGAAAGGCGCTATATAAATTAAAGTTATTATTATTATTATTATTATGATGATGATGAAACACGTATATATACCAATTAAATCTCACTTTAGAGAATAAAACCCTTAAACCAACGAGCCATGATGCCATCAGATCGTGTGTGTGTGTGTATTGAGTTTTCAATATAATTTAACTGTGAAGGTACATGTAAATTGATAGTCAGAAAGTTTAGTCAGTAAAGAAACATCAGCCTGAACCCCTCTAGCTAGTTTCAGCACCACAGACAGCACTGATCATATATCGCTGGTTCAGCACCACAGACCACATATATCGCTGGTTCAGCACCACAGACCACATATATCGCTGGTTCAGCACCACAGACCACATATATCGCTGGTTCAGCACCACAGACCACATATATCGCTGGTTCAGCACCACAGACAGCGCTGGACATATATCGCTGTTTCAGCACCACAGACAGCGCCGGTCATCTATCCCTAGTTCAGCACCACAGACAGCGCTGATCATATATCGCTAGTTCAGCACCACAGACAGCGCTGGCCATATATCACCGGCGATGACCGGCGCTGTCTCCTAGTTCAGCACCACAGACAGCGCCGGTCATCTATCCCTAGTTCAGCACCACAGACAGCGCTGGCCATATATCCCTAGTTCAGCACCACAGACAGCGCCGGTCATCTATCCCTAGTTCAGCACCACAGACAGCGCCGGTCATATATCCCTAGTTCAGCACCACAGACAGCGCTGGTCATCAAAACCGCTGTTTCAGCACCACAGACAGCGCTGGTCATATATCCCTAGTTCAGCACCACAGACAGCGCTGGTCATCAAAACCGCTGTTTCACCACCACAGACAGCGCCGGTCATCTATTACTGCCCACTACTGGAGACCTCATGCTGAACACTTTCACCTGTTAGACATACAGACAGCACTGATCATATATCGCTGTTTCAGCACCACAGACAGCACTGGTCATATATCGCTGTTATAATCTGTTTATAACCATGGGTAAGAACTGATTAATTTACATTATAGCAGCTTTTGCCTTATTTGAGGTTAATCATGAATAATATTTGCATGACAATTAAGCATATTTCTCTCTATTTATTGTGTGTGTGAATATTAAAGCATGTATGCTTATGCTTTATTGTGGTTGTACTGCCTATGATTTATGCTGATTTTAATAAAAACCACTGTGTCTGAACAAGAATGATTCTAGTAGGCTATGCTACATTATATCAGTGAGATTCCGCTGGTTTGACAGCAGAGAGCAGTAAAGATCTAGAGTTTCATACAACAGGGCCAGATGAAAAAAAACTTTCGATACCATGGCACCACTTTTATACATCATGTGATATATAGATGTTATTGGATCCGTCACAATGGAGGTCCATTTAAAAAAAAAATTAATAATAATAATTCTAATAATAATAAACATGCTCTGCTAAGTCATAATTATGAGATTAAAAGTCTAAATAATGACTTTAAAAGTCATAAATCGAAATTGACATACTAAGTCATACATGTTTTAATTATGATATAGAAATAACAGACTGGGACATTGTTTTTATCAGGATGCAAATATGGATATTGTAACTGAATCAATTACGGCATATATTTCCTTTTGTGTGGATTCAATTATACCTCAAAGTCGTGAGGATGTATCCGAACAATAGATCATATATAACACGGGGGAATTAAAGACTGCATAAAAAGGAAGAAAACAGCCTACAAGTCGGGGAACATTGTGGGACTTAGGTCAGCACAAAATGACCTTAACCAGCAACTGAGGTCAGCACAGACACAGTGTAAAGAACAACATCTGTCAAAAATCAGAAACAAAAGGGCAATGACTAACATGACCCCCAGAAAGGAAAGCAATGTTCGCCTGCAATGAAATCGATAGGGCAGATTTGAGACTGATCCTTTTAATGAATGCAGTGAAATATTAAGTAAAGTAAATTATAATAGGTGTAATGCCAGAATACTGTTATATTTGGGGGCTGTTACAAGGGTTTTTAAAACTTTACATTCCAACAAAGCAATGGAGCCAGATGGTATGTCATGTTTTCTTTTAAAGACATTTGCTGAGGAACTCACGACAGCCTGGGATAACTTTTCCCAGCTTTCTATTGACTTGTTTAAAGTACCAGAGCTTTAAAAAAAAAAAAAAAAAAAAAAAAAAATCTATTATAATTCCAACTTGAAAAAAATCTTCTCCTCAGGATAATATTGATTATAGGCCTGTGGCCCTGACATCCAATGTCATGAGATTAATAGAAACACGTATTACAGAAGAGTTGCGAAGGCAAGTGGAGCGATGCTTAGATCATTATCGGTTTGCATACAAGAGTAACCGCGGCACTAATGATGCCATTTCTACACTAATGCACCTTGTTTTGAAGCATCTGGAAAGTTCGCTTGCCTATAGGCTGCTTTTTATAGATTTTAGTTCTGCGTTCAACACGATTCACCCACATACTTAGCTGGAAAAACTAGTTAATTTAAAGGTTAATCCTTCTTTGATACATTGTTATTATTCTTTTTCGAAAAATAGGACACAACAAGTAAAATCTCCTGATCAATGTTAAGAAAACTGAAGTTATTATAGATCCCAGATTAGTGGGTGATACATGGACAGGACATTAAATGGGTGGCTTCCTACAAATATCTGGGAGTCCACATTGACAGTGAGCTCAAATTGCACACACACGTGTCAAGTGTTTGTTCAAGAGTCCATCAGCGACTACATTTTTCAAGAAGATTACGATTATTCGGAGTCAATAGCAATATAATGCCTTTTTTTTTTTACAATGCCACGATAGAGTCTGTCTTACCCTACGGAATTACAAACCTTTGGTTTGGGAACCTAACGGTGAAAGCTCAATAAAGCTTGGTCAGAGTAGCAGGAAAAATGGATATTAATGTTTGAATGATGTTTGTTTTTGGTGGGTTGATGTTGCAGCAGTTCTCTTATCCAAGACAAATTTCTCTTACCGGAAGACAATAAACAGTACCTTGACATTGACCTTGATTAAAAATAGCGCTGGAAGCGAATGACATTCAAGTTAAAAACGGTCGCACCCACTCATAATAATTGTGACCATAATGTTAGAGTTAATGGATGCACTTCTTACCTTTACCTCTAGAGGGAAGCATTATACAATTCAACGATGCTTGTTGTTTACATCCGTGTTGAGATCAAAATGACAAATTGGAGACTCAAACGGACTCTTTTCAAGACTGTCATTGAGAACTGCTCAGAGAAATGTGTTAGACTGCATTATATGCTATATATCACAAAAAAATTCGTTTTTTACTGAATGAATTAAGGGGTATATGCAGGTAGACAAATCTGCTGATGGAACACTTTTTTTCTTCAAATATAAATACGTATGATGTTAAAATATGTTCTCAGAACTGTAGACTGATTGTTTATGAACAGGTTATGGAGTCATTCACAGCATATTTCGGCTACGAGTGAAACGGGTCTGAAGTTAGAAGTTCCCCCGCTGAACACGACACCACCTCCGGCTCGAGATCCAGCGCCGGGAGAACAGAGACTGGTCGATTACACTTTAATTACTTATAAATGTTTCATTTTTACTACTGATAGTTGTTTTAGCGAGCTTAAATGTTGGCAATATGTATTACAAATTATATAAAATATACTATACTATACTATAAAATATGATTGAAAATAAAGGAATTATCATTCAAGCCAGTGGTTGTATCCAGTATTTTTTTTTAAAGTTTTAAGGATTTAAGTTCATCCGTAGACATTAATTCATGCATGAAGTTAAAAAATAAAATAAAAGAAGCTAGTATTATAGTACAAATGAATCAACTATTCTGGGTTAAATCAACAACCCAGTTGTTCTGTCCTATTTACCCAGCCCTTGGGTTGAAAACAACCCAATTTGGGATGTTATTAACCCAGTATTTTTTTATTTATTTTTAACCCAGAGTGAATAAGACAGAATACAATTATATAGATGCTATTTTGCAATTTAGCTTCTCATTTTGAGGATGTGTAGATTAAAACAAAAGATTCAGTGTTTGTGATCTTGTGGGTTTTTGTACATCTTTCAGATTTTTTTCTGCCTCTTTCTCCCCTCACAGGTACAGAGATTTCTCCTCGTTCTGCGTCCCCGGGGCCCGTATACTCTCAGCCGGGCTGTCGGGCAGATCATGTCACGTCCCAGAGCGTATTGATCCAGCTTAAGGTTTGCTGTTGGTCATCTATAAATACACACGGGGTGCTATCGGTGTCCTGCCTGGGGAGGGAAGATTCTCTGGTTGCCGGACCCTTTGTCCCGTCCTCCTGCCCTCCAGTGAGGCTATTTTTGAAGGCGATCTATAAGCCCCAAGCACCCCGCCGGCCTGGGGTTCGGTTTCTAGGCAGTAGATCAATGGAAAGCTGCAGAATTGAGGGTGGGATGGGAAGAGACGCTCTTCTTTTTATCCCACCCGCAGATTCAAGACCCTTTCTTTTCTCTCCACCTTTGACTGCAGGGTTAAATCTTCTAGTCTTTCTAGATCTATCTGTCATGGAAGAAAGAGAAATACAGAAAACACACTGATGTCGTAGGACGATCTCATTCGTATTGAAAGCTAAAGTTTACATGTTTTACACTGAAATGTACAATATCAACACATTGCACACAGTCTCTTAAGTTGCCCAAAATGTTGAGAATGAAACAACTTATCAGTGTATCAAAAAGTACAATTTCAATCAGAACTTTATTGTGTTGTAAAATGTAATTTTGCCATACTGTACAGATTTAAAGTTGCTGAATATGCAATATCAACAGTATTAAAAGTTGTTTATGAAAGCATTTAGGCATTAGATTGTAACACTGAAGATTACAATATATAATATATAATCAATGAAGTTGTTATCGACGACATCGATGCATTTTATGTCATTATTTGTACATATAAAAAGTTAAGGTTTTAGATGCCAACACTAAAATGCACAATGTATCATTAAAGTTCTGTACACTAAAGCATTTAATGTTACACATCTCTAAATTAGTGTTTTCATTTTATGTTTTTAAATGCTAAATCTAAAACTTACAATATTAATGTATGTATCAATCTATTAAAACTCACAATGAACAATTAAAATGAGATATTGTGTGCTAAAATGTAAAATTCCAACATACTGTTTTTGTACATAAAAAGCTGACATTGAAATGTATAATAACAACATATTATACGTCTCTAAAGTTGATAGTGAAAACATGTAGGCATTCGATTTTAACACTGAAAATTACAATATAAACACAATGTACATTTCTAAAGGTATTTATATGTAAAAGGTTTATGATGCCGATACTGCAACTTAATATATCAACATATTGTATGTCGTTTAAATTGTTTGTGCATTAAAAGTTGCCGTTTTAGATGCCGACACCAAAACATACAATATCCACATATTCTAAATATCTCAAATTGTCTCTACATTAAATACTGAAACAAAATTGAATACGGTGATGATCTCTCGACGCAAAGTCACATGAGTTTTGTGTTGTGCATCAAGATAAACATGTTTCCATAGTTTACTGAAATTATATCAACGTTATCAGTATGTAAAATGCCGACAAATGTACAATAAGAACTCGCACATTTCTTCATATGTAAAATAGTTTTAGATGCTGTCAATGCAATGATATTGCATCTTTAATCCATTTAATTATACAGTAAACAAAAAGTGGAACTTAATGTACTAAATCTTCATATACTACCAGAATAATGTTGATGTTGAGAAAAACACTTTTACAAACCTGTAATGGAGGTAAGTACTGGTCTTATCTTTCACAAACCTTATTACAAGCTGTACATAAGCTGTTAAATCAGCACTTTTTAATTCAAGGCCGCTGGGATAAAAGCGACGCGGCTCAGCGAAGCCAAGATGACGGGCTTTTACAATCGATCCTTCATTGCTGTGCGCACCTACCATAACCAAAGACTCTTTCACAGCAAAAACATTAGCAAACACAGCTCAACAAGGCCATGATTTCAAAGACATTTCTTTAATATACAACGCTGTACCAACCTTATTCCAGGGAGATGGAATTAGAGTGAAGCATGATGGGAGTCGGGTCTGGAAGAAAGGCGAGTTCAAAGAGCAGGCGTCCTCCTTTGGGTTACAAACACCATCTCTTATTTATAGCATTGAATTGGCAAAACCTGTTTTGAAACAGACAGCAGGAATGTTTTGCCCACCAGCCATTGTGCATCGCCAAGGTTGCTGTCATTAAAAATGAACGTGTTACTGTCTGACAAAGACATGCTAGAACTCAGTAATGTTCCAGATGAACAAAAGCCAATGAAAGAAATCAATTTCCACACAACCAAACACCAAACTCTTATATCTTGTAGAAAGCCTTTTAACGTATAGGGTAAATAATAAGGGTTACACTTTATTTTAAGGTGATCTATATTGTACTTACTCAAATAAGTACTGAGTAGTATTAATTAACTACATGCACTTTATGCTCAGGGTTTGGTTTTGGGTTAGTTAGTTTACTGTTATTACTATAGTAAGTACATGTAGTAACATTTAAGTACATAACCTTAAAATAAAGTGTTTCCAAAATATTATTTTTGTTAAAAAATATATATTTTTTCAACAATGTATAACTGAAACAATGTTGTTTGTCAGTCTCAGGAGGTCAAACAAAATTGTATATTTATTTATGAATACAAACACCTTATTTTCATTCTATAATTATATAAATAAGTTTAATATAAAATAGTTTTTTATTAGAGTTTAACCATTTTTCAACCCTGTTACCCGTATTTAGTAGTATATACAGTAGTAGTATAAAACCTTGGTTTGATTTTATTATTTTCTATCAATCAGCTTAATAATAATACTACTATATTGGATACAAATATTAATGAAATCCATGATTAAATGGGGCATTTAACTAAAAATAAGCAAGAATGGTTAACAGGATTTTAAGAAACAGGGTTACAGGTTGTAATTAAACAGCTAAATGTTAATTATTTAAGATGAACAAAACCAATATAAAACTCACAAGTTTCCCATAGAGTTTGTTCACACAACTCAATCATTCAACTGTTACCAATGCTATTGTGAGAAAACCATTTTAATAATGTAGGTAACAGAGTTGAATGAATGAAGTCAATTTCAAACAAACAATATAAGATTTGGTTACGCTATTTGAATGTGTCCTTGTGTAATTACACATTTAAGTACTGAGTAATAATCATTCACTACATGTACTTACAGTAGGTTTAGGATTAGGGTTTGGTTTAGGGTTAGTTGCATGTAGTTATGCATAATTTATAGTTGTAACATGTAACATGCAACAAGGAAAGGACACTGTAAAATAAAGTGTTACCTAGATTTGACTTACCTTTCATCATGCCGTTGACAAGGTCCAAATCATTGTTTAATGTTCTTTAAACAGGGTGGAAATCATGTAGTAACAGGGTTGAATGGGCATTGTTTAACATTTGCTTAATAATTAAATACGCTAGTAAGCCAATAAGTACACTTCAAAGTGCCTAAAGAGTAAGCAAACCAGACAACATTTAGGATAAATAATTTAATGCTAATATTACATCAATACATGTACACTCTCACAAAAGTGAAAGAACCAAAAGTTGCCATGTCCTCTCTTTTTCAACAAAACAAAACATCAACAGTCCTTTAAATATTGCTTAACTAATCTAAAATTCCCTTTGACAACAATAGCAGATGCCTGAGAGTGGAAAACCTTAAATTAAAGTCGTCTGCACACGCTCACCGCAAACGCGCACTCACACACGCACACACACACACACACACACTACATAACTATAGAGAGGGGTCCTATAATCATATCATGCACCCCCTTTTTAAAAACAATATTACACCACACTGTGAGAAATGCTTTAACAGTCCAAATAAGAGAAATAGTGACCCAAATACTCTTTTGGTTTTGATAATTCATACATATCACTTCTATACAGTGTTTGAAAGTTTATCGGTCGTGGCAAATTGGCTGTGTTTTGATTAAACAGTCTGTGTTGCATTAGTAAGAAGCGAATGATAACTTTGGAAGAAATCCTGTACAGGTTGTTTTGACAATTGCGTATTGTTTTGTGACAGTCAACGCTGAGGTCCAACACCAATCTAATTATCTGTGGGTTTTAAAACAGAGTCACTACACTTGTATTCGGTGTAGAAAATTGCTGTTGTCAATAGCTGAATATCCTTTTATAAGGGAACTGTGGTGAGGCAATGGATTCTGAGTGCAGGCAGAGCCTGAGATGCAACATAATCCATTAGCAAAGGATTCTGGGTAAGATAACCCCCATGCACACAACAGCAAAGCACTTAAATCTAGATGTCTGTTGGTGTTCAGTAACAAAAACAGCAGTCTAGGCACTCCTAATGGAACAGACTGAGGGAAAGATCTTGGTATGAAGAAGGCTATGGGTTGTTTGAGAACGTTAACAAACACTATTATGAAGACAGATCAAACGTGGAAGCCGTCGGAATGGAAAAGAAATGTTAGCGGTGAGCAGAACGAACAAGTGTTTGTGGAGAATCAAAGCATTTCTCTCAAACATGAACTGTTATCACTATCCCATGGATCAAATTGCATTTATATCTCCATGTAAACTGTCCTGAAACTGTCTTCTTATCTTGTATGATGCTTTATAAATCCTTAATAAAATGACAACTGACAGGCGTGTGTAACAGCTTTGAGTAGATGCATTTCTTCTTCCTTCTTCTTTTGATGTAGAAAATCGTGTACAATAATCAGACGTGATTGTAGGTTCTGCTTAGTGTGATACTACAAGTTGTCATCTATGTCAAATATGGCTGTCAGTCTCGAGTATAAAAACATTAGCAAATACAGAGAGTGATGTGAAAAACTGTCTCACTAGTATCGAGTTTATATCTGACTTCCTGATATGATACTATTTTAACCAGAGTTTGTGAGAAGAGAAGAGAAGAGGAGAGAAGAGAAGAGAAGAGAAGAGAAGAGAAGAGAAGAGAAGAGAAGAGGAGATGAGAAGAGACAATACAAGACAAATAGAGATTAGAAGAGAAGAGAAAAGGTGAGATGAAAACAGATGAGAAGAAAATCTGAGACTAAAAGGGGATAGGAAAATAGAAAAGACAAGATGAGAGAAGAGGAGATGAAAGAGATATGAAGGTGAGAAAAGACACGAGACAACATTAGACTAGACGTGATGAGAAAACTTGAAAAAAGGAGAAGAGACTAAAAAGATGAGATGAAAAGAGATGAAAATAGATGAGAAGATGAGCAGAGGCTAAACGAGAGAAGATGAGGCAAGACAAAAAGACGAGAAAAAACATTGAATAAAAGGAGACGAGATGAGATAAAAGTAATGGGAGAATAGAGAAGAGGAAAGGGTTGAAATGGATATAAAGATGAGGAAGGACAAGATGTGAAAATATTTAGATGAGATGAAAATTGAAGATGAGTAGAGACAAAAAGACAAGATAAAGCGTGAACATATGAGAAAAACGGAGGCTGAAGTAGATGAGATGAAAAGACAGAAAAGGAGAGGAGATGAAAAGAGACGAGAAGATGATCAGATACTAAAGGAGAGAAGAGAAGATTAGATGAGACAAAAGGTGGTGGGACGAGACTAAAAGGTGATATGAGAATAGAGGAGATGAGATGAAACATGAAGATGGCAAGGGACGAGATGAGAAAAGAGGAGACAGAAATAGTTCAGACAAAAGAAGAGAAGAGGAGATTAAGTTGAGAACATGAGCTTAGAAGAAACGAGACAGGACGGTGGCGAGAGATTCGATGTTTTCCAGCAGTTTTCCTCTCCGTCAGCTTCCTTCAGAAGCACCACGAGCGTGCGGCTCTAAACAAGATCTCATCCATTCATCACAAAGACACACGGAAGAACTATAGCCTTTCAAGGCCTCGTTCCATTGGTCAGAGGACAAACTGTTAAAGATACGCCAGCACAGACTGTAGGGTGACCGTACATAGACCTGATGTTCTGTGGGTGCAACAGTATGAGTCCAACCTGAATATGTGAAGTCTTTGGGGAAAGTGTACATAATGTCAATGTTTGAACACCGGATGCGTGTGTGTGTGTGTGTGTGTGTGTGTGTGTGTGTGTGAAGGGCATACTAAGAGCTGGCTGGTTTGGTGTAATCATCCACTCCAGTGATAGTGGCCTTGCAGAAGAAGCAGTCCTTGTTATTCATCAAGTGCTGATTGATACAGGCCCTGAAATAAAAAGAGAGTGACATTTAATCATTTAAAGAGTGCTGAGTCACGTCACAGCGCATGTTATCCGTGCTACGCTTCACTGGAACGATGTAAGCAACCCCGGCACAAACCACCAAAGAAAACTGATTCAATTTTGAGAGCACAGTTTTGATGCATACAATCAAACTTATGATATCTTCAATGGCACGTTGAGACCATAACGTTATTCGTGAGAGCATCAAAACAGCGCTAGTATTTCAGGCTGCTATTTATGCTACATATACTGAAAGTAATGAATAGAGGCATTTAACAGCATGGTGTTAATCTCCTAAATGGAGGAATGAATGAATGAAAAAACAGAGCTGTTGATGGTGTGCTGGCAACTACTCACTTGCAGGATTTGTGGGAGCAAGGCTTGAAGATGGCTGATATGGAGTGTGCATAGCAGATCGGGCAGAGATCGTCCTCACTAGGTGGCTGTGAAGGAGAAAGATTGTGATTAAATACATTTCAGAAGCAAATACACTGTGCGCTGACTTCCTGTAAGACATTCCAGAATCAATATCATCCTCTTCAGAAAACCAACTAGAGAGAGACGATATCAAGAAGGACATTATAGGACTGGGTGAATAGGGGTTTTGCCATTGGACTGAATTAATTTTATGTTGATATGTTATATATTTAAAGTTTTCTTCAAAGACCGAGTAAAAAAATAAATAGACTACCTAGACTTTATTTTTGATTTTGCACTATAACAGCTAAAATAGTTTTATAGCATTTTAATAATCATATATTGAATGACTCATCATCATGTACATACTAAACTCATCTATAAATATGTTCGAAATATGTTATATCTTATCCTACAGTGAACAGCCAAACACTATTTTTTGTGAATTTTTGGGACACCCCGAATGTCAAAGGTGTCCAGATGGTGTCCTACTTCCATGTATGCACCAGTGGACTAATATTAACCATAATTTATTGTGCTACAAAAGAACTCATTTGATTTCTTAATGCATATTCAAGTGAACAGATTTTCACCTGCACAGCATGTACTTTTTTGTAATTAGTAGCTAGAGAAAAGAGCTTGAACCCTTAAAATGGGCTAATGGAGCTTCATTAGTATACAAGCATCTCATTAATAAACCTTATTACTGCGCAGTCGAGGCAGGAGAGAGTACAGCATGGTAAAGGAATATTTCACACAAAATATCTATGTATCTGTCATCTCTACTTATTGTTCTAAATCCATGAATTTCTTCTTAATTTCGGGATTAATTGAAGTCATATGAACCACTTTAATGAAGATCATATGGGGCATTTTGTAATTGTGTCAGTGGTCTCCATGGCAACAACTCAATGCATTTAGGCATGTAGACATAGTCAAGATGATCTGCTGAAGTTCAATCTGAGCATCAGAATGAGGAATAAAGGTGTAATGAGGAATAAAGACTTTGAACATGGAATGGGTGTTGGTGTCAGACGGGCTGGTCTGAGTATTTCAGAAACTGCTGATTTACTGGGATTTTCATACACAATCATCTCTAAGGTTCACAGAGAATGGTCTTAAAAAAAAGAAAATATCTAGTGACCGGCAGATCTGTGGGAGAAAATGACTTGTGTATTTCAGAGATCAGAGGAGAATGACCAGACTGGTTCAGCTGATAGAAAGGCAAAAGTAACTAAAATAACAACTCATTCGAACTGAGGTCTGCAGAAGAGCATCTCTGAACGCTCAACACATCAAAACTTGAAGCAGAAGAGCATCTCTGAACGCTCAACACATCAAACCTTGAAGCAGAAGAGCATCTCTGAACGCTCAATGCATCAAACATTGAAGCAGAAGAGCATCTCTGAACGCTCAACACATCAAACCTTGAAGCAGAAGAGCATCTCTGAACGCTCAACACATCAAACCTTGAAGCAGAAGAGCATCTCTGAACGCTCAACACGTCCAACCTTGAAGCAGAAGAGCATCTCTGAACGCTCAACACGTCAAACCTTGAAGCAGAAGAGCATCTCTGAACGCTCAACACGTCAAACCTTGAAGCAGAAGAGCATCTCTGTACACTCAACACGTCAAACCTTGAAGCAGAAGAGCATCTCTGAACACTCAACACGTCCAACATTGAAGCAGAAGAGCATCTCTGAACGCTCAACACGTCCAACCTTGAAGCAGAAGAGCATCTCTGAACGCTCAACACGTCCAACCTTGAAGCAGAAGAGCATCTCTGAACGCTCAACACGTCAAACCTTGAAGCAGAAGAGCATCTCTGAACACTCAACACATCAAACCTTGAAGCAGAAGAGCATCTCTGAACACTCAACACGTCAAACCTTGAAGCAGAAGAGCATCTCTGAACACTCAACACGTCAAACCTTGAAGCAGAAGAGCATCTCTGAACACTCAACACGTCAAACCTTGAAGCAGAAGAGCATCTCTGAACGCTCAACACGTCAAACCTTGAAGCAGAAGAGCATCTCTGACCACTCAACACGTCAAACCTTGAAGCAGAAGAGCATCTCTGAACACTCAACACGTCAAACCTTGAAGCAGAAGAGCATCTCTGAACACTCAACACGTCAAACCTTGAAGCAGAAGAGCATCTCTGAACGCTCAACACGTCAAACCTTGAAGCAGAAGAGCATCTCTGAACACTCAACAACGTCCAACCTTGAAGCAGAAGAGCATCTCTGAACGCTCAACACATCAAACCTTGAAGCAGAAGAGCATCTCTGAACGCTCAACACATCAAACCTTGAAGCAGAAGAGCATCTCTGAACGAAAGATTGAAAAAACGTTGTCTGGTCTGATGAGTCTCGATTTCTGCAGCAACATTCAGATGGTCGGGTAAGAATTTGGTATAAACATCATGAAAGCATGGATCGATCCTGTCTTGTATCAACAGTTCAGGCTGCTCCTGGTGTAATATTGTATGGCAGGGATGGGCAACTTCGGTCCTGGAGGGCCACTGTCCTACAGAGTTTAGCTTCAACCCTAATCAAACACACCTGAACAAGCTAATCAAGGTCCTCAGGATTACTAGAAAATTACAGGCAGGTAATTTTTTCAGGGTTGGAGCTAAACCCTGTAGGACAGTGGCCCTCCAGGACCGAAGTTGCCCATCCCTGGTGTAGGGGATATTTTCTTGGCACACTTTGAGCCCCTTAGTATCATTTGAGCATTGTTTAAATGTCTCAGTCTACCTGAGTATTGTTGCTGACCATCTCCATCCCTTTATGACCACAGTGTATCATCTTCTGACAACTACTTCCAGCAGGATAACGCACCATATCACAAATCTTCTCAAACTGGTTTCTTGAAAAGGGAGATTCGCATCCTGGATGTGCAGTCGACAAATCTAAAGCAACTGCGTGATGCTATCATGTCAATATGAACCAGAATCTCTGAAGAATGTGTCCAGCACCTTGTTGAATCTATTCAACGAAGAAATAAGGCAGTTCCACGCGGTACTAGAAAGGTGTACCTAATAAAGTGGCCATTGACTATGCATATATTGGCTGGAACAACATACATGTGTAAATAATTTTGAGTGATTTATTTCCCAAAATATAATAAATTAATATTTGTAAATATCTAAATATTTATAGCACACAACACAAACAACCAACTTTATGAATATACAGTATAAAAAATATAAAAAATAAAGTGACTAACAGCTTTGACATATAATGTGTGATATGGGTTTGGCAGGCAAAAATATTCTATTTTTATTTTGCATTCAAATGCTGTTTACTTATTCATATATAGGACACTGCGTACCTGCACATTAAAGCCGTCACATATTCAACATACATGACATTTCAAATAAAGCTGCAAAGAACATTCTCCACTCATCCCAAGGGTATGACACACTAGATAATGAATTCAACACGGGGAGAACACAGCCTTCAGAAATGCCAACAAACTAGAACACACATGTACAAAGACAGGGTTTTAAGATGCTTATTCCCTTTTGGTGACCCCGACGTACTCACTTTTGCATATAACACTGGGGAATAGAACATTCAACTGATAATAAAATTGATAATTGAAAAAATAAATCAAATCTGATGCTCTGAACCTATGTGTATTAAACACCTACCTCTCTCTAAGACGTTATTGTGTTTAAGTGGCACCGAACTTGAATTAAGACCTTAGAAAAGTAGGTTTTCACAAAAAAAAAATTTTTACACTTCCTGAATAAATTATGAGTGGTGCTTTTCTGGGCAAAATTGTTATGGTGTTCTAGTTGGTTGTTATTTGGCTGCTATGTGGTTGCTAGGGCATTACTAGGTCTTTGGCAAACAATTAGTAAAAGTAGATTTGTATCTCATCCAAAAATCTATGAGGCCAACTGCTGTCATTTGGTCTCATGACTCCTAATAGACAGATTTCCAAAAGCAGCCACACTAAAGGGAGATTAATATTCTCCTTCCATCTTTTAGCCCGGAGTCACACGAGACTCCCATAATCTCGACCCTTTCATCCCAAGGCTTTCCTCAGCTGGGAAGGAGAGGAACACGGCTGCAAGTGTTAATTGAGTTCTTTGTACTGATTTCATGGGAAGTGCGGATGAAAGCCAATGACAGAAGAGCAGCCAGGACTCCACCCCTGCCAACCAGCCAGAATCATATACTGTCATCTAGGGCTGCACAATATTGAAGAAAACTGCTATGAGCGCTAACTTGTTAAATAATGCAATATTTGACCAATTATAGACCAATATTTTGGCCAGATCAATTATTATAGCCGATATTTAACTACTTTGATGATACTACAACTACTACTACTATAAATAATAATAATAATGGACAATTTATTATTTTATATAATAATATTACAATAATTTCCTTAGCAATTTAATGACAGATGGAAAATAACCAAACTAACACTTTTTGCACATTTCAAGCTAAAATCTGCAGTGGAACAGGTTTAAATATGGGAATATATCATCGCTGTCGGGCGGAAACCTCGTATCTCCAAAAATGCTACTTTCCAGGATATGGAAAAAACTAAGTATTTGTTTGATACAAGTTGATATTGTGGCTTTATTTGTGGTCAGACACTTGTGTCATTAGATTATCAAAACATTTGACCAAAATCAAGCTCAAATGCAAGCTCTAACCCTAACCCTTACAGTAATGATTTATGAAAAAAAGTCAATATATGGAGATAAAAGGTTTGCGCCCAACAGCGACGATATGTTATATACAACTATGGGTGCTAGACACTTTTTGGTAGCTGAAATGATACAAATATTTAATAACCAATGTATAGAACTTTTCATTTCAAACATAATGGCTGACCAATCTATATTAAAATCTATATTTTCTTGTACTCAAACCCCCTTCCACAAATCTTTGAGGCCTCAACAATGATTGCATGTTGTAGACGGACAGTACTTGACTGACAGACCTGTGCGAAGGGAAGCCAAGGGCGCAGAGGACAGGTTAAAGTTATTGGGATCCTTTTAACATGAATAGTTTAACTGTCCGACCCAGCCAAACTGATTAAAAACTGAACGTGCGTCGGAAAGCAGAGCTTCAGTTCATTTTGAAGGGCACTGTACTGACACAAGCAATTTTGGAAAGTAAACCACTGATATATCCTCAGTTACGCAGATAGCGGGGCTATCGGGTTCTTCATCAGCTTTTCGTGCCGTTCTTTGACATGAACGGGGCCTTTTGTTTTTATTTCTGGTCTTCCCCGATATCCTTCCATTCTCAAAGTCAAACTTTGTTCCAAGGGGAATGATTGGGTTTCTGTTTGCTCTCTAAGCTGAGATGAAGGAAATACAAGCCCCTTAAAATCTCATTCACTCCCTCCCAAGTCCATCTCTTCTGAGCTATTACCTTCAGATCTTGTGTCTGAGTAATGAGGGAAGATATCCACTATCCCAAGGTAATTTGCAGGAGCAGACAGTGACCTTGACTGGCCTGGTTCATTTTGGTTCACGGTGGCCTGATAAGAGCTCAATTCGTTCGGTTATTCTAGTCTGTTGGTGCAAACCAACAGAGTAATCAGTCAACACCGAGATGGGACTGTGTGACTTGGGGGGGGGGCTCTACTAGAATAGGTTTTCATGCTTGAATGTTCAAAAAACACATTATTTTTCACATATTTAGCATTAGCCCCATTTCACACAGTAATCCCAGTAAATTACAGCAAAATTATCCAAATTACTGAATTACAGACTCATCTCTTCTGTGAGCACTTAACCTCATACAATAAACCTTTCTTTCCTTTTCCTTTAATCCTCCTTTATCGGGCTTATGCTACTCTGAACAATGCCTGAACTTCGCATTTTGAGCACTTCTTGCGTTGTTTTTGCCTCTTCACGATGACTCGCTTAATTTAGTCCTAAATTGTAAGTCGCTTTGGACAAAAGCGTCTGCTAAATGACTAAATGGAAATGGAAATGGAACGAGAATAACAGCCATTCAAAAAAATAAAATTATAAATAAATAAATATTGGAAATCACGCTCAAATCATTACAAACAAATGCTTGGTGACATCAACTGAAGAGAGAAGTTGATTCAGAGGCAGAACAAGTTATTACAAACAAAAAAATCTGGATAATATATGAAATTTATATATGTATAGATATAAATATTTTGTAATAATATGTAATAAGTCATTTTAATGTGTATACACCTCACTTTTAAAGAATGCTCATGTAAAAACTGTAATTTTAGATTGTTTTGTTGTGAAACCTGCCTATAAAGCTCCATTGCTACAGTAAATGGAAGTATAACCTGCAGAGATCAGCAGGAACTGGCGACTCCATTTATTCATTGCCACAGGTCATATATCCCTCTCCAGTCAGAGCGAATATGCTGAAGAGGCATGAATGCTGTACAGCACCGTTCAGTGCTCTATGTATGATTAGATATGCTGCCATACGACCTTGAACAAAAAGCCTTCTGGTCACTATGTGGGACACATTTGAAATTCATGAAATTGAGACAATATATCATAGGCATGAAGGGATACATTGGAAAACACTGGATGGCTCTATAAAAAAGATGAATAATAATATCAAGAATCTGTTGTTTATTTCTATGAAAATACAGGTAAAAGGATCTAACTGAGTTATGAAAATTATCTGTGAAACTTTCAGTAGCATCTAATAATGTAACCATTGTGTGTGTGTATATAATTGAATTGCGAAATGCCTGAATATTCCATGTCATTCCATTCTCCAAACTGCGTGTCCTATGTAGGCTTCTACATTCTCATTCAATCACCCACTTATCTACCCACTCACTCTCACTCACTCACTCATCCACTCACTCACTCGCCTGCTTACGCACCCACTCACTCGCTCACTCACTCACTCACTCACTCACTCGCTCACTCGCTCACTCATTCAATCACCCACTTATCCACCCACTCTCACTCACTCACTCACTCGTCTGCTTGCTTACCCACTCATTCAATCACCCACTTATCCACCCACCCACTCACTCTCACTCACTCACTCACTCACTCACTCACTCACTCCCTCACTCACTAACTTGCACGCTTACGCACCCGCTCATTCAATCACTCACTCGCTCATTCAATCACCCACTCTCACTCACTCACTCACTCACTCACTCACTCGTCTGCTTGCTTACCCACTCATTCAATCACCCACTTATCCACCCACCCACTCACTCACTCACTCACTCACTCACTCACTCACTCACTCACTCACTCACTCTCACACTCACTCACTCACTCACTCACTCACTAACTTGCACGCTTACGCACCCGCTCATTCAATCACTCACTCGCTCATTCAATCACCCACCTATCCACCCACTCACACTCACTCACTCGCTCAATCACCCACTTATCCACCCACTCACACTCACTCACTCACTCACTCACTCATCTGCTTGCTTACCCACTCATTCAATCACCCACTTATCCACCCACTCACTCTCACTCACTCACTCACTCACTCACTCACTCACTCGTCTGCTTGCTTACCCACTCATTCAATCACCCACTTATCCACCCACCCACTCACTCACTCTCACTCACTCACTCACTCACTCACTCACCTACTCACTCACTCACTCACTCGTCTGCTTGCTTACCCACTCATTCAATCACCCACTTATCCACCCACCCACTCACTATCACTCACTCACTATCACTCACTCACTCACTCACTCACTCACTCGTCTGCTTGCTTACCCACTCATTCAATCACCCACTTATCCACCCACTCACTCTCACTCACTCACTCACTCACTCACCTGCTTGCTTACCCACTCATTCAATCACCCACTTATCCACCCACCCACTCACTCTCACTCACTCACTCACTCACTCGTCTGCTTGCTTACCCACTCATTCAATCACCCACTTATCCACCCACCCACTCACTCTCACTCACTCACTCACTCACTAACTTGCACGCTTACGCACCCGCTCATTCAATCACTCACTCGCTCATTCAATCACCCACCTATCCACCCACTCACACTCACTCACTCACTCGCTCAATCACCCACTTATCCACCCACTCACACTCACTCACTCACTCACTCACTCATCTGCTTGCTTACCCACTCATTCAATCACCCACTTATCCACCCACTCACTCTCTCACTCACTCACTCACTCACTCACTAACTCACTCACTCACTCACTCACCCACTCACTCACTCACTCACTCACTCACTCACTCTCCCACTTACGCACCCGCTCATTCAATCACTCACTCACTCACCTGCTTATTCAATCACCCACTCATCCACCCACTCACTCTCACTCACTCACCTGCTCATTCAGTCACTCGCTCGCTCACTCACTCACCTGCTTATTCAATCACCCACTCATCCACTTATCCACCCACTCACTCTCTCACTCACTCACTCTCACTCACTCACTCACTCACTCACTCTCACTCACTCACCCGCTCATTCAGTCACTCACTCACTCGCTCACTCGCTCACCTGCTTACTCACCTGCTCATTCAATCACCCACTCATCCACTTATCCACTCATCCACTTATCCACTCAATCTCTCACTCTCATTCAATCACTCACTCACTCACTCACTCACTCACTCACTCACCCACCCACTCACTTTCCCGCTTACGCACCCGCTCATTCAATCACTCACTCACTCACTCACTCACTCACTCACTCACTCACTCACTCACTCACTCACCTGCTTATTCAATCACCCACTCATCCACTTATCCACCCACTCACTCTCACTCACTCACTCACTCACTCACTCACTCACTTGCTTACTCACCGGCTCATTCAGTCACTCGCTCGCTCACTCACTCACTCACCTGCTTATTCAATCACCGACTCATCCACTTATCCACCCACTCACTCTCACTCACTCATTCACTCACTCACCTGCTTACTCACCCGCTCATTCAGTCACTCTCTCACTCGCTCACCTGCTTACTCACCTGCTCATTCAACACTCATCCACTTATCCACTTATCCACTCACTCACTCACTCACTCACTCACTCTTTCAATCAATCACTCACTCACTCACTCACTCACTCATTCAATCACCCACTCATCCACTTATCCACCCTTTATACATTTTTTAACATTAGTTAATGCAACGTGAACTAACATGAACAAACAACGAGCATCTGTATTTTTATAAACTAATATTAACAAAGATTAATAAATACAGTAACAAATGCATTGCTCATGGTTAGTTCATGGTAGTTAATACATTAACTAATGTTAACAAATGAAACCTTATTGTAAAGTGTTACCGAAAAATCACTGATTTTAGTCTGAACATTTTAGAATTATTATAATTATTATTGCGAATGTTTCATTGATGTTGTCGAAACTGTCAAAACTCACTTTATTCCTGAAATACATTTTTTTTTTTTTACACAAAAGTCAGGATGTTCTTTATGAATAGTTATAATGTCAAGATATTAATAAACTGAACTGAATTCCCAACTAAATCAACCCGGTGACCCAATCTCACATCTTATATATTTAATTTATAGGCTTGTTTACAGACGCTTCATATCAATAAAGCAAATCATATTACACAGAGATGCTTATTTAAGATGTATGGCTGTCCTATAGGAGATGGATGCTAAAAAAAGACAATTCCAGAAAGAAAGAAAAAAATGCTGAATTATGCATATCTAAGCAGATTGTTGTCACTATCTTTCGTAATGTTGGTGAGATTATGGAACTGGTTTAACAGAGGGCTGTAACTATTGCGTAGGCACCAAACAAACAAACAAACAAACAAATGTTGGGCCAGACGTGTAACCATAAAAATATCTTCACCAGTCAGTTGTCAACACTGATACTCACACAGATTCTGTGAAAATAGGTCAAGTGTGGAAAGAGAAGCAGTGTTCAAATCCAGCAGAATTATAACAAGTCCATATATAGAAAAAATCATCTACTCGTTCATGTGAAAGAAACTACATAGGAAGAAACTGCTGACCAATGTGGTCATTTTCCATTTCAATATACTTTGAATTTAAGTAGTTTCAACAATGAATTGCAAAGTAGTTATTTGTATGCTAATATTTATTTATTATTAATATTTTGAATAGGCTTTTATATTTTCAGTTTTCTTTTAATTGTTTAATAGTTGTAGTCATTTTATGTGTTTGTGTCAATTTTATTTATTTATTTTTATATATTGAGCTTTATTTGTATTTAGCTTCAGTGTACAACAGTAACCCTGCTGGCCTGTCTCATCGGTCTCATTCATCCTCTTATGTAACAGCCAGGCTGGCGGCTTCTTGAAAGTAAATAAGTAATTCTTCTCTGGACTTTTGGGTCACCAAGAAATGTCAATCTCCGCTCACTTTAAAGCCGGCTGGAGAGCTTGTGGAGAGAGGAGGCCGTTCTTTTGCGGTGGGAGTGAAAATTGTAGCCCTCTTCACAGCTAAAGTGCCCTGAAAAACGTCAGGTAATTGCAGCGAGAATTGGCTCAATATGCTGTCAGAAATGCCATCCTGAGTCTTCAGACTTTATGTTTCCTGAAGTGAATATAACTGTTATGACGGCTAAATGTGTAGCCCGTGCAGGAATGGATTTCACTGGCGGTGAATCTCCAATGGAGATTTGTCAAATATGTGTAGGATTTGATTTCCCAACTGAAAGCCAGCAGCAACAGACTCAGAAAACTTGCAATATTTCTCCACCACTCCAGTGTATCATTAGTTTGTTTTTTTATTTTATTTTTTTGGAGCAAACAGATTTTCTAAGCTCATGTCTGCATGAAAACTGAAATCTAGGACAAGGCTCAGAGAGGAAATAAGTATGGGAACTTCAAAGCACTTCAAGTGAGTTAGAAAAGTGACCTCTGGTCAGGATACCACAGTCACTTCAGAGAATATAGAGTACAGAGTATTGTCAATTTGGCTGAATACTGACATGTTTTCCTTCCTGCTGTACGACAGAAACGGTTTAAAATGTGTTGGCCTGCCACTACCACTACACTCGAAAAAATGCTGGGTTGTTTTAACCCAATTTGGGTCAAATATGGACAAAATTGGGTCAAATATGGACAAACCCAAACGTTGGGTTAAAAATGTAATTAAAAATGTAACCCAACGGCTGGGTTTGTTAATATTTGACCCAAAGTTGGGTTGAAACAACCCAGCAGTTTTTAGAGTGTATAGTCATTATACAAGACAAAAACGAAATAAATGAAACTAGATGCGAGTGGTTTTCACACTGTTTATATCTTACTCTAGACAGTCAATATTTCACACTGTACCAACTGAACATTTTAACTTGTTCTTTAAATTCAGTGAATTCTAATTGATTTGGCTGCATTTCAACTGCAATTTCAACTCAAATGTCAGTAAAAGGAATTTACTGAATTGCACATCAAACTCAGAGGAAATTCAACACAGGGAATCAACGCATTCTGGGAAAAATAAGTATTTTTAGGGCTGTCAATTTAACAATTTTGGGAGGTAATTGCTCAGTAAAATTTAAATACGTAAATGCAAAAAATAAATTACTAAAAACAATTGGTAGTTGAGTAATTTGTAAATTGTAAAGTAAATTGTACTTATTAAATAATTTTATTATTTTTTAGTAATTTTTGTTATTACTAAAAATTTGTAATTTATAGAAATGTTGACTGAAAAAAAAGTTGAATTGCTAAAATTACTAAAACTAAAATAAAAATAAATGAAAGCTAAACAGAAATATTTAACATAAATAATATTTAAAATTACTAACACAAACTAAAATCAACATTAATTCAAAATGTATTAAAAGCCAATTCAAAATATGAATAAATACTATAATATTATATACGTAATAAAGAAAATAACACTGATATTGACATGAACCGACATTAATAAATGTTGTGAAATGATTGTCCATTGTTATTTATTAATCACTAATTAACCAACTGAACCTTATTTATTATTTCATGTGTAAAATAATTCTGTAATACAGATATAATGGCCCAAACTCTATATGTACAAGTAAGCCACATTTATAAATGTAAGATTATAATTATATTAAATAAGAAAATATTGTTATATGAAATATCGAACAAAAAAGTGGTAATTATTGTAAAGAACGATAGCACAAAAAATTTAATAAAATAAATAAATAAATAAAGTTTGCCTGAACTTGAAAAAAGTAACTGAAATAATTAAGTTAAAGTACTAAAACTAAAACTTAAATAAAATTACATTAAACCTAAATATAAAACAAATATAAAAAATAACAAAAGCACATACAATCACTAATAAAAAATAAAAAAACGATATATAAATTAAATGAATTTTATAAATTAACATTAAAACCGAACACATAAAAATACTATAATCACACGTAAATAATACTAAAATATCACTGGACCTCAGCAGGTCGGTCAGTGCACCTTGTTGCCGTGTCATATTTACCTCTGTAAACACACACAGAGGGAAAAACACACACGTCTAGGTGAAGCAACCTATTTTCCCCACTCTTTTAACAATGAGAGACGGGGATCAAATGCAGAGGGAATGTTCCCGATCATCGCTGAGTGCAGACGAGAGCTGTGCATGGCTAGAAGAGAGAGAGGTAATCGGACACCATTTCACAGCATCAGACTGTTTTACGGCACATAAAACACTGTTACCCTGGACGTCAGAGGCAAGGTGCGCTTGGCAGAGGAGCGTAAACACATGTCAGCAAGTGTGGAAACAAACACAATTCGTCGGTGAACTAATGACATGTTAAGCTCCCGTTCTGGCAAAGAATCTCGAGGCCTAACACATTCTCTATAGGACATACATATGCTCTGTTCTTTCTTTAGATATATTGCATGTTCAGATATTCATACAACAAAATATTCTGGGAAACGCTGGCGGAGAAAGAGTTAAACAACCTTCCTATAATATGAACTTCCTTTACTTTTCAATTTCATAAGAAATCAAATCCTGCCATGCATTTTATTCCTGTTGAATATAGTCTGAAAACTACTATTATGCATTAGGCATCATGAACTATTAATGGACAAAACTTTTATTCATGTTGGTTAATGTTAACTTATAAAGAGACAGTTCATTGCTAATTCATGTTGTTAGTTCATAAAACATTGATGTTAATGAATCCAACTTGAAATGTTATAAATGTATTTATGTAGAAAATAACATGAATTAATAAATGCTGTAAAAGTATTGTTCATTTTAATGAAATCAAATGCATTAACTATTGTTTACCAACTAAATCTTACTGTAAAGTGTTGCACATTGTGTTTAAAAATAATTTTGTGATACAGAAATAGTGGCCCAAACATACATGGACACTTTAGTCACATTTAAAAATGTTAAGTAGACCATTGTATTCAATAAGAAACTATTGTTGTAGAGAACAATAGCACGACACAACAATATTCACCAGATAAAGTTTGTCTGAACTTGAAGGATTAGTTCACCCCAAAATGAAAATGTCCTAATAATTTACTCACCCCAATGCCATCCAAGATATCCATGTCTTTCTTTCCTCAGTGGGAGAGAAATTATGTTTTTTGAGGAAAACATTTCTGGATTTTTCTTCTAACAATGGACTTCATTGGTTACCATCGTTTTAAAGTCCAAATCAATGTAGTTTCAAAAGTCTTTGAAGTGTTTAAACGGGCTGTACGCGATCACAGCTGAAGAAGAGGTTGTTATCTAGAGAAACGATAGGTCATTTAAAACAAAAAAACTTTTTACCTTCAATAGTTCGGATTGAGCTGATCAACAAACGGACAGGGAACTACGTCGCGCCGGCGCCAGCAGAAGTATCGCCCCACTGTTTACAATGCGACCGTACGTAGGAGGATAGTTCAAATAATATTGTTTGCTATTATATATATAGTGATAGTATTCAGTGAATATGAATATGAATAGTATACGAATAACATTCTGATGAATATGAATAGTAGTTCAAATAGTATTGCCGGCGCCGGCGTGACCTTTCAACGTGATGACGTAGTTCCCTGTCCGTTTGTTGATCAGCTCAATCCGAACTATTGAAGGTAAAAAGTCTATAAATTATATATATTTTTTGAAAATGACCTATCGTTTCTCTAGATAACAACCTCTTCTTCAGCTGTGATCGCGTACAGCCCGTTTAAACACTTCAAAGACTTTTGAAACTGCATTGATTTGGACTTAAAAACGATGGTAACCAATGAAGTCCATTGTTAGAAGAAAAATCCAGAAATGTTTTCCTCAAAAAAACATAATTTCTCTCCCACTGAGGAAAGAAAGACATGGATATCTTGGATGGCATTGGGGTGAGTAAATAATTAGGAAATTTTCATTTTGGGGTGAACTAATCCTTTAATAAAAACTATATGCATTACACTTAAAAAGTTTGGGGTCAGTAAGATTTATTCTGCAAGGATGCATAAAAAATGGCAGTACATTTTTTATATTTCTAATAAATGGTGTTCTTTTGAACAGTCGATTCATCAAAGAATCTTGAAAAAAGAAAAATATATCATGGTTTCCGCAAAAATATTACGCAACAACTATTTTCAACATTGATAATAATAATAATCAGTAATGTTTCCTGATCAAATCCTCATATTAGAATGATTTCTGAAGGATCATGTGACACTGAAGACTGGAGTAATGATGCTGAAAAATCAGCTTTGATCACAGGAATAAATTACATTTTACAATATATTCACATACAAAACAGTTATTTTAAATTGTAATAATATTTCACAATATTATTGATTAAATTATGGCTTAATCTCTGCCATTTTAATAAACGCATTAAGTGAGTTCAAGAGCTCGGTCTTTGTTTCCTCACCCACACAACAAATCTCATCACACACGGAAATACATAAAGGTCACAAAACCAATGTCTCAATTAGCAAGGGCTGATCTATAGAAACACAATGTATTAACTTTCAATCAAGGGCTGAATATGAGTAATTATAGGATTATTGTCTCAATAAATAGTATGACTCATAAAAGATGCCACCAAAACACAATAACAACATTGCATTAGCTGCAGTACATCACTACAAACCTCAAGGGGAACAATAGCAAGACAATTTCTGTTTATTAAAGTTCTGCATTGTGACATGAAAACAAATCATGCTGTCAATAGGCATCCCATAATGTGACCTTAATTTTTTTTTTAAATTCTGGCCATATGATAAACATGCAAAACCATCCTGTTCTGTTCTCTAAATGTTAACCAGATCTAGCAATCTGATTTGCATTCATAAATGGGTTTGCATGAACATCTGCCACTACTGTATTTTTTTCAGTTCCAGAGTTTAATTCTGAAGACATGTAAAGGGTTGAAATGCCATATTTCAGCTTTAATTACTTTCTAAATTTTGAATATTTCTTAAAGCAAATGATTTTGATTTTATGTGTATGGATTGATATTTTCTCGACAAAATAATTGGCAAAATAATTGGGATCAAAGGCAAAAACAACTGAATATATTTATCTAAAAATTACCTGAATATCTTCAAAGATTTACCATTTGTTAGTTTATCTGAGGCTCAGACTTCCTTGTGATTGCATCCGTAATTTGGCGCAATTCTCCATCCGTAGTGTAATGATAAAATAAAAAAAAAGCATAATAATTACAGCAGCAATTACCTGAAGCGGAAGTATGTTTTGGGATATCATTAAAATGATGCAGCTCTGACCGAAAATATAGTGTCAGACACACTGCAATCTGCACCAAGAAAATAAATAACAAGTGAACAGAGAAATCAACACGCAAATCTCTGAGGTAAATATGTGAAAATTTACACCTTGTGGTGAAAATTAAATGCGACTGCTGCAATAATGAAGGCTTATTTAGCATTGTTTTCATCATTTTGTCGTTGTTGGGGAGTAGGCTAGTTGAAAAATGGACAATTTCCAAATTTCTATACATTTTAAAGTGAAAATTTATGTTTCAAAGTATATTTTCAGTATTTTTAACCCATGGTTTTAATTTGGACTTCTCTAGTTTCTGTGATGATTTTTTACAAGTACAAATATTTCATGTATTCTCTCGGTTAATATGGTGTCATGACAACTACATGAACAATAATTGCAATCCAATTTGTCATATTATTATATATTACAAAATTATAAATAATATATAAAATAGTACAAAAGTTGTTTCACTTTAAAGTCATTGTAACATCTCACACTGTGAGACATGCAGTTAGACTCCAAAAATATGCTCCCTTCCAATAAGTTTTCACTTTTTTATGCTTATTAATGCAGAAAAACTCTCTTATGTAAATCTGAAGGTATCATCACATTGCAAGACTGAATACATGAAGATTAAAGAAGTTCCATATTAACCTCAGGAATTTAATTAATAATACTTGGTCACAAAAAAGAGTCCTTTTTAGGGCAATATGTTAATTTAATGCAAATAATAAGAAAAAAAAACTAATTAGATAAATGTCAACATAATAAATAAATAATAAATTTGCAAATATATAAACTATGTTAATTTTGTGTTTTTTTGTGTTTCACGAAACCACATGACAAATTAACAAATCAAACAAAACAAAAACAACAAAAACAAGCAAGCAAGACTAAAAAATAAAACAAAAATAAACTAAATAAAACTAAACTAAACTAAATAAAACTAAACTAAACTAAACTAAACTAAACAAAATAAAACAAAATGAAATGAAACTAAACCAAAACTAAACAAAATGAAACAAAACTAAACAAAATGAAGAAAAAAAAAACTAAAAATATGAAACAAAACTAAATAAACTAAAACAAAACAAAATAAAACTAAACGAAACTAAACAAAATAAAACAAAATGAAATGAAACTAAACCAAAACTAAACAAAATGAAACAAAACTAAACAAAATGAAGAAAAAAAAAACTAAAAATATGAAACAAAACTAAACTAAATAAACTAAAACAAAACAAAATAAAAAAAACTGAAAATGAAACAAAACAAAACGCACAACAAAACAAAAAACAAATGAACGCACAAACGAACGACAATTTGAATACATGTTACTTTCATGACAAACACTTTTCTGTCCAGCCAAATGAAACTATAAGAGGGAATAAAGGTATGTCCTTTCTTTAAGATCAGCAGAATTATACCTCTTGCCAGCTGCCCATATTTACTAATATATCCAATTTCAATATGATTATCAAAAGGTTATATGGTTATTATAGAAAATGAATGTGTATTTCTGGTGCAGCAGACTGCACAACTCAATTTAAAACAGAGCAGAAGTATCTGTCTGAAAGTGAATTGCCTGCTCTGTGCTGATGGCTGCCGCTGATGCATTGTGGGTAGCTGGGATTGGGAGATCACGTTTCTCTGCAGAGGGAGAGCTTCTCTTTCTGCTGTCTAATGCTGCGGTGGGCCGGCTGTGGAAAGACCTGTCTATTACATTAATGTTACACCACAGAAACCTCTGGGAACATCGTGACTCCACTTCAGAAAATCACTAACAGCCTTTTATTGCCGCCCACCGTCATGCCGTTAAAGCTACAGCAAGATTTATAAAGGACCATAAAGTAGTAGCTTACTGTAAGATATAATGGTGACACTGAAGTTGTTGTAGTGAACCGACATAAAATGCTTTAGGACCTGCTGGATGACAAGAATTCATCCATTCATAACTGTTTGGAAACCTTCAAACTACAACACATCCATTTCATACTTATTCAGAGAAATAAGTGCTCTCAATGACAGCTATTTGTAGTGCAACGTCTTACACAAATTCAGCTTCTCCAACAGAAAGAGAGCAAACCTTCACTTCAAGGTTTCCTGATTACTAAGGACCTTCTGCACCTTTTTCAGGGCCTCATCTGTGTGGTCCAGATTTTAGGATCTACTTCAGGGCCTCATCTGTGTGGTCCAGATTTTAGGTTCTACTTCAGGGCCTCATCTGTGTGGTCCAGATTTTAAGATCTACTTCAGGGCCTCATCTGTGTGGTCCAGATTTTAGGATCTACTTCAGGGCCTCATCTGTGTGGTCCAGATTTTAGGATCTTCTTCAGGGCCTCATCTGTGTGGTCCAGATTTTAGGATCTACTTCAGGGCCTCATCTGTGTGGTTCAGATTTAAGGATCTACTTCAGGGCCTCATCTGTGTGGTCCAGATTTTAGGATCTACTTGAGGGCCTCATCTGTGTGGTCCAGATTTTAGGGTCTACTTCAGGGCCTCATCTGTGTGGTCCAGATTTTAGGATCTACTTCAGGGCCTCATCTGTGTGGTCCAGATTTTAGGATCTACTTCAGGGCCTCATCTGTGTGGTCCAGATTTTAGGATCTACTTCAGGGCCTCATCTGTGTGGTCCAGATTTTAGGGTCTACTTCAGGGCCTCATCTGTGTGGTCCAGATTTTAGGATCTACTTCAGGGCCTCATCTGTGTGGTCCAGATTTTAAGATCTACTTCAGGGCCTCATCTGTGTGGTCCAGATTTTAGGGTCTACTTCAGGGTCTCATCTGTGTGGTCCAGATTTTAGGATCTACTTCAGGGCCTCATCTGTGTGGTCCAGATTTTAAGATCTACTTGAGGGCCTCATCTGTGTGGTCCAGATTTTAGGGTCTACTTCAGGGTCTCATCTGTGTGGTCCAGATTTTAGGATCTACTTCAGGGCCTCATCTGTGTGGTCCAGATTTTAAGATCTACTTCAGGGCCTCATCTGTGTGGTCCAGATTTTAGGGTCTACTTCAGGGCCTCATCTGTGTGGTCCAGATTTTAGGATCTACTTCAGGGCCTCATCTGTGTGGTCCAGATTTTAGGGTCTACTTCAGGGCCTCATCTGTGTGGTCCAGATTTGAGGGTCTACTTCAGGGCCTCATCTGTGTGGTCCAGATTTTAGGATCTACTTCAGGGCCTCATCTGTGTGGTCCAGATTTTAAGATCTACTTCAGGGCCTCATCTGTGTGGTCCAGATTTTAGGGTCTACTTCAGGGTCTCATCTGTGTGGTCCAGATTTTAGGATCTACTTCAGGGCCTCATCTGTGTGGTCCAGATTTTAAGATCTACTTGAGGGCCTCATCTGTGTGGTCCAGATTTTAGGGTCTACTTCAGGGTCTCATCTGTGTGGTCCAGATTTTAGGATCTACTTCAGGGCCTCATCTGTGTGGTCCAGATTTTAAGATCTACTTCAGGGCCTCATCTGTGTGGTCCAGATTTTAGGGTCTACTTCAGGGCCTCATCTGTGTGGTCCAGATTTTAGGATCTACTTCAGGGCCTCATCTGTGTGGTCCAGATTTTAGGGTCTACTTCAAGGCCTCATCTGTGTGGTCCAGATTTTAGGATCTACTTCAGGGCCTCATCTGTGTGGTCCAGATTTTAAGATCTACTTCAGGGCCTCATCTGTGTGGTCCAGATTTTAAGATCTACTTCAGGGCCTCATCTGTGTGGTCCAGATTTTAAGATCTACTTCAGGGCCTCATCTGCGCGGTCCAGATTTTAAGATCTACTTCAGGGCCTCATCTGTGTGGTCCAGATTTTAGGATCTACTTCAGGGCCTCATCTGTGCGGTCCAGATTTTAGGATCTACTTCAGGGCCTCATCTGTGTGGTCCAGATTTTAGGATCTACTTCAGGGCCTCATCTGTGTGGTCCAGATTTTAGGATCTACTTCAGGGCCTCATCTGTGTAGTCCAGATTTTAGGATCTACTTCAGGGCCTCATCTGTGTGGTCCAGATTTTAGGATCTTCTTCAGGGCCTCATCTGTGTGGTCCAGATTTTAGGATCTACTTCAGGGCCTCATCTGTGTGGTCCAGATTTTAGGATCTTCTTCAGGGCCTCATCTGTGTGGTCCAGATTTTAGGATCTTCTTCAGGGCCTCATCTGTGTGGTCCAGATTTTAGGATCTACTTCAGGGCCTCATCTGTGTGGTCCAGATTTTAGGATCTTCTTCAGGGTCTCATCTGTGTGGTCCAGATTTTAGGATCTACTTCAGGGCCTCATTTGTGTGGTCCAGATTTTAAGATCTACTTGAGGGCCTCATCTGTGTGGTCCAGATTTTAGGGTCTACTTCAGGGTCTCATCTGTGTGGTCCAGATTTTAAGATCTACTTCAGGGCCTCATCTGTGTGGTCCAGATTTTAAGATCTACTTCAGGGCCTCATCTGTGTGGTCCAGATTTTAGGATCTACTTCAGGGCCTCATCTGTGTGGTCCAGATTTTAGGGTCTACTTCAAGGCCTCATCTGTGTGGTCCAGATTTTAGGATCTACTTCAGGGCCTCATCTGTGTGGTCCAGATTTTAAGATCTACTTCAGGGCCTCATCTGTGTGGTCCAGATTTTAAGATCTACTTGAGGGCCTCATCTGTGTGGTCCAGATTTTAGGATCTACTTCAGGGCCTCATCTGTGTGGTCCAGATTTTAAGATCTACTTCAGGGCCTCATCTGTGTGGTCCAGATTTTAGGGTCTACTTCAGGGCCTCATCTGTGTGGTCCAGATTTTAGGATCTACTTCAGGGCCTCATCTGTGTGGTCCAGATTTTAAGATCTACTTCAGGGCCTCATCTGTGTGGTCCAGATTTTAAGATCTACTTCAGGGCCTCATCTGTGTGGTCCAGATTTTAGGATCTACTTCAGGGCCTCATCTGTGTGGTCCAGCTTTTAGGATCTACTTGAGGGCCTCATCTGTGCTGTCCAGATTTTAGGGTCTACTTCAGGGTCTCATCTGTGTGGTCCAGATTTTAGGATCTACTTCAGGGCCTCATCTGTGTGGTCCAGATTTTAGGGTCTACTTCAGGGCCTCATCTGTGTGGTCCAGATTTTAGGATCTACTTCAGGGCCTCATCTGTGTGGTCCAGATTTTAGGATCTACTTCAGGGCCTCATTTGTGTGGTCCAGATTTTAGGATCTACTTCAGGGCCTCATCTGTGTGGTCCAGATTTTAGGATCTACTTCAGGGCCTCATCTGTGTGGTCCAGATTTTAGGATCTACTTCAGGGCCTCATTTGTGTGGTCCAGATTTTAGGATCTACTTCAGGGCCTCATCTGTGTGGTCCAGATTTTAGGATCCTCTTGGTGCTTCAGGAGATCAGTCTCCCACAGAGCTTTGTATTCAAGGCTGTTGAAACGGATTCTCGCTCCGTTCCCCAGTACAGACATAAACATCACTCAACCGTACCTCTTTCCAGAGTCCTTGGCATTGTTGTATATTTTCAGTATATGATTTTCTAATTTACAGTAGAGGTAATATAACTGATATAATATAATTCTCGTCGCTTGATAAACTTGTGGTTGAGCCACTGTAGTCACTTGGACTATTTTAACGATGTCTTTACTAACTTTTCTGGGCCGGCAAGTTTCGATCCCACAGAAGCCTATGAAGGAGTGAGACAGCTCTCAGATTTCATCAGAAATATCTTAATTTGTGTTCCGAAGATGAACGAAAGTATTACGGGGTTTGAACAACATGAGGGTGAGTGATTGCTGACAGAATTTTCATTTTTGGGTGAACTAACCCTATAATCACATGTATTTTATTCATCTTATGCACTTTATTCCTTTATCCTTCATGATATTCATACAGTAGTTGAGTTGATTATTCTTGTTTATCTTTTTGTTGATAACATTTATTTTATTACTCTGTACAGATAATGCAGAAGATGCTCTACAAGTTAACGATATCTCACAAATCATTCAGATTGGTCAGATGATAAACTCCCTCCACTTTTCATTATTTTATTTATTCAACAATCATCTTTGATTGTTATTTTCCTGTTAAGCTGGAATTCATTGGCTGGTGCCCTGAGGTAAAAGGAGTAAGAGGTCACATGACACTCTCACATAACACATACAGTAACACATCACACATAACAGGTGCCCCGTTTGAACCTAAGTAAAATCATTACATTGTCCTTGTCTCCCATTAGTTTGGCTGAACAGGTACAGTAGGTCCACCGCAATTTGTGCAATATTTTGAGCCAGAAATTGACATGTTGGGTCACAAAAACATAGTTCACTCTTAAAAATAAAGGTTCTTTAATGGTGTTGAAGTTCCATAAAGAACTTTTAGATCCATGGAATCTTTCCAGTACACAAAAAGTTAAAAAATATTCTTTAGATTATTTAAATATTGTTCACACTAAGAAAAAAAAAAAGAGGTTATTTTAACTTTTTATTGAAAGGTTCTTTGTAAAACCAGAAATGGAACCACTTGCAAAAGCTTTGCAAGAAAACATTTGAAAAGCATTGAAATATAATTGTTCCTCCCATTTCTCTCTTTCTCTCTCTCTCTTTTTTTTTTTTTTACCATCACCATGTTCCTTTAGGGCCTTGTCAAAGAAGATTCCATCATTTTTTTGACACAGTCAGAAACAGTCATAAAAGATCACAATAACTTTACACAACTGAAAATGAGTGGAAATCATATTTTTATTATTTTGTGTAAGTAAAATAACTAATGATACGAACCATATCAAGGTACCAAATATTTTTTTAACAACAATTTTACTACAAATTCAAACAGTCCCTGCATTATTGGCGATATTTTGCCCTTTTTTTTTTATCTTGTTTAAGCAATTTTCCGAATCTATATAAATACGTTTAAATCCAACAGTATATAAATACATACTGTACTTCAACACTTCATTTTCTATCAAACAAACTGAATAAATAAATAAATAAATACATAATTTCTTGTTTTTACATCAGTCTAAATATTAGAATGATTACTGCATATCACACAAAAATATTTACAAGTAACGTTAATTGTCACGTACACTAATTATATAATTACATCATTATTATTGTGGATCTTAATGGCCAAAACAACACAAAAATACACAGTAGGATTTTTCATAGGAACAAAATTCTGTTGTTTTGGATGGAAATAATTAGGGAAAAAAGTGCAGCTACACTCTCTAAGGTCTGTAGAAGCAGGTAGAGCATGTTTTATTTGCCTGAACTTACATTTTGCTGGAATATTTACATTTTAAAATATCAAATGTTCCTTTTGGCAGGATTTCTTAAGTTGTGAGTTGACCAGTTCTTTTTTCAGCTTGGTCACCTGTTGTGAGGAAAGGCTGGTTGTGGTTTGCTGAACCTGTGTGTGTGTGTGTGTGTGTGTGTGTGTGTGTGTGTGTGTGTGTGTGTGTGCGTGTGTGTGTGTGTGTGTACTCACCGCTGTGCTGGCCGCTGCCTGCTTGGACTCCTCCGTCAGCAAAGTTAGCATGTGTTCTACCTTCTGCTCTTCCTCCGTGCTGATGTAGTCCGTATCTACGCAAAACAAACACACACAACAAATGTCAGCTTTTGCACACAGTACTGACACATTGTACGTGTTAGGAATTGTTAATTGGTGCACTCTTCACCAATGTATGCCATGACTAAACATGGACCGGATTTGTAACATCAGTGTAGTTTGCGCTTTGGCTTATGCTTCTTTGAAATTAGTTTTGCAGACAAATATAAATATATTAAGCCAACAAGTGGCCAGGACACATGTAACGGTGAATGTCCACTACAGCGAACCCCGCTTTGGGGTGTGTCTGTAATGAGTTAATCTGTTTTGGGGGGTTTTAAACACAAGCGATTGCAGCTGCAACTGTAAAACTGTAAAGCGTCCAATGTGTAAACAATATTATTGCCGGCACAATGTCCATATTTTAACTGCTCAAGACAGACGTCACTAGCTGAATCTCACAACGATTGGCTGCCGCCCGCGTATCAATTACATCATTACACCAGTAGGTGGCGACAAGTGACTATTAAAAATGTATTTGTCATTAAATAATTCAAGAGATTCATTCAAAAATGCTGATTCGTCCAGTAATGAAACAACAAGTCTTTATGAGTGAGTCATTGAATCATTTATTCAACCCGACTATTAAAAAAAAATAAAAACATAAAAATGTATTAAATATTTTTAAATAGACTGCAGCAATTAACCATATTTGTCAGAACCTCTAATAAATTACATGCTATTTTGCTCAGTTGTCTTCAACAATTGTGGGAGAATCGGGATTTCTACACACAAAAAAAATTGTGATTCTCAATTTATCCAGAATTGTGCAGCTCTTACACATACATACAGTCATGGTAAGAATTATTGGCACGGTGGCACCTATGGTAAATATGATCAAGATGGCTGTAAAAAATAAATCTGCATTGTTTATCCTTTTGATCCTTCAATTTAAAAAAAAAAATAGAAAAAATGTAACCTTTCATTGAAGTAAAACAATTGAAAGTGAGTGGAATCACATAATGAAATAAATGTTTTTCTCTAAAACACATTGGCCACAATTATTGGCCAATGTGTATTAGAGGAAAACATTTTTTTTTTTTTTTTATAAAGTGATTTTCCTCACATTTTCAATTATTTTACTTCAATGAAAAGTAATTTTTTTGTGAATTTGCAGATTTTCTGTGGAAGGGTGCCAATAATTCTCACCATGACTGCAAACCATAAGCCATACAAAACATATAAATCAGAATTATAACGCAAAGTGACTTTTTTTATGTGTTTCTAAGAATTTAATCCAAAGATGTTTTCATTATAATTTTTTAGCCTTTTTAGAGCATAACAATGTTTATAAACCTCAAGCACGTTCAGCATTTTATATGCAAAGATTTGCGATAATTAAACTGCATTTATTTAAAGGTATAGCGGAGGATCTTTCCGATTTTAGATAAGACCCACCCTCTCCACTTTTTGAATAAGTTTGATTGATTCACCAGAATGATTGACAATTAGGAGGACCAATAGTATACACTATCCACCCGGAAGTAAAAAAATCCTCCGCTATACCTTTAACAATTTTATTTTGTCAAAATGTATTATACATATAAAGATTATACATTGTTTTATATCATTTAATTTATTATTATAATACTTTTGCATCCATTTAAACACGTTTCAACTTTTAACAAAAACAATGCCAAAACAGTCCTTGTGAAAACCAGAACTCCTAAAATAACATTATAATTAGATCACTATTACAACACAATATAGCGTAAATTAAATACTTGTGTTTCTATACAACATTTTATTTGTGAAACAATTCTGAATATTGTTTGTAAATTCACTTTTAATTTAGTTCAGTTACTCGCTTACACTGATAACAGATCATAATATCAATCTCTCTCCAAATGTGTATCAATGCTAAAATGTTTGCAAAGTGTGCCATCCCCTTTTAAAATTATAGTCTTGAAGTGCTCATCAGCATTTCATACAAACTGAATGAATGATATTAAAAAAGTACTTCACTCATGCATGTATGCAAATGTCAACAGCCATGACTGACACAATCAAAAAAAGATCAATGCCAAAGAAAAGCCTTTCGTAATTACATTCACGTCATTTTTCAACACATCACTCAGGGGGAACGGTGTGAAATCCCCTCTCCCCTCAACCCTTTTGCCCAGGCTTATGATGAATGCATTGGGACTCCGGGATCAGCTTGATAATTTTAGACTCTCGTTGCGGCGTCAAAGGTCTGGGGGGCTTGTTTCTCCTTCAGCTTTTACTTTCCCCACAGCAATTTCATGCTCGTCTAGTCTGCAAAGTGCCAAAATTGGCCCTGACATTGCCAATCATCACGGCTCTGTCCAGTGTTTTGGACTGATGAACAGCAGTGACAGTCGGCGTCGTGAATGCGAGTGGAAGATGAAGTGGAAAACTACTATGTTATAAGTTCCAGTAATCTCGGCAAGCGTTCAGAAACACGGTTAGATTGTTCTGAGGACGGCCCTCATGTCTAACACGTAACGGGGTGGTTAACGTGTTCCTTCGGGTGCAGAGAGCCTGGAGACTCTAATGACTGAAAGTCACCCATCAGAACACGAGCCACATCTGCTCCAGAAGCACAGCCGCACATTACACCTGCAAATGAGATCACCGCAGTGATATTTACATGAGATATTAATAAGGGGAATTCAACAGAAAGCGGCGCTAATGGAAATCCTCGGTCTATCACTGCAAAACCCTTCCAAGGTTTTAAAGCGCGTCATTAGCACAGATCAAAATGCATCAATCAATTAGCAAACCTCACACAAACTCAGCTTGCATTGCTTATATTAATAGTTCATCCAGATATATGAACATTCTGACTATATATTCTGTGTCTAACATTCTGGATATAAATATAGTATAAAATGAAAGGAGACTAAGACCATCCACCTTAAAAAAATTAAATAGGTGGTTGATTATGATTTCACTTTTCTAACTTTAGTTAGTGTGTAATGTTGCTGTTTGAGCATAAACAACATCTGCAAAGTTACGACACTCAAAGTTCAAAGCAAAGGGAGGCATTTGCTTTTAAAGAAACAGTTTTTTAAGGACTACAACAAACGGCTGGTTGGAACTACACGACATTCCTCCCAGGTTAGTGACATCACCAACCCTAAAATTTACATAAACCCCGCCCCCTGAACACGATTTATTGATTATCAAGACAGAATATGCTAATCAATGACTAGAAGATAACCACACATCAGCAACATAAATTCATCAACTAACCATTCAGAAACGTCCTGTTGCTTCTACATGTTGTCACTTCTTCTTGAGTCTCTCCATCATTGTCTGACTCCGGTTTGGACATAAAAGGCTAAAGGTTTTTGAAATTTTCAGTGCATGTCTGTGTGAGGTAAAAGGACACAAGCTGTTGAAGCTCCGCCCCCTGTGCCGGGAGCAGCAGCTCATTTGCATTTAAAGGAACAGACACAAAACGGTGTGTTTTTGCTCACCCTCAAAAATTGACAATTTTAACATGCTATATAAAAATATCTGTGGGGTATTTTGAGCTAAAACTTCACATACACACTCTGCGGACATCAGATACTTATTTTACATCTTGTGAAAAGGGCATTATACCACCACTTTAAGAAAAAAAGGGCTGGTATTGATTTAATTTGATTCATAATCCAGAGCCTAAAAGTTTTGCCTTATTAAAGTTACAAAAGTTATTCAGTCAAAAGAAGCGAGTAATTTTTCTTTGTCTTTTGTTGTTTGATTAACGTTAATGACACGGACAGCAGCAGGAATATTAGGCCACTTTAAGATCAAAAGCACGAATCCAATAAACTGATACACATGCATTTTCTTTCTCAACTGTTTACATTGACATAACCCTTGTGTGGTGTTCACAACCCAATAACCCTTGTGGTGTTCCCGGTCAAAAATGACCCGAAATTGTCATTGTCATTGTCACCCGAAATGACCTGAAATTGACACCGGGACCGGTGTTCCCGGTCAAAAATCACCACAAGGGTGACAATGTGCCATTTTGTACAAAATAAAAAGTTTTTCGAAACAAAATTCCTGGTGAAAAATTTAAGTAGACTAGTGTGATCAACAGTGCCAATTTTCTTCAGATTTTATTTAATATTTCCAAAATTATTCAAAAATAATGTTTTTTTTTTACTAAAAAAATTAGATGCCTACTCTCAAATAAATGAGGCCTACGATTAACCAGATGCAAATAGAAATATAAAACCAGTCCTAACTGAAAGAGAACAAGTTGACAAAAAGATTTAATCCAATATTGGGTGAAAATATAGCATAACAAGTGATTTATAAGCTATTTTTTGTAGTCCGGTCATTTTTGACCGGGAACACCACAAGAGTAACAAGGTGACAAAACACCCCCTAACAAAGTGAGAAAATTGTCAAAAAACATTTGAGAAGTAGTTATACCATTTGTGAACAAAGTCATAAGTTTCAGTCCACAGCGATAACATTAACTAGTATTTTCGAGGACACTTGCCAAAAGACGGGCATTTAGACATAATTGTGTTTGAATATGTCAGTTCAAGTGCAAGAAGGCGTGAAACAGAGCTGAAAGAGACGTGGCTATGGTTCGGATGTTTCGCACAGAAAACTTTCCACAAATTTAGTTCCCTTTCGCGTCTTCTTGAGCTTGAATATTTAAATTGAATATTTAAATTAGAAATTCATAAAAATGTTACTGATCAACTGACGATAAACACCGTTTCATAAACTCGCCAATGCCGAGACCATCACCTTACAAAAGTGAAGGAAAAAGAGAGAGAGAGAAACTGTGCTGGAATTGATTCGATTTGACTCATACTCACAAGCTTTCAATTAAATTCCATTCAACTCAGAAAGGAATAATTATACATAATTAATTTAATCATATTTTATATATTTATTCATAATTATAATAATATACTCTGAACATTCTACAACTGGTCTTTTTTCAAAGAAAAACTATAATCATATGGGTTTGGAATGGCTGAATTGACATTTTTGGCTGAACTAAAGGCCCATTCACACCAAATATAATAACTATAACAATAAAGATAACAATATAGTTGTAAAAATCGTTCTAAATGTAAAAGAATAGCAGAGTCCACAATAAAACTATAATGATAACGGCACAGAGGAACAATATCGTTTGTATCACATTCAGAACACACATTTTTCCAGCTGATGATTGACAGCCAATCAGAATCCATCCTGCTATAAAGAGCTTGAGCATTTAAAGCAGCAGACATAAATGCATAAATATTTATAACAAACAGAACAATATTGTACGTTAGTGTGGGCATTAAAGTTATTGTTCTTGGTGTGAACAGGACTTTATGCTTTCTTTCTTTTTTTTCTTTTAGTTTGCAATGTTTCTGTTTGAGCATGAAAAAGGTCTGCAAAGTTAGCCTTGATTGTAGTCTTGAGTTTAATTGAAAAGCGTTGATTGTAGTCTTGTTTAGTTTTTCTCCAGGAATGAGCACATCACAATATTCCTCATTTAAATAATTCCCGCCCAAGCCAAACACAAAGTAAAGAGGTGAGGCCTGGTTAAGTTAGTTAGTAGTGTGTTGAAACTCGTTATTATGGTAATACCAAGTACTATATGGCAAACACCCTGGAAGCGGTTGACCAATCAAAACACACTGCTCCAGCCGACCAATCAGAGCACATTGTGCTTTTCAGAAGGAGGGGCTTCTTAGAGAAAGAAACTAAACAGAGCGTTACTGACAGACTGGGAAAAGAGGAGCTGCAACAATGAAGAATATGTGGAAAAAAAAATATATGAAAAAGCTTGTAAACCTTTTCTCGTAGACACAAACAAAATCAAGACTTTGTAAAAGGGCATAATATGACCTCTTTAAGGTTTTAATAAGGACCTATACAGTAAATAACTTTCTGCATGCCTCCTACACACTAGTCCTTCCGAGGAGAGCCGGGAATCTTTCCCACGCCGTCTAGACATTAATTAGTCCTTCCTTCCACTCACCCTGGAGGACCATGTCCAACCCGTGCAGCCGGATCAATGCTGCATCCATCTAAATAGGTGGCTTTGTGATGGGAACATGGCTTGATGTCATTATGTCCATTAGCATCTCTGTGAAACTTCCTTCAGAGCCACCAGGATAATGAGACGGGATAGTCTTACTACGCCGGATCGAGGAGATGTGGTATTTTGACCTGACATTAGATCCCGTGCTTTATAAGGTGCACACGTCTCAGGATGGACTTACCCTTTGAAGTGCTAATGTGGACCACCTACGGCCCCCGCCTTTCCTCATTAATGTCTCAGTTCGTCAGACTTGGTTGGTATAAATACCTTTTCTAACTCGGCACAATGAATCTGCACTGCCTCCAGGAGTCATTCATTATATATAGCACGTGTAGCTGTGTGAACGCTTCCGGCCCTCCAGGAAACCTGTGTATCACAACGGCTGCAGTGGACTGAGGTTTCCTTTCAACAGCACTTTGAGATTAAATTCTGCTACTGGAAAACTAATGTATATAATACTTTCAATAAAAATATTAATTTGATTATTTTTGTAAAAATTCAACAACAAAAAAAATCTAAATAAAAAAAATCTATTAAAATATATAATTTTATTTAATTTAAGCTATTTTTTTTAAGAATTATGATATATACTGTATGTATATGTATATATGTGTGTGTGTGTGTGTGTGTTTAAATTATATCTGTGTGTATAGTATATTACTAAATAAATGATATTTTAACTAAATATAACTTCATTGTATTTTTACCAAATACAATATATTAATTAATTTTACTGCACGCACGCACGCACGCACGCACACACATACTCTCTCTCTCTCTCTCTCTCTCTCTCTCTCTCTCTCTCTCACACACACACTCTCTCAGGGAATGATGCCAGTATCAGCCATGTCAACTTCTACTTCGCTAATTCTTACATTAAACTTCACACACAATATGTTACAATATAAATAAATAATATTACAAGCACAGATCCATGTTTTTCACATTTGGAAAGCCCTGCAGACTTGGACTTGCTACCGAGGGAAAGTTTGGCCAAGTGCATTAATAATGAGCTATAAAATAAAGGCAGTAGCGCTTCTTAGATATGACATTGCTAGCATGAGGGAGCGTAGCAGATTTGATTTAATAACAACATCTGATATTGGCAGAGACTAGAAATAATGAAGCGGTGGACATATTTCCACGTACTAATTAATGTTGTTCAGGCAGAACCTGAACTGCCTTCGTTTGCAGGTTCGTAATGAGCCGAGGGTAAAAGAGAAGGCAAAAAAAATCGTGAAATAAGAGAAACCGAGATTAGAGAAGACATTAAAAAAAAAGTGAAGCTGCATGAGAAAGTAAAACTTTTTTTTTTTTTTTTACCGACTACAGAAATACTATAGGGCATTTCTTACTGCATACTTCATGTTCATAGTTTATACATGTGTAGTTCAGTGAAAGACTGGTGTCACATCATAAGATCATATATTATACAGTAAGATGAAATCATATTAGTTGAGAAGCCATTTTTGCTATGACAAACATATTTTATGAACTCTTTCCCCGCCAGCGTTTTGGATCATTTTCATAAAACTTTCATTGCCCCTAGAATATTATGTTGTATGAATATCTGAATATGCAATATATAAAAAGAAAGAACAGAAAAAAAAAAAAAAAAAACTTTTATTCTGGCTTCATGCATTCTTTTTTTAAAAAACACTTGAATGTGGGCGTAAAAAACAACATTTCAAGCAAAAAGCTGAGAAAATCGTGTTTGTGTCAAAGTCTACATCAAGATCTGATTCAGAACGATTATCAAAACACAGATGGAGTAGATCGAGTCCATCAACACCCCTAAAGCTTCACACTCCTAGAGCTCGTCCTGGGTCCACATCTCATTCAGTAACATTAGGCAGATTTGGTTACTATGCTGTTTTATGTTGATGATCGCGTTATTTTACATATGCATCTGTTTTCATATGATATCGCTTGTTTCTGCTTCTTCTTGGCCTGTGTTTTGATCAGGAGATTCAGTGCTCTTTCAGAAGATGTGTCAGCGTTCCCTACCGTATAACAGTGAAAACACGGAAAGCCGGAAAATTCAGTCAATGACGGGGAAGCGTTTTTTTCACAAATGACGGAAATTTCCGTCAATGGCAGGGGAAGAGTTAAGTTGTTTTATTTATTTTTGTTTGTTTGTTTGTTTGTTTGTTTGTTTTTTATCTAATTGTTTCAAACAAAACATGTTTTTTTTTTCTTTCTTTTTTTTCTGGGAACATTATTTTAATTGATAATCAATTTATTTATGCTGTTCAAAAGTTTGGGATTGGTACGATCTTTTTTTTTTTTTTTTAAGTCTCTTCTGCTCACCAAGGCTGCATTTATTTGATTAAAAAAAAAAAAAAAAAATATATATATATATATATATATATATATATATATATATATATATTGTGAAATATTATTACAATTTAAAATAATTGTTTTCTATTAGAATATATTGTAAAATGTAATTTATTCCTGTGATGCAAAGCTGAATTTTCTGCATTATTACTCATGCTCAAGAAACATTTATCATTATTATCAGTAAACTTTGATGAATATAAAGTTTTGTCCTTTACTGTCACTTTTGATCAATTGAATGCATCCTTGCTGAATAAAAGTATTAATTTATTTCTTTTTTTTAATATATACTTTAGTGATGTTAAAGCTTTCTATTTAACACATTTTTAATCAACAGCACAAATATCAGTACGATTACCTGCCGATTCAATGCATCATAAAATATGACATTAACTTGTCTACAATCTTTAATGGAGAGGTGTGGAAAACCCCAAGACAACACACAGAGAATCACAATCCGATTCTAAGTTAATTTGTATTGCTTGGCTACTGAAAAGTTCTCAGTAACAGCATAAAAACGCTTTCAAATTTACTTCTGTTAGACTTTCTTGACTTTCCAATCATTTTTATATTTATCCACTTGATATGGTGGCCGATATATCATGCATCCCTAGTAAATATCCTGCTAAAATAGTCGCATAGTAGTTCGTTTTTCTGAAACCTGTGTCACACTTTTTAGTCTGTAACCTTGACACAAATGTGCAACAGCTTCCTAAAACAAGTCCTGAGGCTTCGAGTGTCCCTGTTCGCCATGTTGCTCAACTGAGTCCAGATGTTGGCGGCCCTTAATGTGTCCCCTAAGTCTTTAAACAACAGGTCGAAAAAAGGCCCAAAGGCAATTCCCAGCTAATCTCATCTCAGGAATGGAGTCTGATATCAATGACCCAGTTTAGTGGTGGAAAACAGAGGAGGTGGGGTGGGGGGGCAGACAGGAACTGAGGCCGGACGTGGTGTCCATGGCGACCCTCGGTCTCCATGACTACGAAAGAGACCAGCTTCGTCCTCGTAAGCGTGGAGATTCACACCACACTGTCCCTCAGAGCTGAGCGGGAACGGACAGTGTGAAGAAAACCAGTCTGAAGGCAGAGTTGATGAAGAACAACCATAAAGATCAACATCATGAGGAAATCTTATTTCTACTTGCCTATGATCTCTAATAGATAGGGGTGGGAATCCATAGGCAACTCGCGAATCATTTGACTCGGAAAAACACAATACGGTTCCTAATTGATTCTAAACGCTTGACATCTGAAAAGTTCTCTGTAACGGCCTAGAGATGCGGTCACATTTACCTTTGTTCAATTTTCACAGCCAAAATCCAGTCATTGAATATAAATCCACGAGATTGGGAATTTCGTGTGAAGGCAAAATATTTCCAGATTTCGCAACTGGTTCAAGTTGGTCTTGCAAATTTGCTGGATTGACCAACACATGCAAGGACGGCCTCAAATCCAATTTGAAACTAAGCAACATGGACCCAAATGACCTTAAAGAGATGGTTGCAGATAGGACATCATGACGAGCACAGTGGCATACTGCCATACACTCCTATCAGTCCAGCTGGATCACTGATGCAGTAGACAAACAAAGACGCCGAAAGCTCAATACTTTAAAAATAACAACACAGCCAGTTAATGTGCGACACCTGTGGCCGGCCATGTGCTTCGAGGATCGGCCTCTATTCACATCGTTTTTGTCCATTATATGTAGAGAAGTTTAGTGATCCTTCTCGTGACACTCAGGAGTGTTTTAATAGTGTCTGACTTAATAAACTTCAATGGACTAAAACGATGTAAGAGGTTGAATCCTTTCAATGAATCCGTTCAAACCGTTAACGTCACCATTCAAAAATGTTACCAGATTGGTCGTTGTAGCATTATTATTTTTATTTTTTTAAAGGTAAAGATTGCTGTATTTAACTTTGCATTGCAGTACTGTTGCAAATAAATAAATTAAATATTATGTTCTATGTTTATATGTTATTGTTAGTGTTACTCATTTTCATATATTTTACTTCTTGCATTAAACATTTGTAATCTGCTTGGCTATGAAGGCTTTTTGCTTGAAATCATGGTTCTGATCTTTACACTCACTGGCCAACATTATTAGGCACACCTGTTCAACTGCGCATTAATGCAAATATCTAATCAGCCAATCACATGGCAGACATGATCAAAAAGATCTGCTGAAGTTCAAACTGAGCATCAGAATGGAGAAGAAAGGTGATTTAAGTGACTTTAAATGTGGCATGGGTGTTGGTGTCAGACGGGCTGGTCTGAGTATTTTAGAAACTGCTGATTTACTGGGATTTTCACACACAACCATCTCAACCATCTCTAAGGTTTAGAGAGAATGGTCCAAAAGAGAAAAAAATATCCAGTGAGCAGCAGTTCTGTGAGTGAAAATGCCTTGTTGATGCCAGAGATCAGAGGAGAATGACCAGACTGGTTCAGCTGATAGAAATCCACTAGTTACAACCAAGGTCTTCACGTCCAATCATGAAGCAGAAGAGCATCTCTGAACGCTTAACACATCAAACCTTGAAGCAGAAGAGCATCTCTGAACGCTCAACACATCAAACATTGAAGCAGAAGAGCATCTCTGAACGCTCAACACGTCAAACCTTGAAGCAGAAGAGCATCTCTGAACGCTCAACACGTCAAACCTTGAAGCAGAAGAGCATCTCTGAACGCTCAACACATCAAACCTTGAAGCAGAAGAGCATCTCTGAACGCTCAACACGTCAAACTTTGAAGCAGAAAAGCATCTCTGAACGCTTAACACATCAAACCTTGAAGCAGAAGAGCATCTCTGAACACTCAACACATCAAACACTGAAGCAGAAGAGCATCTCTGAACGCTTAACACATCAAACCTTGAAGCAGAAGAGCATCTCTGAACACTCAACACATCAAACATTGAAGCAGAAGAGCATCTCTGAACGCTCAACACATCAAACCTTGAAGCAGAAGAGCATCTCTGAACGCTCAACACGTCAAACCTTGAAGCAGAAGAGCATCTCTGAACGCTCAACACGTCAAACCTTGAAGCAGAAGAGCATCTCTGAACGCTCAACACATCAAACCTTGAAGCAGAAGAGCATCTCTGAACGCTCAACACGTCAAACTTTGAAGCAGAAAAGCATCTCTGAACGCTTAACACATCAAACCTTGAAGCAGAAGAGCATCTCTGAACACTCAACACATCAAACACTGAAGCAGAAGAGCATCTCTGAACGCTTAACACATCAAACCTTGAAGCAGAAGAGCATCTCTGAACGCTCAACACGTCAAACCTTGAAGCAGAAGAGCATCTCTGAACGCTCAACACGTCCAACCTTGAAGCAGAAGAGCATCTCTGAATGCTCAACACATCAAACATTGAAGCAGAAGAGCATCTCTGAACGCTCAACACGTCCAACCTTGAAGCAGAAGAGCATCTCTGAACGCTCAACACGTCCAACCATGAAGCAGAAGAGCATCTCTGAACGCTTAACACATCAAACATTGAAGCAGAAGAGCATCTCTGAACGCTCAACACATCAAACATTGAAGCAGAAGAGCATCTCTGAACGCTCAACACATCAAACCTTGAAGCAGAAGAGCATCTCTGAACGCTCAACACGTCAAACCTTGAAGCATAAGAGCATCTCTGAAAGCTCAACACGTCAAACCTTGAAGCAGAAGAGCATCTCTGAACGCTCAACACATCAAACCCTCTGAAGCAGATGCTTTTCTGCTTCAAGGTTTGATGTAAACCTTGAAGCAGAAAAGCATCTCTGAACGCTCAACACATCAAACCTTGAAGCAGAAGAGCATCTCTGAACGCTCAACACGTCCAACCATGAAGCAGAAGAGCATCTCTGAACGCTTAACACATCAAACATTGAAGCAGAAGAGCATCTCTGAACGCTCAACACATCAAACATTGAAGCAGAAGAGCATCTCTGAACGCTCAACACATCAAACCTTGAAGCAGAAGAGCATCTCTGAACGCTCAACACGTCAAACCTTGAAGCATAAGAGCATCTCTGAAAGCTCAACACGTCAAACCTTGAAGCAGAAGAGCATCTCTGAACGCTCAACACATCAAACCTTGAAGCAGAAGAGCATCTCTGAACGCTCAACACGTCAAACCTTGAAGCATAAGAGCATCTCTGAAAGCTCAACACGTCCAACCTTGAAGCTGAAGAGCATCTCTGAACGCTCAACGACCACAGTGAACCATCTTCTGACAGCTACTTCCAGCAGGATAATAATCTGCAGCAACTGCGTGATGCTATCATGTCAATATGAATGTTTGAGGAATGTTTCCAGCACCTTGATGACTCCATGCCACGAAGAATTAAGGCAGTTCAGAACTACCTTAATTCTTTCATTAGCTAAATTTTTTTTGGCTTTTTTTTTTTTAAGTATATAGGGCTGAAAATGAGGGCTGAAAAGTTTAAGTTATATAAAAAGCCACAATAACAGTCAATGATGTAGCATTTTTGGTTTTAATAACCAATTGTTTATAATACATTTTGAATTATTAAACATTGTAAATCGTTCCAGAATCATTTAAGAGATGATATTCAGTGCCAAAAGAAAGCCAAACAGCGAACATGTACACCGGCATACTAACACTCCTGGAGCTTTTAAAAACTCAAAACTCTTGTAACAAGTTGTTTGGTGGGTGTTAAAGAGTATCAAATAGGCTCTCCTTTCAAATACTGTGAACAAACTCGAGCATTGTTCTTGAATGCCTAAAGAAGACTTTGTTGTTATGCCCGACTCTCTCCTCAAGTAGAGCAGTTTAGAAGTGTGGGCATAGTGTTCATGGAAACGCATCCACTTAGTGTAAATAATTAATCAAGGCCTTTTACAGTAAAGTGGTGGATTGGGGTGAATGGTCTATATAGTTAGAGCAGACCTGAGCTTCAGTGCGGGAGGAATCGATTTCCACTGCAGTACAGTTAGATGGGAGAGGATTTCCTGATGTCAGTTTCATTGCTACTTCAATACAGATCACTTAAAACATGACATTATAAATAGGGGTCAATTTAACATTAATTTAGTACATTAATTATATGAAATACTTTATATAAAAAAAAGGATTACAAAAAGACATGAATAAACATGATTGTGAAATGGATGCCTTAAATGTCTTAAATTATCTTCTTTTAAAGGTGCAGTAAGCAATTTCTGAAAGTTGATATTGGAACCTAATCAACCTAAACAAACACACCCCTTCCTTCATTGCTCCGCCCACAAAATGCACAAACTCTTTATCATAGCTGAAGAGAAGCAATATAATGCATCACGAAAAATAAAGCGAAGATGATGAACGAACAAGAAAGAGCAAAAAATGAACATACAGTACAAAGATATACAAGTAAGAGTTGGTTGTTAGTCGCCAGCATCTCCAGACAAACAATGACACTCAAAACTGTCCTGTTACTATAGCTAACATTACAACAACAGCAAAACCAATGTTACTCACAAATGGGGCAGAAACTTCATCTCGGCGTCCGTAACCCCATCATAACCCTTCTTTTCCCAGTGATATTCCTCTGAACTTTTCTCTTTTGTAATGTCTCTCAGCCATCTCTCTTTCTACAGTCTTTCTTCAAATCTCCCTCTTGTTCACTCTTTCTCCTCCCCCATCATGAGTGGACACGCCCCCTACTGCTGATTGGCTCACTCTCTCTCCTCCTCCCCCATCATGAGTGGACACGCCCTCTACTGCTGATTGGCTCACTCGCTCTCCTCCCCCATCATGAGTGGACACGCCCCCTACTGCTGATTGGCTCACTCTCTCTCCTCCCCCATCATGAGTGGACACGCCCCCTACTGCTGATTGGCTGACTCTCTCCTCCCCCATCATGAGTGGACACGCCCCCTACTGCTGACTGGCTCACTCTCTCTCCTCCTCCCCCATCATGAGTGGACACGCCCCCTACTGCTGATTGGCTCACTCTCTCTCCTCCTCCCCCATCATGAGTGGACACGCCCTCTACTGCTGATTGGCTCACTCTCTCTCCTCCCCCATCATGATGCTGGATCCACTTTCAACAGTGTTTCTCAGATATTGCTTACTGCACCTTGAAGACTTTTAAATTATCTTCATGTAATGCTTTTCTCAGCAAATACCAATATGTGATTAATCATGACTAACTTGATTCAGTTATCAATCAGCATATAATTAATTAGATTAAAATTTTAAAATGACTGCGAGCCATAATAAGGAAAGTCAGGGCTTTAAAATCTGATTGGATGAGCCTTTTAAAGCAGGGCTCAGTAGTTTCGGGATTTCTTCGCTGTATTCTCGCTTTTTGCTCGCAGGTTTCTCTCTAGAGCTCCCCCCACAGCTTCGGAATAGATATTTGACAACACTGTTGTAAAAACTCGTTGGCGATTCTTAGACACCAGAGGCTAGTAGATCAACGACATCAAAGCAGATGGGACATTCTTTAAAACGTCTTCTTCATTCGGGTTCGAACAGCGTGAGGGAGCACAATAATGACAGCATTTTAGCAGATTTCTTTTGGCCGTAAAGCAATTGTTTACATCGCGAGACCTGATATCACGCGATACTTCCTGACGCGGCGGCCGGCGGCCCGCCGGCTCAAAGTTGCAAGTGTGGATTTTCCGCTCACGGGCACCAGGGGGGTGCGAAACGACCACCATTCAACCCGAAATAAGTAATATAACCATTCCAATGACTCCGAAGCTGTTCAGTTAAGGTAAAAAAGTTACTTAGAGCACCTTTAAATGTATTTAAAATGGGTCTCTCATCATAATGCTGTCCAAATATAAGTGACTTAAAAATGTTTTAGTTTTTGTGTTCTTGGGATTTGAACCCATGACCTCCATATTGATAGCATAATGCTCAACCAGTCAAGCTACAAGAAATTTGTGGAAAAATATAAAAATAGATGTAAATCTTTTTAGACAGTTGCTAAAACTCTTCAACAATAAAACTGTTCATCTAAATTTGACCTGCTAAGAGGAAATAAATAATTTATGTAAAGGCCAGTTATAGCAGATTATAATTATAATACATCTCAATCACCGCACGGATTTGATCTTAGTGTTTGGAATAAGAGCTGAGTGATATGACGGAGAAGGGGCTATTTTAAGAACACACAATCACTTTCACATCACTGGATATGGAAGACAAATCGAAGAAACAGGAGTATATTTAAGCCGTAAAACACTGCATGTCACAGCATGCAATGCAACAAATACAATGTGGAGTAAATATAACAACCAAAAGTGAGATTCTGTTGCGATTTCAACCGCTAGCCCCAAGCCCCCCAAATCATGTGTCCTGGCGTCGGGCCTGGATGTGTTAAGTCACAGCTTACATGTGTGCAGAGAGAAGTGTTTGCTGTCAGCGCCGATGGCTCCACCCTCTTCTTCTCCCAGCAGGTACTGGATGGAGCGAAGCTGGAAGCAAGGATCCGACAACAGCACAGACGCAGCCCTTGAGATCCTGGAAGACAAACAAATGAGGATGTTCAGGTTGTTGTGGGTGGTTGTCAGGGTGTTGCCATGTAGTTTCTACAGTGTCATGCTTACAGGCTCAAAGAGTCAGTGATGAGGCTAACACATTACAAGTAATGCAAGTTACGTAATCAGATTACTTTTTTATAACTAGTAAAGCAACACATGACTAAAATAAAGTTACTTTTTCAAATAAGTAATGCAAGTTACTTTGTTTTCCCATTTATTGACTGACAGTTACGTCCCCATGTTGAGAGAAATCGTGAGTAAGTGCAGAGGCATTGTGTGTGAACATGATGGGTATTGTAGTTCTAGACTAAATGTGAGCATTTACTCATCTCACTTTCACAAAAACATCCAGTATTTCTCAAAATGAATAAAAACAGTGAAACACACACTCAGAATATTATGCAAACCCACAATAATTAAATGCTAAATTACAGCAATATACTTTATGTATTTAATCTCACTTTATTAACCAATGTCTTAGTTTCTGGTCGATGATTCAATTCAACAATACTAATAAGCAATTATGACTTTAAAAGCCGTGTTGCAGGGTTAATTTTTCAACGAATTTGTGCAATTTGCTTGTTGGTAATAAACATTTAAACTGTTATCCATTGTATTTTATGTTGTTGGGTATCACAAAACGGAATATTATACGAAAAAGTAGGTACTATCTTACAGCGGTTTGCAACGATTCTCCTTTCCCCCACAATACATTGCATTACGTAACGTTGGGGAGAGAATTTACCAAAGCCCGCATTGAGAGCATTGAGAGTGACTAGAGAGACGAGTAGTAGACGAGAGTATTCAGATAGCGCAGATTATAGATAAATACATAGATATAGATAGATAGATAGATAGATAGATAGATAGATAGATAGATAGATAGATAGATAGATAGATAGATAGATAGATAGATAGATAGATAGATAGATAGATAGATAGATAGATAGATAGATAGATAGTGTTATGGCAGTTTAATTCACTAAACAATCATCTTTGGCGTAAGAGACAGTCTGGAATCAAATGATCATTAAAAAGTAATTTATTGTCTTGCAAGAGGCCCAATTGCCACACAGAGGTAGACAGTACAGTCTGTGAAACAAGTGCGACCAGGAGGGAGGGGCAGGCCAGTCTTTATACTCTGTTATTGTTATCTTCCAAGGTTCTTTAAACTCCAGAAATGGATAAGACACCACCAGTGATCCTATTATACTGAACTTTAGTTTAGCTTAACTTACAGCCTGCAAGTCCTAAACTGGACAGCCCTTTGACCTTAGGGGTCAGGGCTTCAGCCTTCAAAGCTCTCCCCCTCTTTCTCCTGCCTCACAGAAGTTCCACATCAATCATTATATCACATAGTCAGCAACACACATAGTAGTCAATCTAGTGTATGTTAATGAAAATGAAAGAAAGTAATGAAAATCAAAAATCTCCCATTACAATAGATAGACTGACTAGATAGATAGACAGACAGATAGATAGATATAGATAGATAGGCTAGTATAGAGAGAGATAGGCAGACAGCCAGATAGCATAACGTTAGCATAGATAGCTAGCAGCTAGATAGATAAATAGATAGAAATATATAATAGGTAGATTGACAATGGTGAACTACTGTGTTTGTGCTGGGTGTAAAAACTCGACCAAAACACACTCACTTCCCTACAGCACAAGCTTTCCAACGCAGTTTCCATGGGACGGCACCGCCCACACAAGCACCTGCCAAACACAGCGACAGACACGCGGCGGCTACGTTTGCAACAACATTTTCACCAGAGGAAGAGATAAACGCTTAGAAACGGCCATATAGCTAGCATGATGCCTTCTATTTCTAGATGACAAAGACCAAGTTTACCAGTACTACGACACTATGACAAAGGTTACCAGTACTTATCTGAACTAACGTCATGATCACTGCCACTAGATATAAAGAAAACGTTGATTTTTCACTCGGTGCTATTCAATGACAGGAAAAAAAAAATATGTGTCGTTATTGTGCACTGCTGCTCGTAGACTAGCTCCAGTGCTCATTGCTCCGTTGCTAAATGATAGCAACTCACCACGACACTTCACCAACTCTCCACTCATTCTCCATAGACATTCTCTGGCTGAGGCTACCTTTCCTCCACTTCTCCCCAACGTGACGTCATCACCGAATTGCGTACAAAAAAACGTTAATACCAAAAACGTAAAAAAACTGGTCTTTAAGACCATTTTTGAGACATTTTAAAAATGATATACATATCTTGAGTGATTTATGTACCCATTAATCGACAGTGGTGGTTAACCTGCAACATGGGCTTTAAACATTTATTTTTTATTTTTTTTTATTGTTGAAGTAAGAGAGTTGAAATTTCTTCTGTGATCCAGAACAGCAGCAGCTAAAAGCTTTGTTTGAGCGGCGCCCTCTACTGTACAGGCGTTTTTTCATTCAGCCGTGGCTTATTCATTTCAAGTCTGGTGTGAAAGAGCCTTTACATTTGCCAAAAATAGTTTGTGTTTAAAAAACAAATAAGCAAGCCCAGCCCAGGAGTAAACAAGCACTGCAAAAGTAATGCAATGCATTACTGTACATAAAAAGTAATTAAGTAACACAATATTACTTTTTAGGGAGTAATGCAATACTGTAACATTACTTTTAAAAATAACTTTCCTCAATACTGGTGACACTATTAGGATGCCCATCCATGGGTGGCCATTTGGATATGTGGGGTAGGCAACTGGTGTCAATAGTCTATATTATAAAACTCTAATACAATTTATTAAAAATAATACATGTATTGTAAATATTGTAAAAAATAAATAAATATAATTTATATAAAATTCAGTGTACTACCAAATAAATTAAAAAATACTGAACAATTTGTGTTATATATTTAATCAGTTAAACAATTCAGATTTATTCACAGAAAAAACTTAAATTTACTTAAGTTAATTGTTTGAGTCCTCACTGACTGCAAATGAATATAAAATTAAAAATCATCAATATCATCATCATCATCATCCTCATTAACAACAACAAAAGTAAAGCAAAATAAAAATAATTATTTTAAATTGTTATTTACAGGATGTCCCAATCCCAGCCCTCACAGAAAGTATATTAATTTTTAGCATTGTTTTTAAAAACTAAAATATTATTAAAAGTAATAATATCATAAAAAATATTATTATTATTATTATTTTTATTATTATTTATTTGAATTATTTATAATTAAACAGTTGAACAATCCAGATTAAAATCACAGAACATGTCCCAGTCCTCACTTGCTCCACTCTGGTTTTGTTTCTAAAAATACATATCAAAATAGTATTTATGATATCACTGGAATGGGAAATGGACAGTTGCGCAGGAGGAGACACTGATGCTCTACAACAGCAGAGAACACACAGCGAAACGTACTGACATTTACAGCACCATCATCGCCACTCATCATAAGTCCAGCTCAACAATTCCTGCTAACATGCATCCCTGCTATGATTCAGGTCAATCTATGCTAAACCTTTCCTACTGAGCAAGCATTTCTGCCTTTATTGTGATCGGACAGTTCAGAGAAACACAGCAAACAAACGGAGAGGAGAAAGGTGAATGAGATCAGGAAAGGACAATGAGCCGCCCCATCACATGTCAGAGCACGGCTATGCTTCTCACTTTTTTTGAACAAATCTCTAACCCTATATAGTAATAGTGAAGCTTGACTTAGCAAACCCCACTAAAAATGACAGAGGGAGAGAGAGAGAGAAACTCGCAGACATTGTTCATTGGAGCGCAGCTGTCAGGCTGTGAGAAAACACACTCTTCCTGTCGTACACAAATGTGATGGGGTCAACATACTTCCAACAAGTAAACATGTCTTGCTTCTTCAGAAAGAAATAAACACTATTTGCACATCTAAGAAACATTAGATGGAGACAAGATGTTGAACTGATCTATACACTACTATATATAAGGATTCAAACTGAAATCTTTTTGCTTTGACCATTTCCCTAAAAAAAAAAAAAAAAAAAAAAAAAAAAAAAAGGTACCATGGTCAGATGATTTATGGAGTTTCATCCCTAATGGCTGTGCATTAAAACCCGAGCAGAGCTTCCCCGCCACCCTGACGCACCTGCTGTTTACATCTAACCCTCACTGATCAATCTTTCATGTGTGTTTTTCCGACCGCATACACCCACTCACGTACATTTCCTCATGATGCAAGCAAAGGAAAAAGGACTTACTTTAATAATGCACTATGGAGTGTTTTTTTTCCCCCCCTTCGTTGCGTATGTGGGTGAAATGATTGGTTTGAAAGTGAGCCAAATCTACAGGTAAACAGAGCAACACACTGAAAACTGTCCGCTGCAGTCATTCGGACAAGTTTTGAGGGAATCAAGGTCTGCCACCAAGTCTCATCCTCAGACGTCACTACCCACGGACCGTTGGCAGAGCGTCTGATGCACGAGGCACACAAAATGGGAAACACTTCGGGAGTTTCGAAGTTGTCATTTGTTGAATTCTACAGGATTTCCAGGAGACGCGTGTGTCGCGTTCTTTAACGGTCCACCTGGAAACAAAGCAGTCGTGATGCCAAACCCCCTCATGGAAGAGGAAAGCCATCGTGTTTACAACTGTGACAATGAGCGCTTATCAGAAGTGTGTGAAGTTTAAGTAAATGTTCTGCACAATGTTCTTGAATTAATAATGTTATAGACTGTTATCGTAGGGACATCGACATTACATTTCCAAAACAAAACAATAAACAAAACAAAAGATACTCTACCAGTCAAAAGTTTTTGATCGGTACAATTTTTTTTTTTTATTACATAAAAACTGTAATATTGTTATCATTATAATATTATTTTCTATTTTATAATATTTAAAAATGTAATTTATTCCTGTTTTCAGCATCATTACTCCAGTCTTCAGTGTCACATGATCATTCAGAAATCATTCTAATATGATCATTTGATGCTCAAAAAACATTCATTATTATCATCAATTTTGAAAACTGTTGTGTAAAAAAAAAATTCTTAGGATGTTTTGATTAATAGAAAGTTCAAAAGAACAGAATTTATTTGAAATATAATCTTTTGTAACATTATAAATGTCTTTACTGTAACTTTTGATCAATTTAATTCATCCTTGATGAAGAAAAGTATTGATTTCTTTTATTTATTTCCCCCCAAAAATAAAAATAAAATTATTACTGATCCCAAACTTTTGAACGGTAGTGTTTAATGTTACAAAAGCTTTCCATTTCAGATAAATGCTGTTCTTTTGAACTTTCTATTCATCAAAGAATCCAGAAAATAAAAATGTAAATAACTGTTTTCAACATTGATAATAATGAGAAATGTTTCTTGAGCATCAAATCATCATATTAGAATGATTTCTGAAGAATCATGTGACACTGAAGACTGGAGTAATGATGCTAATATAGCATCTGCGTTTTGCAGATGTCCAGACACACGAGCAAACCTTTAGGACGTCCGTACTGGGAGACAAACACTTGAGCAAATATGTTTGCGCTCTCATACAAACACACCCAGCTGGCCGCCGTGTTTACAAGGCGCGGCTGGCTGTCATGCTAAGTTAGCAATATAGTACACACACAGAATGACAGGGCTTGGACGGGCAACAACGCTCAAACAACAGAGGTCTGGTAAACAAATAAATCACACACACGATCATTGCCCACACAATCCGCACCTGGCAGCCCTCCTGCTGCGCTCTGAGGGCGACGGGGCCGGCACTCTCAAACTCACAGCGTTTCTAACACTCATCTTTGCTTTTTGTCATCAAAATGAATACAGATGCATATATAAAATAATCAAGATGGAAAATCGTACCACGGTTTTTCCATAGAAACCACAGTTTAATGGTGCTATTTGTGGTAAGACCACAGTAACCACAAATATATATGTATATATATATATATATATATATATATATGGCTTAGGCTTAGACACTTTTGACTATCAGCATACAGTCTAGTCAATTGTAGTGTTTATTCTGTGCAAGAACCAGCCATTTAAACAGGAAGTGACCATCTAACTGACACATAAAGCCACCAACCATAGTGAGTTAGTTTTAGGGCTTCACAGCCACTTATTTTTCTACCGGTTAGTCAACAAGTGGGCGTGTGAATGCTTACCTTATGTAAACGACTCAGTTCGACAGAACTAGATCAAAAGCATCTACAAGTTGTTGTAACCCCTGAAGAGTTCTATAAACAGGACGTTACGTCTAGTAAATGACACTTCAGACCAAACATGGTAAGCTATTTTGTTTAATCACTCCAGCCAACGGAAAAAGCTTTGTTTCAATACTTTGAACAACTGTTGGATTTCTATGTTGTGAAAACAGGTAATAAAAATGTTCCCGTGCTGCTGTATATTTAAAAAAAGAAAAAAGAAAAAGCTTGTCTAATCAAAATACTGGACACAAAATCGAATGGTCCTATCATACACCTGGCGAAATGCGGCGCCAGGCGATGCGCAAGTGTTTTTTGCTAGTTTCAGCCCGACGCAGTTATCATTTTCACGTCCTGCGCCACGTTGTTTAAATAGCAAATGCATTTGCGCCCATTTGTGCGCCATGGGCTGCTGGTCTGAAAAGAGGAATAGACTGAAATAGACTGATCCATTGACCAACTGAAATCTAAATATAGCATTATTAATATTTTTATGTAAAGAGCGCGTTAGTAATGTGCGCCTATCGGCGGGTCCACAACGAGTGTACACTTTGTCCCGTAGATGGTGTGCTTGCACGCTTTAACCATGTGCACGAGCAGATCCATTTCCTCGCTAGAGAAGTGTTCAGTTTTTCCAATTGCAAATTCCGCCATGTAAATATCGAATCCGCCATGGCGCGAGCGCAACTGGCTTTTAAAGGGGAATGGGAGATGAGACTCTGATTTATTGCACGTTACGCCCAAAACACAGCCATTACTCATTAAGAGAATAGGGACAACCCTTTTAGACCGTGCGCCGGAACCACCGACCATTTTACCCGTCGTTAAACTAGCAAAAGTTGATTCGGAGACGACCTAAGTGCACTTGCGCCGTGCGCTTTAGATCATGCTCTTAGATCTTTAAAATAGGGCACTAAAAGTATAAAAAATAAAGGTGGGGGTGTGTTATTTATGTATTAAAATATATCAATCAGAATCCAGTTGTAAAGCATCCCAGTGTGACAGCAGGTGTCTTTCCAAGAGCACAAGCCTGTCAACAGGAGAGGCTATTCGTGGCGTCTGTGGCCCCCAACAGACAGACACTGACTCACTGGCCCCTCTCTGAGACTCCACTTCAATCCTGCCTCTCCCAGGCACAGCAGGGCTGGCAGATGAGCGTGGGGGAGGCTTTTGGAACAGCTTCCATCACAACATACACGCGGCTCACGATTTCCTCACATCCTTCAGAAATATGCCTCGATACACCAAAAACTACACTTGGCATGCTATTAGATGGTTAGGGATGGTCACAGAGCTTACAAGGGGCTCTTGGGTGAAAGGGTATAGTTGTATATCGTCTATAGCAGGGGTCAGCAACCTAATCATTGACAATAGCTAAAGAGGTGTATGCTTAATTGAAATAACGCTCCTCAAACTTGCATGTTGACGTACATTTTGAGGTAATCATTCCTCATATTTCCTCTAATCATTAGAGGCAATGGCAAGTAACCTACAATATTAAAAGCCATTCTTCATTCTGTAAATGGAAATATGTACTTGCAATGATTTGATGCCATTAACTGGCTGGCTAATCACTGGCAAATCAAGTAATTAGTACTTCCTCAAAAGCACTCACTGAAAAAGCACTATCAACCCGATCTCTTGTAAACACAGCTCCGTTTGCAGGCAGACTGGTCTCCCCAGAATCCTTGAAGATGCGTAAACAAGCCAATCAGACTGAAACAGGTTATTTAAGAAGCTCTTGCATTCTTGTGAGCAATATGTATGAGATGGCGGTCAGTGAACAGACTGTAGGCGTCTGAGCCGATCATGAAACATGTCAGAGCGTGTGCACTACCCTCTAGGACAAGTCTCCGACCCACATATTCTTTATGTATGGGCTTTTCTTCTTCACTGTATAGGAATAATACATTCAATTATGTGCATAGGACCGATGACTCTGAACTGAGACTCTGATCTGAACGTATTCTAAAAGAACCTAGTGATATTAAGATGCTTCACACATCCACTCAAATGTACACAAATAAGGGACACTGCACCAAACAGGCATTCGTATAACAAATAAAAAGGTACATGAACTCTGCTCTGAACGCAGCGCTGTGCTTTATTATGCTCAGGAATGAGAAATCACACAACAACAGAGGCAATTTAGTGGCAATGTCTCAAATCTTTCTCCTTCAGTTCCTCTGCATGAAGTCGGTCTCAAACATTTGTGGAATACATCACAACACTGCCTGCCTCAATTTTCTATTTGCGTTTATGAATTGTCTGGCTGCAGTTAGATATATTTTTTTAACGCTCCAAAAAGATCTTGTATTGCAGATTGAATTGAATGCATGCAGTGTCTCAACAATATGCAACATCCCATCTAATTGCCCGAAATCAAAAGAGACATGCAGATGAAGGGATATTTCCCAGGTGCGTAGATCTGACGCTTTGTCCTGGTTGACTCGAAGTAAAAAAAAAACCTAAAAAAAACCCAATTCATTATCCACAGTTCTTTTGACTGCTGGAAAAAGACTTATGATTTATGAACAAGCGCAAATTTGAGTAATTACCACAGAATTATGCGGAAAACAATGAAGGGTGGTCGAATCCATCGATATCCCTCAGCATGCCATTATCGCTATTGTGCTAGGTACTTAAAATGCATGTTAAAGTACACGGTACTTACATGCATACAATGGACTGAAAGTTATTCTTTAGTAGAGTAGAACAATGCAGTAACGGAATGAACGCGTCAAATCATAATTGAGATTTCCAAACTCGAAAGTAGGAACTTTTTAGCTGCAACAGACTCACCTACCTACTCTTTCCCTACAAAACAAAGCTTTTATGGGACACATTCTTGGCACATCACTTTGTTGTCTTCAATGACTGACTACCCAGCAATTGAGAACCAAATGTCTGTCTTGTCTTGAAGACATAACCAGACCCTTTCTTTCACCATCACATAAATACCTTGTACAGCATCAATCAAGAACTGAGGGCTGCTTTCATTAAACAACATGTCTGAAGCCAAGCCCTTTCCCACGAGTCATATATTAACTCTTATCTTCAAACAATACTAACTGTCACAGAATGATAAATGGTACACCATGCCAATGACAATCTTTAGGACGGTCTTTGGAAGACTTAACACTGTGTCTGGGGTCGTCTAAAAGTTTACGGTGCTTGTTTGAAAGTGCTTTCTAAAGGGTCTCTGGAAGCAGGGGTGTACTGTATATGTCATGCTGAAGAAAGTGCGGTAAAGACGTCAGTAGGGACGTCATAATAAGCAGTTAGACGCTTCACTGGTTATTGGGTCAAAGTTGGCAAAAGGTGCAAACCAACTTCCGGCTCAAATTGCTGGCTGTCTGGAAACATGTGCGAGAGAGACTAAGCTATTAACCTTAGGGATCCTCTTCCTGTCTTTCTGCATGTTTCCTTCACTTCTAGAGTATTGTTTGTGAAAAATGAGCAAGCTTAGAGTCAGGAAACCAATTTTCCAGAACAATGTCATATCAGGGGACTGTTGACAGTGAGCAACTTAGACTCAGTCTTTGCTAAACGCTCCGTGAAATATTTCGCCTGAGGAAGAGTGACAAGAAACCTGTCAAAAATGTGGCCCTCGACAATCAGTTAGAGATATGAAACTGGTGAAGACGGTGAGAAGTAATGGGTTGTGTATTAGAGGGACCCAGATGAGTGTATGTGTGTGTAGGGCTTCTCGAAGACCTTTGGCAGTGGCCCACAGCAGTGGCTTCAGAGTATAATACACCATGACACCTGTGCAACTATGACCGAGGGGCAGAGGCAGCTTACACAGGCACCAACACACACACACACACACACACACACACACACACACACACACACACACACACACACAAAGAAAATGCGTTATACAAGCAATATAAAGATGTTTATTCATACATAAAAATTCTCTACAGGCACAGATAAAACAAATTCAAGGACACGGATACACCCACTATCTTTAATTCATGAGTAATGTCAGGTTTACAGTGTGCACTCAACCATTATGAATACACAATGAACTGGATATTCAAACTTGGTCAATTGCGTTCAGTTACTAGACACATCAAGATAATTGTTGGTGTCACTGACCTCAAACCTGGCACAGCGTGGAGATTTTTGAATGTTTTCAACACAAATGCATGACTTCAATACACTCAGGATATAGCCAAGTCATATGGACTATGTTTATTGTTATTTTAAATCCTTTTTCATACAAAAAAATAAATATATTTTTGTCTCTACTTCTGCTTCAGAAAAGCAGGGAAGAAACAGGAAAGCTTGTGACACCGAAATTAGACTCCTTCCCTTTAAATGATTAGTTAATCACAACAAGCTTTCAAATATAAATAAATAAAAATACAACAATATAATATAACATAATATATAAACATCGTATCTTCTGATGTGAACATTCAGATCACCATTAAAGGACACAGGTCAATGAGATATTAAAGCTAAAGAGAATAAACATAACCTGACTAAGAGGTATCTGTTGGGGGGGGGGGATCAGCTCCACCAGGGAAGGCTCTGGCAAACACTTCCCTTTCATAATCTCTCACTTCAACCAATCAGTAATCAGAAGAAACCCACCCCCTCTAGAGTGCCTCTCCTCTGAAACACCATGCCTGTCTGTTTATAGAGTGCAGAGAGGAAAGAGAGAGGCAGAGGAGTGTAGTACGCACTTAAGGTCTGCGAGAGAGAGAGAGAGAGAGAGAGAGAGAGAGAGAGAGAGAGACAGAGAGGAAAAAGAAGAAAGACCCATACGATTCAGAGCGCAAATTGGAGGAACGGAAAGAAAGGATGGATTGCTGAGGAAGAAAATTTTGATAAGAGACCAAGATCTGGAAGAGATACCAAAAAGCTGTAAGATCCTGATGTTTATGTTTTCATCTTTTCAACAGTTTTTATAGATGCCACGTGAACACTGGAAGCTTAAGAGTCACAGAGAGTTATTAGTCCTAACTCAGCAAATATTGTTTGTCATTTGAACAAAATGAACGGGGGGAAAAAATGTCTATAAATGTAAGGACTACTTTCTCCAGGTACTGAAGGAACATTTATAAACAACTGTGCTGTATCCTTATCTTCTGGTTAAAACAAACAACAGATTGCTTGTATCGTAAGGGTTACTGTGGATCAGCGCTCGTGTGACACGCTGTCTGCCTGCTGTTCAACTGAGGGCACCTATACTAACTGAACTGGACAGGATGCTGACTTTCTCAAAAACATCCCCCAGCCTGCGGCAGCGAGCTAACTCTTGATTTAAGACCTCTACTGTTCCATCTCAGATGTCAGGACTGCAAAACAACACCAACTGCTAAAAGGATGGTTCACAGAAGGTTGGGCTCAGCCTTGAGGATGGGGCAAAAACAATTGCTTTTCCTTCAATGACTTAAATGACCATGCCTTCGAACCTCTCTAGCTGAAAATGGACAAGAATGACCAAGTGCTAGCCAAACAAGGAGTTATGAGGTGGATTATTTGGAGCAACTGTTGGCAATCTTAAGGTAAAGATAATCTTATGGTCTTTAACTTCTAAGATTAGAATTGCACAGTTTAATGTGATGTTTCTGGATCAAATTGATAAATAATAATAGTCCTCGAATAGATGCATTCTCATGCCTTAGGCTGACGGAACAGTGCCAAGTGAAGAAATAATTATTAAGCAAGTCCGCTGTATTAAATAACAGATTTCTTTTTTTGTTCTCTCTCTTGCAATCTGCTCTGTCAGATTTGTAAGGATAGGAACAGCTAATCAAGACGACAGCTTTTGAAAGTGTGTGGACCTCTACCCTGGTGAAACTCTGGCTGCTCTGATTCCTAACCAAAGCATCCTTACGGCACAATGCTGTGTGCTCAGGGTGTGGCCGCACCCCTAATGCTGAGCTCTTTTCTGCTGCAGCTAGTCAGAGCCAATCTCTCTTCTGGCTGCCTGGTTACATCTGATATCCTAAGCTGCACCAACCTTGGCCTTGTCCAATTCCCGGTAGAGTTGCCTGTAATGGTGGCAACATTGGACTTCAATCACAACCGCATAGAATGTCTTAAGGAGGGTAGCTTTGCTGGCCTTCCTAATCTTGACACCATACGGTTAGCCCACAATCAGCTGAGCAGACTCACTCCTGGAACCTTCCGGAATACAAGTAACATACGCCATCTGGACCTTTCCTCCAATCAACTGAACATTATTGAGCAGCATTACTTTCTAGAGTTAGTAGGAATTGAGGAGCTACTCCTCTATAACAACCGCATAGTTAGGGTGGAGAGCAAAGCCCTGAGTGGTTTGAGCAACCTACGCAAAGCCTACCTGAGTCATAACAGACTGACAGATTTCCCCTTCTTTTCCATTCAAGAACATGCTAATTTGACGCTGGATCTAAGCTCGAACCGTATGCCCAACCTTCCAGTCGAGGATATCGAGGCTCTAGAGGAATCACTACAGAGAGGGTTGTTCCTGCACAACAATACCCTAAATTGTGGGTGCTCGATATACAGCATGTTTAAACAGTGGGAGCATAGAGGCTTTACGTCAGTGAGAGATTTTCGGGAGGAGCATACCTGCTTGCTTCTTGGCGACCACCGTGCTCCAGTGAAGTTTCTTCAATATGTTCGATTCTTTGAGAATTGCAAGGTAAAACTTCAAATGAAGAAAAGTATGACAGCAGACGCTGGAAATTCAGTGAAGTTGAATTGTGAAACAGTTCAATTAAAGGGAAAGCATCCTACCTACTGGTGGGTTTCCCCAAGTAAGGAATACATTGCTCCCCCAGGTAATAACAATACTCTGCGAATGTATGCAGACGGTACTTTGGAAATCTTGGCGGCACAAGTGGAGGACTCTGGGGTATACTTGTGCATGGCTCAATACCATCAAGAGTCACTCAACGAGACTTGTGAAGTTAATCTAACTGTGTTGATACACCACCAGGAGGTGGAGTCCTTTAATACTGGCTTTACAACCCTGCTGGGTTGTGTTGTCAGCCTGGTTCTAGTCCTAATGTACCTCTACTTGACACCCTGTCGCTGCTGGTGTCGCAAGCAGCCCCTCCCAGTGACACCAAGCCCTGCAAACGAATGCAGCGCCCATTCATCTATCCTGACGCCCACGCCACCTGCCACCACGGAGGGGCCCGGCCGCAAGGTCAGTAACAACAAGCATGTGGTCTTTCTGGAACCCATAAAGGAGGCACAGAATGGGAGGCCGCGGGCAGCACTGGCCCTCGAGTATCCTAAGCTGGCAGTAACACGGAGCGATGCTGACTCTGTCACTTCTGTCTTCTCAGACACCACTATTGTGCCATAGCAGCTGCTTTCTCTCAACCCAACGACCTGCTCAAATGAGCATGTGGGTCCATCAACGTGGCAGTCTGTAACTGCACAGCTACTCAGGACAGATAAGGGAGAGGGCTTTGCAAGCCCTTAGCAGGGAGCAGAACAGACCAGGAAAGCACATACAATCAGAGAGATATAAAAACAAAATGCAAAAAGATGGAGCCATGTGCTCCCAAGATTCGGCGTTAAGGTTTTACTGAGCCATGAGACGATACAAGAGGAAGGAAATGGTTTGAAACTACAAAAACTGAGAAGGGTAAAAGCTTCCCCTTTAACACTGCTTGAGCCTTGATAGATTCATAGCTATGAATGCCTTGTCTAGAGCATATAACCCAATGAATACTGCATAAACCCTACTCTACTCTAGAAATAGCATGAATGATATGAAGGAGAATGACAAGACCCTACTGAATTTCTAGTTTTTTACAGATATGACTATAATGTTGATTTTTTTTTTTTTTTAGGTGTCCTTTGTACCCCTGTGTTTCACATCGACAACTTAGTGAGTAGTTAGCAGCAGAAAATACTTTTCAAGCAGTCATGCCCACTTTGAAAATGTTTTGGTCATAAAAAAAAATGCATTCAAGTAGGGATTATTGAAAAGTTGTTTTACAAAAATTGACATTCAGTCATGCAAGTTGGTGCTCCTAAGCTATCAGAGTGAATGTGGATATCACACAGAGGTCGCATCTATTCCTTATTAAGACTATAACTTGAAATGGATGAAATTGAATGAAATGGAATCTGTGAAAATACTGAAGTACTTTCCCCCTCCCTAAGCATTTCATGTTTCCCCTTGCCACCCCCCACTACTTCTCCTTCCACCCCTTCTTCCCCTTCCACGAATCCCTTCTTTATCAGCTTCTTAATAAATCCTTTTGCTTCGACCCCAGAGGTAAATGTCTGCCTTCTTATAAAAGTCTCTTTGGCCAAGGTGAGCATCCAAACTAGAATGTGTGTCCTAACATTCTTGCTTTTCTATTCAAGAGTAAATATAACACTTTGTTTGCAACTGTACATAAGTACAAAACATCAACAAAAGCTGCTGCCAGCCAGAGCATGAGTGAACTTGTGGGATATATCTGGGATCAAATCTAAATGTTCATGAATATCATGGCTGCATTTTACAACAGCTTACAAATATATCCTTATTTGGTTGAAAATGGCACACAGATATTCTACTGACCACTGAAGTTACAGCACAAACCACTAATAATATCTTGCTCGCTGGAACCTCAGACCCAGTGAAGCGAGCAATTCTGATTAATCAAGTTTGTGTGATGATTTGGAGACATGCCATGACCCAAAAATTAAAACAGGCAATAGAAGGGAGTATTTTACAATAGTATATTACCCTTGAGCCGAAGCCAATCTTCCCCAGAATAACTGCATACTAATGAGTGTGTTCCATCTGCTTTATGAATAAAAGTTGTAATGCTGTCACTAAAACCGCCATCATCACAATCATCATCATTACCACACTGTTTTGTGCCACAATTCTAACCTAATTTGCATGGACAAGCATTTTGACATCCAAGGCATGCACAGTTTCCACCAATTCTCTGAGTGGGGTAATTTGTGCCACTTTTTATTTTTATTAAGGGATAGTTTATCTAAAAAATGAAATTCCTGCCATCGTTTACTCAGCCCCATTTCATTTCAAACCTGTACATTTAAAGGGACATTGTGTAGGAATTTCTCCCATCTAGTGGTGAAATTGTATTTTGCATTCAAACGAATAATGCTCTCCAGCGCCTCACTTTTTCAAATGCGCGTTGCATCTACGGTAGCCGTTATGTACCTAAAAGCTATGACAGGATGTCTTATAATAGCACTTTGAGTTTTTCTTCGGGTGAACATGTTTGTTATTTAAAACAAACTGAAACTTGAAACAACGAAAAAAAGAATGTTACAGTATGAACTACTGACTGTCAAAAACATTAACTATGGTAATTGGTAGTAATGCCTTCTTTACTCGTTATATTTTTTGAAGTATGTGCATTGTTAGATATCATCATCATCAGAGCCTTCTCTAACGTTACTTTACTCAATAGCTGCTATTCATCAAAGAGCCTGTTTAACTTTTAACTATAAATGTTCGACTGTCTATATAATAAAGTACACAACCAAGCAATGAAAAAAAAGCTTGTAATTAAGACTGTAACATTGACTTACCTGTCGAGAAGAAAGCAGGCAACTTCAGGGTCTCTTTTGAAAGCTTTCTCCTGCATTAGCTATCCTGACAGTAACCCTTGTTTTTGTAATCTCCGGTCACGTTTCCTTTTACGATCTATTTTGGACTTTTTCGACGACGAGGACTCCTTATCCTGTGACTCATATGTATGTATGAATGAACGGTGTATAAATAACCGTGCAGTGCAGCCTTTTAAACTTGCCGGTGCAGTGACAAGCGCCTCTCACTGCTCTGCTCCTCCGCTTCTGCTGGTTTCAGTCACGTGACGCTGGCTCTGAACGAAACGCGTTGTGGAAACGCGTTGGCCTAGTACTTTTTGTCCCTCTCTGCTATTATAGTTTTTCAAGATGGCGGAACTACATGGAAGCCTCCGTGGACTTACCCGTCCCATGTATATAAAGATAATAAATTCTTCGTTTACGAGGATTAGTCTGAACATTGGCATAGGTATTTGTACACCATTGAGGGCATATTTATGAATAAAAATATAGATTTTAGATAATAAAATACCTAAAAAGCTACACATTGTCCCTTTAAAAACGGACTTTCTTCTGTGCAAAAAAATAAAAGAAGATATTTTGTGAAATTTGTCAATGTTTTTTTTGTTGGAATTGGAATTCAAGAACATCATTCAAAACATCTTTTTTGAAAGTTCCACAGAAGAAAGTAAGACATACAGATTTTGAGGGGGGCCGGCATTCATAAACATATTTCAAGATGTCTTTTACAACTGCATCTATTAAATGTCTTTAAAATAGGGGCACACAAAACTCATATCTAGGGATAAGTTGAGTAACTAGAGAATGAATAATTTACATTTCAAATAAAAATATGAATGTAAATCAGAAAAAACATTTAAAAAATACACAATATTCCCATAATCTAAAGAATTTGTATATTTTGTTGCACATTACTCATTTTCATTAACTAGGCTGCAATTTCTTTTGTAAACAACATTTTATCATTTTTATGTTTGTTTTTTATACATTTGGATAAAAAGCTTACTTTCATTATTAGTTGAGGCATATCTTACCTCGCTCAAAGCATCCGAAACATTTTGGGAAAAAGTCATGGCTAATTTTAGGCAGACAATTTTACATTGTTTTATACATTTTAAAAAATTATATATATATATATATATATATATATATATATATATACATACACAAATATACATATATGTTACATACATATATTAGGAATAAAATGGACTTATACGCATTTCGTATTCACATGCAGTTGAATCTGACGTACCCACTGGCACATCCTACCCCCACTCTCCCTAAATCAAAGTCTTACAATATCTAAAGTCTTACTATATCAATTATAGTACATTCTATCATTGTCACCACCCGGAGTGCATGTTCTGCTGGGTACGTGTCTTTTCATGCTGTACAAAAACTCCTGTTAGGGGACTTTATGCAGTGGGATGCAATCGCTGCCTCTGAGCTGTGTGTGTGGTCCACCCTAATTAGTGTATTATTTATCACAAAGGATCAATACTGTCAAAGAACAATTTGTCAAAACTTTGACAGCACAAAAACAGCACTGGAGAAACCTCGTACGAGCCGGGGGCTAATTAAAACCCAAGCTTTTTCTGTAGGAGGACTTTTTCAGGATATCAGTTTCATGTACAGTGAATAGTCCATCATTTAGGAAAATAGGATTACGAGACGTAGTAGTACGACTAAAATCTTGTGTTGACGACTAATCTTACATCATGTTAACAGTGATGAGACAAATGAGCATGTGGCATAAAAAGTAAGCTAAAAAGAGCATTAACAAGGAAGTTTACAACACACATATTCACAGTATTGTCCACAGGACAGGACATCATATTGCAGGTGAATGAACTATAAGTAAAGGGAAATCCTAAAGTCATAACATCTGCTAAGCTCTAAAATGTTCTTCCTTGAGCATGCTGAGCTTCAGATGCCTGTGTGGGAAGACCAATATGGACTTTTGTTTGAGCCACGAGCATTAAAGGGATCCAAGACATTTTCTCTTTACCTTTGAAACGCCACTGGTCCACATTGGCAACAACAACAATTTAGTGAAAAAGCTTTTTCACTCCAAATCTACAGTCTGAGACGTAAACGAACATAAGATTTTTAAATCTGAAACAATAGGGAATGTCAAAACAAATGCATGTGATTATTTAAATAAGTTGAATTATTTTAATTAAGTCAGGTGAAAAATATCTTTAATACACAAAAAGAGATCCCTCAGTCCCTCACAGCTCAGTCATTAAGGCAACACGCTGCTCCGCGATCGCTGTCTGCTCCCTGTCATCACAGGCACCGCTGGAAAGCTCTCTCTCTCCTGTACAATGCTGTCGGATCCAAATATGGTCATTTCCTTTTTATCAGCAACCAATCATGAAAGTAAAAGGGCTGAATGCACAATCTCATTGGCTGATATAAATCTTTAAAGCCCGTTTTCTCAAAATGACTTTTCTCTCACACTCCAAGTTCGAAATCTCCACTTCAGTGGCACCTATATACACCAAACTTTCCAGTCTTGTATCTAGTTATATTATGAAGACATTTCCAGAGGGATTTGTAAATATATTATTCCTAGCCTGATTTATATAACATTTAATTCCAAAAAACATAGCGAAAATAATTTTTTTAAGGCTACTGACAGTATATTCTGATTTACAGGATAACAAAAGTAGATATCCATAAATCCCTCTGTAATTTTTTTCCCCCATCTAATATGTGAACACAATGAAAAAAATAAATTTTAACCTGGCTTTATCCAATACTCAGATTTCGTTTTGCATAAATATATGCAAATTAGTGCATATTTAATTAGATATTGCCTAATTTGCATATTTAAACATTCAATTACAGAAAACTTGTAATACATTTTTTTTCTCATCTTAATGTAGGCAATCAGCTGGGAAAGTTTCATGGTGATATCTGCTAGTTAAAAATGTTACCCTATTCACCTGTAGTGTCTCGCCTTAACAGAAGACGGATATTTTCTTTTTAATTCGCTTATTTCAGACAATTTAATGCAATCAGTGCTAGAATGAAAACAAACAAACTGCTTTAGTCTCCTATAACGCAGTCAACTTCAGCTCAGCTTTCATTTTTCCTGCAAGATTCCCACCATTAAAGCTCAGCAGGACAAATCCAACAGTTTTGCCCAACAGCCTGTGAACATGTAAATGAGGAATGTGTAATTGATTAGCTTGACTCTATTCCTGCACGGTTTAAGCGGAACTGGAAGCGTTATTATAAATAAACAAAACCTTGCATTTGAGAGAATTAAATAGTTTATTTAACTACAGGTGGAACCTTAGGGATCATGACGGATGGCAAACCATCATCATAATCAAAGAATACTAATCAAGAAAATTACATGCAAAATAGGTTTATGGTATTTTACTCGTTTTTTATTTTTTTAAATACTGCAAATTCAGAAAAGGAATATCTTTGATTTAGGTTTGAACTGCAGATGAAATTAAGGTGTTGGAGTCCCTGAGAAGACTTGACAGATAAATCACCCTCCTTTCCTTTCCTGCCGTTCTGGCCCATCCATTTCATAGGTGTTTCATCATATCTCGACAACAGCCCTTCGATTACAAGCAAACAAATTTAGAGCGCTCATCAATCAAGAATATTTACAGTTGTTCTGATGAACCTTCCAGGCCAGCCAGACTAACACCGAGCCGAGAGACTGCCAGGGCAGATTTAGCTGTAATCTACATCTGAGATCAATCCGTTCATTGATTCTGGGGATTTTGCGGGTGAAAGGAAAACTGGTTAATTCAACCTCAAGAAAACAAACAGTTTTGTTGTGGTGTGCTTTGATTTATAAATTTTTTTCATTAGCATATTACACACCTTTATTTATTTATAAAAAAAAATAAAAATAATAATCAACTAGTGTTAGTTTCGTTAACGAAATCTATGTTTTAAAATATTCGTCGCCAAGCTGTTTTTCCCATGACTAAGGGTACGTTTCCACGACAACGATATTGTTTTTTGTTCATCGTCAAAATGATCCCCATTCACACGGATCCACGAAAACGACTAAAACGCTGTTTTCTGCTCCAGGCCATTAGATGGCGCTGAAACACCATAGACTGAACACGTGATACGCACGTGCGTGACGTCATCGTCTTCAGATACTCGCGTTTTTGTTGTTTACACGGAGATTGTTTTCAAAATCTTACACTTTGAAACTCTTTTTCAAAACTTTGCGTGCGCAGGCTCCCAAAACGCCGTTGTCGTGTAAACGAACGACCAAAACGCATAAAAAAGTTTTACGTTTTTTTTGGTAAAAACGGTGTGGTGTAAACAGCCCCTAAGACTAGATGACAATAAGGTCATTAAACGATAACTGTGACTATATCAACATGCAATATCGTTGATGAAACAAGACGAGACTAAAATGTAGTTAAAAAACACTGAAAAAAGATAATATTTCAATAAATATTCCTTACCAAAATTCTTCCAGACATAAATAAGACTGAATTACAGGGCCTAGATTAATTTAAAGTGGAAATCGATCCACGTAAGAGAAAGTGGAAAGTCTTGGGCATCAGGGACCAGGTCAAAGTAACACCAATCCTTGCAGGTCAGCCATCTCAAATGAACATTACTAGTGAAACACACACACACACACACACACACACACACACACACACACACATTTATATGAAGTTTTTTCCCATTTATTTTTCTTCATAAGCATTTAAACTGATTTTGGTCTGGGTATCGATAGCACAATCATTAAGGACTTCCCCTGTTAGCTGTGTGTGTGAGCGTATCCTTTTTCACTCTCTAAAGCAAACAGGATGTTTAGACATGAACTCTAAGCCTGGAGTCCGCTTAAGTTAATTAGCAGGCATTGTTAATGAGCGCTCTGAGCCCACAGTTAGCCGCTCCGCTGCTGTTTGATGAAGCCGTCCAGGGCAGCCTTACCAATGACTCGCTGCCATTAGCGCTGCACAACAGACAAACAATTAAATATGACATCACGTTCAAAGACTTTCACCATATTAGTACAGCTGTCGCATTGAAATATAAATCTCCAGCGAGACTAACATTATAAACACGTAACCAATGATGGTGCAGCGCTGTAGCCAAACAGCACAACAGATGTTTGGACAAAACCTTGCTGATGCACTGCAGGCTGAGGAGCCGGTACACAACCGTTCAACAGAGAAACACCTCACACAACACAGCTCAGTTTCACTGGGAAAGAGTGAGAAAAAGTCTGCAGAATACAGGTGGCTCGGATCAACACGTGAAAAGCAGAGGATTCCGGGTGGAATAATCAGGTTTTGCATAAAGAGACAGGTGCAATGATTAGAGAGTTTTTGAAAGAAAAATAAGCTTTTTTGAGACATTTTTCAATGTGGCTTTCGAGTTCAAAGAACTATGAAAACCCAATCCAAAACTAGCATATTTTAAACCTAAGATGCAAAAATAAGACTTAAAGGGGTGGTATAATGCCCTTTACACAAGATTTAAAATAAGTCTTTGTCCCCAGAGTGTGTATGTGAAGTTTTAGCTCAAAATACCCCACAGATATTTGTATATAGCATGTTAAAATTGTCACTTTTTGAGGGTGAGCAAAAACACACCGTTTTGTGTCTGTTCCTTTAAATGCAAATGAGCTGCTGCTCCCGGCACAGGGGGCGGAGCTTCAACAGCTTGTGTCCTTTTACCTCACAAAGACATGCACTGAAAATTTCAAAAACTTTTAGCCTTTAATGTTCAAACCAGAGTCAGACAATGATGGAGAGACTCAAGAAGAAGTGACAACATGTAGAAGCGACAGGACGTTTCTGAATGGTTAGTTGATGAATTTATGAAGCTGATGTGTGGTTATCTTCTAGTCACTGATTAGCATATTCTGTCTTGATAATCTATAAATCGTGTTCAGGGGGCGGGGTTTATGTAAATTTTAGGGTTGGTGATGTCACTAACCCAGGAGGAATGTGGTGTAGTCTCTACCAGCCGTTTGTTGTAGTCCTTAAAAAGCAATTTCTTTAAAAGCAAATATCTCCCTTTGCTTTGAACTTTGAGCACCGTAACTTTGCAGATGTTGTTTATGCTCAAACAGCAACATTACACACTAACTAAAGTTAGAAAAGTGAAATCAACCACCCCTTAAAAAAATATATATATAAAAAATAAATCAGTAAAATTAATAATGTCAGAAACCTGGAACATTGTATAGAAAGTAAATGAGTCTCTTATTCTCACCAAGGCTGCATTTGTTTGATCACAAATACACTCAAACAGGAATACTGAGGTAATACAATTGCTATTTTAATATATTTTCAAATGTACTGTAATTTATAAGAGATCAAGACGTAAGAAATCAAACTACGTCTATTATTACATTGGCAGCAATTTGTTGTTCAGAAATCTGTCCCACCCAGTCGAGGAAGAAGAGGGATAAATACCTTCATTCCTAAACATCAGAAGAACTAACAATAAGATTTAAGTTTGGAAAGGTTCATCAAACTTTGCACCATTCCTACATGTGTAGCACCTACAGCTCTGCATATCCTTTCACATAATATCAGCTTAAATTAAAGAGCAGCAGAAGTTTATATTTAACAAGTTCCTGATCCCTGCAATCCGATCTTTACAGTTTTAACATTTCAGATGATAGATGATAGAGTTATAAAAGGATGCGACTACACTATACTAAACAAACTGGTGTTGCTCATTTCACAGTCTATTTAAATAGTCTTCAAGAAACTGCAGCAATAAAACACTTAATTCTAACCCTGCAATTATTTGTGAAATTCTCAAGTAATTTCTTAGTAAAAATGGTTTCAAAGTAAATCCAAATTTTTTTTTTCCGTGTGGTTTTGAAAAACTACATTTACGACTGTTTTTGGGGATTGTTTTTATGATACAATCCCTTTCAGGGAAGTAAACAATCAACCCTTCCTTCTGCAAGGTGAATTTATCTATTCATTTATTGTTTAAAGACACAAAACAGCTTTACGAGAACTTGTTACATTTAGGATGTTAGCAACTCTGGTGCGATAGCTCTGTAAGCGCGCTTTATTTGAGTAACTGTGATCTGAACCTGGTTACGCACCGAACATGCGGACCAAGACATTTTAGGGGCTCTCGTCCACTTCCAATGCAAGTTCCTTTGCAAGATATACATCATAAAAAGCCATTTTTTGTTTTATATCTTTAGGTTCTGTGTTAAAAAATTAAGCCTAAATGCCAGACTAAATACAGTCAAACCCAAATTTATTCAGACACCTTCACCATTTCTCACAGTTTATTCGCTATAGTTTAGAAAATGGTAATAAAATATGACAAGAACTCAGAGTTATCAAATCTGTTGATATTTCACATGTTTTGTCCGTCCTTCTGTTAGACTGTCTCACAAATGAATTATGTTGAATATCTGTCAGCTGTTAAATTTAATAAGATAATACCAATTTAGCTCAACAAATGACCAAGCAATGCTTAATTTTGTTCAGTCTGTGGTGTAAAAAGGTCGTATTAGCAATTAAAGAAAAATAAAAAACACTTAAGCAAAACATGGTCAGGTCAAAGTGTCTGAATAGTTTTTGGTCCCAATTTGTTATCAATTTTACTGGTACATTCAACAAATAAATGTTTGCCTCTTGTTAAATTTAATGAATTAAAATAAGCTAGAGCAACACGATTGTTTAATATTTTGTCACAACTTAATTTAATTGTGTTCAATCAACCTAATATATTTAAAACTGAAGTTTACTTAATTAATTAGTGTGAAAACTACATGAATCATTTTTGTTGACAACTAACTGGGCAGTGGATCTGTAGTTCCCAGCATGCTTTGCAAGGGACTGCATTAGGAGGGTAAATTTAGGGATTAAAGTGTTATTTTATGTGTTTTTCTGTAAATGGAAAGATGTTGTTAGTTAATGTTAGTGTTTAATATTCAGCTATGTTAGAAACTTAGAGGACTTTGTGTAATGTTGTTTTAATTTTGTGGTTACCTTTATGCAGAAGAGTGGCGACTGTGTTTAGTTTAGGGCTGTGGGCACTCAGTATATACATGTATTAAACCTCTTTCGCAGACCTGCATAAGTAATATTCAATATTACTCTGTAAAAAAGTGGTTTTAATTTAATTGAACACTAGTAGTTTCTATCATTGGAAATAACTCTAGAGTCAAATTAGCTAAAGTTATAATGTTGGCAGGGCAAAAATTAAATGTAGTCAACCTGACAAAACTTTATCTAGCAGGAATGACTAAATGAATTTATTTTATTACAATAAATCATTTCAAACAAATTAGATTTTGTTGGAAAAATGTAATTCATTTTCGTGGAAAAGTTTTCCTTAATTTAATCAAGTTCGTTCAACAGCTTATTTTTTTTGAGTGTAGTCACTGTATGAAGAAATTGTGGGTATAATATGTCACAGTTTACTTCATTTTGCTATCCTCACTTACATAAATTAACTACAGTGTCCTGGTAAAAAAAAAAGATCAAAAATTATATCTGGTGTCTGAATAATTTTTAGTTTGACTGCATATCATTTTCTTTATTGGTCTGAGCCAAAAGTATGAAGAGAGAACCAAACTGTGAACCCTAAAACACATTTTTTTTTTCACTCTGCAAACGTTCTGACTAGGGAGCAATTCTGCAGTTCAATATCTCCATTTGACTGCTTTCGTAATGGCTGCAGTAAACCAGTATTTACCGATCGGGAACGTTGACCACCTATGGAGTAGGGAATCATTTCCGAACGCTGCCACCTCAGTCTACTACTTATCATCATAACTGTCTAATAACACCCCGCGGGGTCCAAATCTCGTATTTTTAAGCACTACAGGGAAGAAAGAAAAGCTAATGTTCTGTACGTCCGTGAGTCACCGCAGAGCTTGTGTGGAGGTGACACACGGTTCTCGCAGCTTTGACGCGCACGTAAACTGCGAGTTGAGTGAGTCAAGGTTTAGAAGCGAACAGTTAGCGAACATTGTCATGCCAAATAAAGGGTTTAGATTCAAGAGAATCACATATTTTCTCTCTGGCAGAGCTTTGGAGAAGCCCTTCATGCTCTTCTACCTCAATATTTTCCATTAAACATCCATAACTAATGCTGCTAATCAATTTCAGGAGTGATTTGTTAGTTCACATCAATCCGTCGCCTCTATTTCATGACTGTTTGGTGATATGTTGTATCATATTTGGTCTATCGAGGCTACTGGCTAAAGGTTGGACACTTTATCGGCATCTATGGTCAATAGCCTCGATAAAGGAATCTTAAATATACATGAAACCTTTTCATTACACAAAGGTTCTTTATAGTGGAAATTCTTTATATTCCTAACAAAATTATGACCTGATCACTGAAAGGTTCTTTGGGAATCAAAAATGTTTTTTCTATGGCATTGCTGCGAAAATATCGTTTTGAAACCTTTAAAGCTCACTGGCCATCACACTTTTAAAAGATGGTCATCTCGTCACTTCTAGACGAGTGAGAAAGTCGTTCCTGCCAGAGATGGTCAGATGGGTGCAAACACACACATGCAAATGCATGACGGAGCAACAGGAATGTGATGCTTTGTGTTGAAATGTCCGTGGTAAGACAGATGCCAATGTAATAAATGAGAAATGGGATGAAGGTTAAAGGAATATGCAAAAATTATAAACATCAGGATTTTCTTTCATCCGTGGAACACAAAAGGAGACATTTTGTAGAAAGTTCAAGCCGCTCATTTCCATACAATGTATTAATGTGAGTGAATTTTGGACAAAAACAAACAAAACAATTTCTTTTTTTTTTGAGACTGAAATTTAAGCTGTTATTCACCGAAAATCTTTAACTTTTTCGTACACTGAAAAAAAATATATATATATCCTGTTAAAATTACGAAAAAAAAACAACAAAAAAAACACTTTTAACCTTTTAACCTTATTTACCATTAGAAGTTATAATCACTTACATTTTTAATTACAAAAATAAATTAACAATTTACTGTAAAAGTTCATTACATATTAAAGCAAAAGAAAAAACACTTTTAACCTTTTAACCTTATTTACCATTAGAAGTTATAATCACTTACATTTTTAAGGTTTTACATTTTTACCACTTTTTTAGATACAGTATATATATATATTAAATTACAGTATAGCTCTGAGAACTTTTCCATTTACTCTACAGTCAAAAGAAGTGTCTTACGCTCACCAAGGTTGCATTTATTTGAAAACCAAATAAATTACATTTTAAAATATATTAAAATTCAAAACAGTTATTTATATTGTAATAATATTTCACAATATTACAGTTTTTACTTTATTTTTCATCAAATACATTTTGTACAGCCTAAGAGCATAAGAGACTTCTTTCAAAAACAATTGTAATTATTCCAAACTTTTGACCGGAAGTGCATTATTGTAAAATATTGTTTGGCTTTAGACAAACTGGAATATGGTGCAGAAGTGCGCTAGTATTTAAAGTACTGATATCACCATCATCACCAAAATCATAATTTTATGGTTCTTTTTTGTCATATTCACATTCATTGTAAAACAGGAGAGTGCACATTCTTCAAAACCTCTTTTATGTTCGACGGAACAAAGGAAGTCAAATGTACGTTCGACTTTCTTCATCATGAGGTTTTCATTTTAGGTGAACTGTTGTTTTAATAATCTAGCAAATCCACAATGAAAAATCCTTCTTCAGGTTTTCAGAAGGAAGTATCAAATGTCAGAAGCGCAATATAGAGAAAATCCTGAATTGATTGCTTTTGCCTGTGGTACACTCTCGGTTCTTATTCTTTCTCATTCTTTCTTTTTTCTATCTCTCTCTTAAGACGTGTCAATCGAAACCAGCGGTAACGCAGCAGCCCCTTGGCCTTGACATATGGACCACTCGTGCAACTCCACAATAATCACCGCGGATAAGATGACAGACACATCTCAGGCCGTAGCCTCCTTTTCACTGCGTTTCTTACACTGCAAGAAGTCTTCAATAGCTTCTCTTCTTACAAATCCACAAGACTTTTTCCTGAAAACTCTGCCCACGCACTGTGTATCAGCAAGGAAAACAATGCTGGTAATCCAATGAAAGACAATGATGTTTACAACTTCTGGTTGAAAAATCATGTTTGTAAATGCCACATCTATCTTTCTTTATTTCCAGTGTAAAGCAATAATGAATGAAACTAAATGACAATATATGAATCCCTCCTTCTGCTTGAAATGCTAAAATGGTATTCTGACTGTGAATGTGTTCAGTAATGATGCATTGTGGGAATGACAGGACAGCATGGCACTGACTTGAGACTTGAAATGAGGTGAGGTGGAAAAAAATGTCTTCAATAAAGAAAATGAAACCCGCAAAGTATTTGTTTGCAGAGAAACAAGTCATTAAACAAGTTTTGTAAAGATACGAAAGACCAGATTTTGATACCTGAAAACAAATTAAACGGCAATAAAAAGTGTTGTCCTTTACTCATTCTAATATAAAAAAAAAGACATTGCGACATTTGGTTTCCTTCAATATATTTAGTATTGCATTTTTTTTACACTGAAACACAGGATCATGAGCTGTGTATGTGTAAATGAATACAGTGCTGTGTTTCACTCTTAAACACAGAGAGCATATATTTATTGAAGTTAATCGCAGCCTTCGCAATGACAATCGTATTAAGTCATATATTATATTGTACATTTCACACTAACTCACTCACTCACTCTCACACACACACTCACTCACTCACTCACTCACTCACACTCACACTCACACACTCACTCAATCAAAACCGTGCAAGCTTCAGTTTTTTTATCTTGATCATGTCACACTTGGTGCACGAAATAGCGAGTGAGTGAGTGAGTGAGTGAGTGTGAGTGAGTGAGTGAGTGTGTCGAGTGAGTGAGTGAGTGGGTCGAGTGAGTGAGTGAGTCAGTCGAGTCGAGTGAGAGAGTCGAGTCGAGTCGAGTCGAGTGAGTGAGTGAGTGAGTGAGTGAGTGAGTGAGTGAGTGAGTGAGTGAGTGAGTGAGTGAGTGAGTGAGTGAGTGAGTGAGTGAGTGAATGAGTCGAATGAGTGGAGTCGAGTGAGTGAGTGAGTGAGTGAGTGAATGAGTCGAGTGAGTGGAGTCGAGTGAGTGGAGTTGAGTGAGTGAGTGAGTGAGTGGAGTCGAGTGAGAGAGTCGAGTCGAGTGAGTGAGTGAGTGAGTGAGTCGAGTGAGTGGAGTCGAGTGAGTGGAGTCGAGTGAGTGGAGTCGAATGAGTGAGTGAGTGAGTGAGTGAGTGAGTGAGTGAGTGAGTGAGTCGAGTCGAGTCGAGTCGAGTCGAGTGAGTGAGTGAGTGAGTGAGTGAGTGAATGAGTGAGTGAGTGAATAATGAATGAATTAATGAATGAATGAATGAATGAATGACCAATACGGTGGCAATATAATTACATTATTTATCAAAATAAGCAAACATTTGATTCATAACATGGCCTCTGCACAAAGAAAACATCCTAATTTCTAAATATAAATTTTACACAATAGGGTAATTTTTTATTTTCGGCTGCAAAAAAAAACTGGAAGCAAGTGATGATGAAGATGAGTTTTAAGGGATGAAACTGTTGACTGCAGGGGGATTTGAATTCTTACCATGTTCGACGCAGTTTTCAAGATTGATCTTTACTCTAGTGACAATTCATCACCATTGATTCTTCCCGCTGTCGCAAACACTTGACTTCTGTGCCGGATGATTGTGTGACTGGAGACATCTGCAGCCACATCGACCCTTCCAACTCACGCCCTGCTTGTGTTCTGCCTTTATGGATATTAGAACTTTTATTTTGACAAAATGGCTAAAGTACTATAGCATTTAGTAATTAGTTCTATAGAGTGATTTCTGAAGGATCATCTGACACTGAAGACTGGAGTGATGATGCTGAAAATTCAGCTTTGATCACAGGAATAAATTACATTTTAAAATATATTAAATAAAAAATATATTAAAATACAAAACAGCTCTTTGATATTTTAATATTATTTAGCTGTTTTTAATGTATTTTTGTTGAAATAAATGCAGCCGTGGTGAGCATAAAAGACGTTTAAACATTACAAGTCTTAAATATTCTATTATATTAAATATAAACTTTTGACCAAGAGTTTGTGTATCTGAAGTGTTTTAGAAAAAGAAGTTTCAATAAAAAATAAATAAAGATGAAATATATTCTAAAAAGAAGAAAAAAAAACAATGTTTTCAACGAAAAAAGAAAAAAATAGGTTGCTATGGCAACCGGTAGGCTACTGGTGTTGAGCCTCTGACCATCTCAAAGTTGCAAGTATTGAGTCAGACATCAAAGGCTTGACATCAGCAGTGCAGTAACTTCACCATCATAGGTGTGTGCACTGATTCAGGTTCGCTGTTCATTCTGGATAGTTTTGATGCCTTTCACATTATTTGTACTTGAAATCATACAGAAATGTTACAATTAAAGCAAGTGATGCTTTGCAATGTGACAAACTTAGACCAGTCCCATTTTAATGAATGGTGTTGTTTACACTACTAGTGTAGCAATGCCACCACATACGATATAGACAGCTTCATTGAGTATGATGGGAGAGATGGCCTAGTTTAAATATGTCATTTTGGTCATGAAAGATGAGTTTTAAAGGATGAAACTATTGACTACAGGGGGGTTTTAATTCTTACCGTGTTCGACGCAGTTTTCAAGATTGATCTTTACTGTAGTGACAATTCATCACTCCAGTCTTCAGTGTCACATGATCCTTCAGAAATCACTCTATAGAACTAATTACTAAATGCTATAGTACTTTAGCCATTTTGTCAAAATAAAAGTTCTAATATCCATAAAGGCAGAACACAAGCAGGGCGTGAGCTGGAAGGGTCGATGTGGCTGCAGATGTCTCCAGTCACACAATCATCCGGCACAGAAGTCAAGTGTTTGCGACAGCGGGAAGAATCAATGGTGATGAATTGTCACTAGAGTAAAGATCAATCTTGAAAACTGCGTCGAACACGATAAGAATTAAAATCCCCCTGCAGTCAACAGTTTCAACTCATCTTTGATCACCAAAATGACATATTTAAACGTTTTTCCTTGATTTAAATTTTTTTTTGTCATGCCTTAAAATAGCGTGAATGTAACTCGACACCCGTGCCTCATTTAGTATACGCGTCCCATGAATATGCAAATGAGCCCCGCCTCCACTCACTCACACCAGCTCAGAGATCCACTCGTTGACGATCACACGTTGATCTGATTGGTTACAAGGTAGTTTGTGACGTCAGAAACACCAGTGATTTCAAACCGTGTTTTTGAGACTGTCTTTGATTCACTGCAGTTTTAAAGAGAAAATACTCAGCAATGCTGTCGACTTATGAATTTACACATGGTTTGTCTTAAAGCATATTAAAAACACCACATAGACATATAAACAACATTAAAAGCTTGATTTTCACCACAGGGGGACTTTAACAACTGCGGTGGTCAAGAATCATGATATGAACAAAGCTCAAAGACACTTTCATGACTTGTTGACCGAGGCTTCAGAATGCAATACACCAAAAGTGTCATATAAAACTACAATATACACTCACCTAAAGGATTATTAGGAACACCTGTTCAATTTCTCATTAATGCAATTATCTAATCAACCAATCACATGGCAGTTGCTTTAATGCATTTAGGGGTGTGGTCCTGGTCAAGACAATCTCCTGAACTCCAAACTGAATGTCAGAATGGGAAAGAAAGGTGATTTAAGCAATTTTGAGCGTGGCATGGTTGTCTGTGCCAGACGGGCCGGTCTGAGTATTTCACAATCTGCTCAGTTACTGGGATTTTCACGCACAACCATTTCTAGGGTTTACAAAGAATCGTGTGAAAAGGGAAAAACATCCAGTATGCGGCAGTCCTGTGGGAGAAAATGCCTTGTTGATGCTAGAGGTCAGAGGAGAATGGGCCGACTGATTCAAGCTGATAGAAGAGCAACTTTGACTGAAATAACCACTCGTTACAACCGAGGTATGCAGCAAAGCATTTGTGAAGCCACAACACGCACAACCTTGAGGCGGATGGGCTACAACAGCAGAAGACCCCACCGGGTACCACTCATCTCCACTACAAATAGGAAAAAGAGGCTACAATTTGCACGAGCTCACCAAAATTGGACAGTTGAAGACTGGAAAAATGTTGCCTGGTCTGATGAGTCTCGATTTCTGTTGAGACATTCAGATGGTAGAGTCAGAATTTGGCGTAAACAGAATGAGAACATGGATCCATCAAGCCTTGTTACCACTGTGCAGGCTGGTGGTGGTGGTGTAATGGTGTGGGGGATGTTTTCTTGGCACACTTTAGGCCCCTTAGTGCCAATTGGGCATCGTTTAAATGCCACGGCCTACCTGATCATTGTTTCTGACCATGTCCATCCCTTTATGACCACCATGTACCCATCCTCTGATGGCTACTTCCAGCAGGATAATGCACCATGTCACAAAGCTCTAATCATTTCAAATTGGTTTCTTGAACATGACAATGAGTTCACTGTACTAAAATGGCCCCCACAGTCACCAGATCTCAACCCAATAGAGCATCTTTGGGATGTGGTGGAACGGGAGCTTCGTGCCCTGGATGTGCATCCCACAAATCTCCATCAACTGCAAGATGCTATCCTATCAATATGGGCCAACATTTCTAAAGAATGCTTTCAGCACCTTGTTGAATCAATGCCACGTAGAATTAAGGCAGTTCTGAAGGCGAAAGTGGGTCAAACACAGTATTAGTGTGGTGTTCCTAATAATCCTTTAGGTGAGTGTATACCCCATATATAGTGTTCATTCATTAATAAAATGTGTAAATATTCAGGATTTATTAACAAAAAAAACATAAAATGGCTTTATGCATGACAGGCTGATTAGCGATGCAAAACTGAACACGATTTTAACATCTTGTCTGAAATTAAGCGCGATATGCGAGTCCGTTTGAAATGTAATCAGTGCTCAATGATTAGATTGAAAACATCAACATTAAAAGCTTTTCAGATGAATCAGACAACTTCTGAGCCCTGTGCTGTCAAACTGATGGGATTGTTTTAAAATCGAAAGCGGCTTTGAATTATGTATGCTTTTGAGGAATTAATTCGATCTTCTGAAAGCAGGAATATTAGGACTAACTTTGTGTTATCACTCCAGTTCTGAAATAAAGTGAGTAGCTCAGGAGGCTGTTGGCACCATATGCAATACATTTTTAATTTTTGTAGTTGAGGTGAGAATGTATTAGTAGTTAACATGCAAATATTTTGCATGACAACTGTATATTAACTCAAGTTATCAGTAACAATTAAGATTATATGCATTTTTGACAAAAAAAAAACAAAAAAACATATGTAAACAGCACAAATTAACCCAAAGGTGGCTGTTCAAAAGTACTGTAGTTGTACCATGGTACACTGATAGAGATCAGATGGAAATACTACAGTATTGAACGATTATCATACTCATTAACATGGTATTTGGATGAAATGTCAAAAAAAAAAAAAAAAAACACATGCAATAATAGTGCCATATGTAAAAAAATAATAATAATTGTACAACATATTGAAAAAAATAACATGGTATAATCACTGTATATGTTCAAAAAACATGAATTTATCATGGTACCGTATCCAAAAAAACATGAAATGATACCATTACCATATCCAAAAGCATGGTATTCCCTCTGTACAAGTCTAAAAAAGATAGTATTACCATGTTACCATGCCAAAAAAAAAAAAAAAAATGGTTTCACCATTCAAGTGTAAAAAGAACATATTAATACCCCAGTACATATTGTTGGTGAGATTCATTAGACAGGGAGAACAATCCACAGCGCCTGAATCGGTGGCCAGGAGGTTATCAGCACGTCCTGCTCAGGGTGTTGAAAAGACAACGAGGGTGAAATGTTCCCCTCCTCCTCATAGTCCATTTCTTCCCCGAAAGCTGCTAAAGCCAATTACACTGTGTCACAATCTAATTAGTACAGCACTGCAAGCTGTATCTGATGCCTTTTAGCCAACAATAATGGAGGGAAATTATCTAAATTGATTTTTTTTTCTTCCACACGAGATTGGGGAGGCGTATGAGCGCGTTATCAGAACGAATGTCTCGCACTGGCGCTGAACCTCACTGTTGTTTTACGCCAGTCAAACTCTGCAGTTCTCCAAGAGAACCTTTACAATTGAGCTTTAATGCATGTTCACCGAAAGATAAAATAATAATTTACTAATGTTGTTTTAAGCCTGCATTTCCTAATTATTTAGCATAAGTTAGCCAAACGGCTAGTAAAAAAAGTTTACAACTGCTTTTACCAAGTGGGTTTTAATATTATTGTTGGCCTTTTTGCCACTTTTTTTAATAGTAAAGTAGAAGAGGATGGGAAATGATGATTAGAAGAACGCTGTCTGCCCAAGCGAACGTATAGTAGCATGTTTGCTAATCGCTAGGCCACACCTCTCTGTTTTAAACCCAAGGTGTACTTCACAAATTTCATCACCAGAATAGTACAGAATAACAGTACTTTGTACATGCAGGCCGCACATGCGCACTGAATTGTTTTGCACTAACCAGTCGTTCCACAAGGTGGTAAAACTCGCCTAGCGTGTTGTTGAACGAAACTAAAAAGATGGACCAACAATAACAAAATATCGGAGACTGCAACAACAAGAGACCTCACTCAAGCACATTGACAAGTGCTTGAGTGAGGGGGTTATGAGATAGGTGCAACTTTAGCTCAGAAGAACGCAAAGACAATTTTATCTGTCATAACTTCTGGAGAAAAATGGCGCAGATTCTGGACAAAGATGAAACTTTATTGAGCGCATGTGTCGACCGCCTGCGTTCACGCACACTATCAAATTAAGTATAGGCGTTTGACAAGTTCGACTGCACGCATTCGCTAGTAAATGCGTAAAAAAATTAAGTATACTTTGGGCTAAAATGAAATCATTAATCATATTACATTGGTTTCTTTTAACTAGGAAATATAAAGGCTAGTGGTTAGGCTAACTTAAAAATGGCTAAAGCATGGCAAAGTATGTAAAAATCAAATATCGGTATATCACGATTCTACTTCCTCACAAAATTTTATTAATACTGGAGCTGTATCAATAGCCCCTTTCACACATACAGTCATTACCGGTATATAACTGGTAACAGATCACGTGTGAACAGGACCGTTTCAGATATACCAGTAAATTGGTTCCGGCAATCTTCCAGTAAGGGACGTTGTAACATTACCAGTAAATTACCGGTATAGACGCTGTGTGAACGCGGAATGAAGTTTACCGCGTAAACTTTTTTGCACGTACGAGGTCAGAACGCGTTGACGTAAGAAGTGATTTGGGCCAATCAGAAGCCATTGAAAGAGCAACGGCTCTGGGCCATTCATAAAATTATGACGTAGATGACGCGTTTACTCACAACCGTTTACAAATGTCTTCAAATTGGAGTGATACCGAAACTAAAGCGCTTCTCCTCACGATGCGTTTAAAGCAGGGCTATGCAGTTTCGGGAATTTCTTCTCTGTATTCCTGCTTTTTGCTCACAGGTTTCTCTCTAGAGCTCCCCCTACAGCTTCGGAATAGATATTTTACAACACTGTCGAAAAACTCGTTGTGCATTGCCTTCTGCACAGTGTATCACACTTTGTGAATGAAGATCGATATAGCCATTTGTTTCATTAGCTTCTCAAAAATGCTATGCGAGGAACTAAACCACTAGCGTCGTCCACTTTTTGGCTTTGTCTTTATGTAGCACCAGCTGCAGAGAAGAACATGTCTGACACTTCAGCTAATGGAAGTTGACGCCAGCGTTAATGCTGCTTTGCTTTTTCCTCTCTTAGCTTTTGTCAGTGGGCTAAAGGAGAAATGGCCTAATTAAAATGTGGCAAACTGACACACTTTTGGCTCTGCTTCATCGAACCTTGCATATGAATGAGCCGATAACGAACGCGAGAGTGTCAAAACAAACACAGTCGCCACACAAAGGCTAAACTAGATGAAATGATGCTAATGATGCTAATGCCTCTTTATCTGTCATGTGCTTTATTTTCAGCCAGCATCTTAGCATCAATGCATTGCTATTTCATTTTAATAATAGCTCGGTTAATGCTGCAGAACTTCACGCTAACAAACATGTACCAGGTTGTCTGGGATAAAATGCCAAGTTAATACCATGGAGTTGTGGATATATCATGGTAATATCATGATTTGATTGGGCTATCATGTAAGTACAATGGTATATAAACATGTTAATCATTCAGTATTCAGCGTATCTACGTCATATGTACAAAATATACACTAATAGAGTCAAAACTTGTCATTGGGAAGCATTAATTATTATAAAAATGCTACTTTTGAAAACATGCAAAAACGTGAATGGACCCTTGCATGGTATTCTCTGAAGAAAATGACTTGCCAGTGTTAAAGTTGCCACCAAAAACATAATTTACCATGATTTTATCATTGTATCATTTTATTTTATCATCGTAAGTGTAGCCAGAGAACTTTTTAAAAAGGGTAATGGTTTAACCTATGTTGAAGAACTTCCATTGACCTCCACCTTTGGACAATACTGCAGCAGTCCATCACCATTATGCTAGTTGGAGGTGGACAGGTTATTAGAAAAAGGTCTTAATGGACCTTTGGGGGAAATTTATCCCAAAGACCAAGGTCGAAACCAAGGTAACACTCCTTACCCTTTAAGTTAAGTGTCCTGGGATGCTTTATGACCTCAAGTGAGGCGTTTTTAAGTGAACCCTGAAGGACAGGGTACAATGAGCAGCTCATTAGAGCAATTATTTTACCATAATTGTCCTCGGTTTTTAACTCCAAGATGATAAGCAGAACATTAAACCCCACAGAAAGTCAATTTTAAGTGCTTTTGTCCATTCAGTGAAACTCAATGTGCTCCAAAAATTGGACCCCACTGACTTTCAGGAAGTCAATTTTAAGTCCTTTCGTCCATACAATGAAAGTCAATGGGGTCCAAAAATTGGTGAAAAACATTTTTCAAAATACCTTATTTTGTGTTCGACTGATGAAAATCAGTCGCACAGGTTTGGACCGGGTTTGTTTGTTGGTGTGGCTCACTGTGGTTCCTTCACGCTACACTAAAAGATGAGGGATGCTGGACCAACCGCACCCGAGGAACTTGGCAGAGGTCCCACAAAGCTCTTTGGTTCCTGTGGAAAATTACAGGCGGTCTGGAGGAGATGACAGGAGATTTGAAGAACTAATCGCACATGAATTAGGGATCCCAGTTGCTGAGAGAACTGACCTCATAGTAAAGGCTCATATTGAGAGCGTCAAGACCGAGCTGTGCCAAACCTGGCACTATTATATGCGAGATCTATCATGCATTTCCCATACAGCTGCTTAAATTCAATTAGTCATGCACTTAATGGTCACTGTAATCAAAACTGATGTAAAACTGAGAGTGTCTAGCAGACAAATCACAACCAAAACACAAAACGGTGGTCATTGTTAAATATATTAATGGAATCTTTAATCTATTTATCCAAATAGATCTGGTGCCATCCACACCCATGCAACACTGGATATGATTCACTGCTGTAAAGGCAAACGAATAGTGGCGTCAGATAATATAGAGTCAGTGTAACACTGATTATTCATCACAACAATATATCATAATAGATATAACAAAAAGGCTCTAAACTCTGATTGGATGAACCACGTTTGAAGCGTTAAACACACTTGATGGAGAAACAAGTTGTTTTCATTATCGTTATATTTTGATTATTTAAAAAATATATATATATTATACAATGTTTATTCAGATTATTACATTCTGATTTTTATGAAATGTATTTGATGATTACTACTTTCTAATCATTATAAAAAGCTTATTCTGATCATTAGTACGTAATTTCAATTATTATAAACTGCTTATTACAAAATGTTTGTTCTGATTGTTATTCTGATTATTATTGCATTCTAGATATTCTGAAATATATCATGATTACTACATTTTAATTATAAAATGTGTATTCTTATCATTAGTAAATAATTTGAATTATTAAAAAAATTCTAATTATTACATTCTGATTATTATTAAATGTTTATTCTGATTATTATTATTATTATTACATTCTGATTATGAAATGTGTATTATGATTACTAGTCTAATCATTATGAAATGTTTCTTTTGATTATTATTACATTGTTTTATTATAGTATTACTATATTCTTATAAATGTTTATTCGTTTTATGAAATGCTTATTCTGATTATTGTATTTTGATAATTACAAAATAATGTCTGATTATTATAATTTTTTACTATTATAAAATGTTTATTCTGATTATTATTAAATTGCAATTATCATAAAATGCTTGTTTTTTATAACGTTTTTCTGATTAATTACATTTTAATTATTTATTTTAATTATAAAAATCATAAAAATGTTTTTATGATTATTAAATTCGTATTATTATTAAATGTTTATTCCGATTATTGCATTTTCATTATTATAAAATGCTACTTCTGATTATTATTAAATTCTGACTAATATAAAATGTTAACTCTGATTATTAAAATCTGAATATTCTTAAATATATATTCCGATCATATTACATGGAACTTTTTAAACTCGTCATTTTTTTTTTATCAATTAAATTCCTTCGCCTTTGTATAAAAGCAACATGCAACACAAGGCAGTGAGCGACAGCATCATGTTTATGAAACATATTATCATATCAACATCTGAAAAGTGAAACAACCAGTAAAAATAACTGAGGTTATAAATATAAAAGTAAAGCTTTTGGTTTGTGAATTGAACATTTTAAATGCTAATGCAACTTAATCAGAGAAGTGAAATAAACGACATAATGTTTAATCAGGGACCAGTAAGTCATTCCCAATGGTTGCTTTTAATTTCAAGCTTGATTTTCTATGCTTGGAATCAAATTTGTGAAAAAAAATAAATAAAAAATACAAGTTGCTCACTTGCATATCAAAACATGCACGGCATGCATACTAATGAAGCTAATGAGCTCGGTTCACATTTTTCAGTTGGAAATTTCAATAGTACCGACAAACCATGACAACCTCCCCACAAGTCTAGATTCAGGAAATCAGGAAGAGGGAAGCGGGAAGGTGCCAGGTGTCACACCAATTATTCTCTCATTAGCGAATTTGTGCCGGATATAATATGCCAAATTTAGCAGCAGTTGAGTTAGTTCCCCGTTCCCCGTGTGATGATGAAAGCAGAGGTGTTTCAGAGACCATTTACAGGATAAGAGGATCTTCTGTGGGGATGAGAGTCGGAAAGAACTTAATGATTCTGATTTCGCTTAACCGTCCTTAATTACAATTACACAAATAATTGGTCCAAAGTGAAGAATATTTGGTAATAAAGAATAACTGACTGAAATATACCAATCAACACTTTCAGTTAAATTTAGTTTTTTCCAATTAATTCATTAGAAATGAAAGGCATTGAACACACTCATTAGTTGTGAGTCATTAGATTGATTCGAACCGAGTCTTGTTGACTAATTAATTCTAATGAATGTTCTATGATTACTAATCATTATGAAAAAGTTTATTTTTGATTATTATTACATTGTTATTATTATAATATTACTATATTATTATAAATTTGTATTCTTGCTTATTCTGATTATTATTGCATTCTAATCATTGTAAAATGTTTATTCTGGTTATTATTCAATTGTGATTATTATCAAATGTTTATTATAATAAAATGTTTCTCTGATTATTATTACATTTCAATTATTTATTTGATTACATTTTGATTATTATTAAATGTTTATTTCGATTAATGCATTTTCATTATTATAAAATGCTACTTCAGATATATATATATACACACATACACACACACACACACACACACACACACACAATCTTAATGATTCTGATTTCGCTTAAATACAATAACACAAATAATTGGTCCAAAGTGAAGAATATTTGGTAATAAAGAATAATTGACTTAAATATACCAATCAACACTTTCAGTTAAATGTTGTTTTTTCCAATGAATTCATTAGAAATGAAAGGCAGTTCATTGAACACACTCATTAGATTCATTAGTTTCGAGTCATTAGATTGATTCAAACCGAGTCTTGTTGACTAATTCATTTAATCCACTGTTTCCAAACCTAGTTTTCCTGCATAAATCCCACAGAAAGTGAAGTTGCTTGTCCATAAAAGCATCCTCTCACTGTCATAATGCAATATCTATGATTTGATATCCACGAACAAACTTGGTTATCGAGGCTTTCAAGTCAGAACAAACCATTAGTGACTCAAGAATGAGAAAAATGAAAGCGTATACAGACATGCTGCACACTTCTAAACGCTCACGGAAAACACTCGTCGTTCGCCTTAGCTTTTACTTGAGGTGTTGCGGTCACAGCAAGTGTGGAAAGGTCATCTTCTCAAGACACAATCTCTCGTGATTCACCTGTAAACACAAGTGACCCGACACACTCGGCGTCTGTTTCCAGTGTGTGTACAGGGTTAGTGTGACCTTATAAGACCTTCTACAACAAGTACAAGACGACTGGTGACATTCAAAGAGAAAGGTCAGGTCTTATCAGAGCACGTGGAGAGAGAAGACCATCTCGAGGAGATAAGAGAACACCACAGCTCGGCGGAGAGAAGCATTCTGGGTAATTGGTATAGTGTGGGCAACAGTGCAACAGCACAAAGCCGACCTCACTGTAAAAAAAATATATTTTTTAAGTACAATCAACTCGGATGTTTAAGTCATTTCAACTTAAATTACATTAAACTGACTTTAAAAATTTAGTTGTATCTCGTATAAAAAAATAATAATTGAAAACGGCTTATTTTAGTGAGTTAAAGCAATGTTAAAAACATAATGTTGCCATAACTTATTGATCATTTCATTTTTTACAAGATCTGTTAAGTATAGCTTTACATAATTCACTCTCAGGTAATATTAAGGTACATTTATAGACAGAATTGAATATAGCATAAAAATGTATTAATCAATAAATAAATGTGCAATTTAATGTGTCCATACAAGTATTTAAATGGTGAGAAATGCGTAAAAATTAAAAATAAAATGTGTTAAAAAATGTAATTTTTTCAAACTAAATAAAAAAATATGAAGACAATTAAATATATCATGAAATACTAAGAGAAAAAAACATATTGAAAAAAAAATACGGCGAAAAATGTATTTATGTACAATAAATGATGGCTAGAAATTAGAACAAACAATGTATTTACATATTTACTTAAATCCCTCGGAAAATAGTAATGATGGATTAGACATACTAATCCTGTGTAAGTTAATGTGTTTGTCTACATCAAAGTGTATTTTAAAAAGGTGTAATATTTATTGCTGAAAACAAAATACATGTAAAACAAAAAATTAAAATTAAAATAAAACATCAAAAACAAGACAAAGCAAAGAAAAAAAACGAAACAAAACAACAAAATACAAAAACAAAAACAACATCAAAAACAAAACAACAAAACAAAATGTATTTTTTTTTTAAAGCAAAGCAAAAAAATAAATAAAAAATGCAGCAAATTGAAATGTATCACTGATTTTAGATTATGTCCTTGTTATTTGCAAAAGAGCATTTATGCTCTATTGCACTGTATATCGCATTGGCTTCAAATATTATGAGCAATTCAATACAACAAATGCCTCGTGAGCAAAGTCTTCCTTGACCAATAAACATAATCGTTAAATCTAATTGTTCATCTCATAAGACACTGCACTATATAAAGAATAATGAACAAGAGTAACAGCCCTCAAACCAGCCATAATGCAACAGCGATTTCAGAACAAGAAGTCAGTGCCCACATGGGTCACACTTTACAGTAAAGTCTCATCTGTTAACAGTATTAATGCATTAACTAACAATGTCCATGTTCGTTCACAACAATACCACTTTTGATCTTAAAAAATGCATTAGTAAATGTTCAGATCAACATTAACGAAGATGTAGTTTAACATGTTAACAAATAAAACCCTATTGTAAAGTGTTACTATAATATAGTGAAGTGTTACTGGATGCAGTTCTTCTTTTATTGTTGGAAACCATTTCAAATGAATCTGATATCTGTCCGTCTACACTACATTCCTCTTGTTATCTCTAAAGCATTGATTCATTCTGGATTCACGCACATAAAACGAAGCCTGTGAAATGTTAAACATCTGCTCACCGAGACATCAAGTCTTCCGTGATAGAGAGACGCCTTATCAGGCTTTTCCAGGAATCAGATCTCAGAACGATTCATTATTCCTCCAGAGATCCGTTTCCAAACTCATTTGTGTGACGAGGAAGTTCAAAGCATCCGGGGAACATCACTGATCAAAGTTCAAGAGTGATGTCCAAGTGCCCGTATCTATAGACAGCTGAATCAGATTTAAGGAACAGGCAGGAATATCCTTTTAACTCTTTCCCCGCCAGTGTTTATGGAAAAAGTTGCCAGCATTTTTTATCATTTTCACACACAAAAAAAATTAATGGCCCCCAGAACATTTTGTTGTATAAATATTTGAACATACAATATAAAAAAAAAAAAAAGAACAAAACCTCTGCTTTATTCCAGCTTTGTGCATTTATTTTTTATCAACATTGAATGTGGGCGAGTTTAATAAAAAAGCAACATTTCGTGTTTTTGTGAAAGACTACGTCTGGATGGGATTCAGAAAGATTATCAAAACACAAATTAGATTGAGTCCATCAACACCCCTAAAGCTTTCACAGTCCTAGAGCTCGTCCTGGGTCCACATTTCATTCAGTAACATTATGCAGATTTGATTTATATGGTGTTTCATGATGATGATCGCGTTATTTTACGCATGCATCTGTTTTCATATGATATCGCTTGTTTCTGCTTCTTCTTGGCCTGTGTTTTGATCAGGAGATTCGGTACTCGTTCAGAAGATGTGTAATAGCGCCCCCTACAGTATAACAGTGAAAACACGGAAAGCCGTAAAATTCAGTCAATGGCGGGGAAAGAGTTAATGTCCTCAAAAGCATCATTCAAGGCCAGTCATGGTCCTTGTTCTCCATCATGTTCCTTTAGGGGATCCGTACTTGTGCTCACCATGGCTGCATTTATTTGATCAAAAGTATAGTAAAATCATGAATATTGTGAAATGTCTTCTATTGTAATATATTGTAAAGTGTAATTTATTCCAGTGATCAAAGTCTTCAGTGTCACATGATCCTTCAGAAATCATTATAATATGCGGATTTGATGCTCAAGAAACATTTATGATTATTATCTATGTTGAAAAACATTGTGCTGCTTAATATTTTTGCTGAAACAGTGATCTTTTTTTTTTTTTTAGGATTCTTTGATACAAGTTTTAAAATAACAGCATTTAATTGAAATCGAAATCTTTTGTAACATTATAAATGTCTACACTGTCACTTCTGATCAATCCAATGCATCCTTGGTGCATAAAATGAATGAATGAATGAATGAATGAATGAGGCATTTATATGAATAAATGAATGAATGAATGAATGAATTCGGCATTTATATGAATGAATGAATAAATGTGGCATTTATATGAATGAATGAATAAATGTGGCATTTATATGAATGAATGAATGTATGAATGAATGAATGAGGCATTTATATGAAGGAATGAATAAATGTGGCATTTATATGAATGAATGAATGTATGAATGAATGAATGAGGCATTTATATGAAGGAATGAATAAATGAATGAATGAATGAATGAATTAGGCATTTATATGAATGAATGAATGAATGAATGAATAAATGAATAAATGAATGAATGTATGAATGAATGAATGAATGAATGAATGAATGAATGAATGAATTAGGCATTTATATGAATGAATGAATGAATGAATGAATGAATGAATGAATGAATGAATGAATGAATGAATTAGGCATTTATATGAATGAATGAATGAATAAATGTGGCATTTATATGAATGAATGAATAAATGAATGAATGAATGAATGAATGAGGCATTTATATGAATAAATGAATGAATGAATGAATAAACAAACGAATGAATGAATGAGGCATTTATATGGATGGATGAATGAATGAATGAATGAATGGGGCATTTATATGAATAAATGAATGAATGAATGAATGAATAAACAAACGAATGAATGAATGAGGCATTTATATGGATGGATGAATGAATGAATGAATGAATGAATGAATGAATGAATGAATGAATGAATGAATGAATGAATGAATTGTAGGATTACAAATGTATTAAAGGTTTAATTTAGGTTGCTGAATTTAGCATTTGAGGCATAGATGATGATATTGTTGTATTCAATAGTATTCCAGCAAGAGATTCCTGCCAGACCTGTTTTTCCATTGTAAGTTAAATGAGTCAGACTCTCACCTTTGTCTTTAATGGCTCTTGGAGTCCCAGTTCCACTCAGACTGATTGGATTAGGATCTATGCGTTTGAATAGTTATGCTGATTGGGTCTGTTTCTCTTGAGCAAGCCAGATAACCTGCCTAACCGGTTTTCACTTGATAGAATCAAATCATCCCTACATTTGCATGCTTTGTTTGAATTTGTCTCCACCTCCAAAAGTCCCTCCCCCTTGGAAGGTATATAACCTACAATGTATAATATTTGAGTTAGACTTGATGAACTTCAGACTTGGAAGAATAAATCTCTTCTGCTTAAAAGATACAACCCAAGCCTCCTGGTCTTGCTTCAATGAAGAATAAAGTTTCCAACAGAATGAATGAATGAGGCATTTATATGAATGAATGAATGAATGAATGAATGAATGAATGAGGCTTCAATGAGTCCAGCTTCAATGATAGAAGTATTAGACAGTATGGTAGTGTGTATTCTGATCGTAAATCTATGAAAATTACTTGTCATTATATATATATACACACACACACACACACACACACACACACACACAACTACTTGTCAAAAAATTCAATAGAAAGAACAAAATTGCCATAAACCTTGAGCCTAAAGTGAAAATATTTCAAACGCCAGAACTACAAAAAAACAATATCCAGCTTTAAAAAACAAATCCTAAAAGCAAGAGCGAATGATGAACCGGAGACCCCGTTTGTCCTTCCTCTGGTCTCTCAGAAGTCTCATTTCTGTCAACAGAAGCTCGTTATTAGATTTCACCTCCCCACAGGACAGGTTGTGTCCCGAATCATGTCGCTCTGACCCACAGACACACAACAGGGACACGGTGGGTGTCAGACTTCCCTCAGGCAACAGCACATGCAATTAACTGTCCAACTCAGACCCATGCCAAGACACACACACACATTTCCTCACAGCAAATGTGCTCTTTGAACAGGAAAACGGCACAAGTCATGGAGTCCAACAGACCAAATCCAGACAGAAACAAATAAAATGGACACTTGGTTTGTGTAAAGCTACAATGCAGGACTGGACCATATATTACCTTAATGCATTTTTCTAAGTCTACATCAGTAAGTTTGCCCATAAATATGGAAACCCCATAATATAGATGGAAAACAAAGCCATAAACTCACCCGTGTTTATCGGAGTCGACCAGAATGCGCACTAATATCCCTGTCACAGCCACTAGGATGGGGTAGTGATCAACACTCTCCAGGCCTACACAGAAAATAACACATGGTTTTATTAGTGGCTCAGGTTATATATTTTATAACAAAAACTGATCTGGTTCTGGATGCTGATTGGTCAGCAATCTAAGGGTGCTAAAATACATAATATATGTGATTAAGCATCATAATCAGCCCAACACAGCAACACTGACTCAACCAAAGGCATGAGTTTAGGACAGGATTGTCTGTTCGACTGACCGATGAAAGAAGGGGAGAGCGTTCGGGAACTTTGTTTGAAAATTTTGCAATTCCCTTTGGTTTATTTGAACTTCACTCTCAAATAATATTGATATATTTCATTTTTATTTGTTTTTATTAACATAAAATGTAATATTGACTGTTTATCTTTCTTTAACCCACAACCATTGTAGTTTAAAATTGTAGTCCACAAGTTTATAGCTGTCATGGAGCAACAACATTTATTGAAAAAGACACTTTAATGCTTCAGTACATGTACACTGCTCGCTAAAAAAACAAAAGAAAGAAAAATAAGTTGCTGTTTGGATTTAAATAAGCAAAAGCTTAAGAGTCTTTGATTTATTAAATCATTATTGCAGTGATTATTATGTTTCTAGCATGTTATATGTTTGGCAACAGTTCTTCTAACCCTAATTGATGGAGTGTGTAGCTTTTCATTTCTTAAACAACCATGTATGAAGACACATCATGGCCATATTCCAGGATGACAATGTCAGGATTCATCAGGCTCAGATTGTAAAAGAACGAAGAATCATTTTCACACATGAATCTTCTCCTCTGAGTCCAGAGCTTAAATTCATTGTAAGTCTGTGGGATGTTCTGGAGGAGACTTTACAGAGTGCTGGACTCTTGCATTGACAATACAAGATCTTGACCAAACACTGATGGAAATATATGTTGAGATGTTATTTCCATCAATATGGTCATGATGTGTCTTCCTACATGGTTGTTTAAGAAATGAAAAGTTATTATGTAGGGAAAAGTATGAGGGTTAGAAGAACTGTTAACCAAACATATAACATGAAACTAATAATCTAATGATCCAATCACAGACAAGACTCTTAAGCATTTGCCTATTTAAATCCAACAGCGACTTTTTTTGGCCGGTCAGTGTGTGTGTGTGTGTGTACAGTATATAGATAGATAGATAGATAGATAGATAGATAGATAGATAGATAGATAGATAGATAGATAGATAGATAGATAGATAGATAGATAGATAGATAGATAGATAGATAGATAGATAGATAGATAGATAGATAGATAGATAGATAGATAGATAGATAGATGGTTTATGTTTATGAATTGGATTATGTTTTCATACAAACTCGCCGTGTAATCTCTTGACCTATTCGTCTAATATCATTCCCTGAGCGTGACTTTCCAAACTTCTGAAGGGTTTCAGAGGTGAAGTCAAGAACGTCGCAAAAACGCTTATCAAATTACTTTTTATTTGTTCTGGGACTTGAAACAAGCTGCTATAAAAGGAACAAGTGAAAAGTTGACTGTTAGATTACACCAAACCATATTCCGGCTCACAGGGGACACACGATCAAGGGCGGACCGAAATACCTGAGAGGTTTAAATTCAGCACAGCACAATAAGCGTTTCAGAAATATAATTGCATTCAAGTGCATCCTCAAGTACGTACTAAAACATGCGGCTCATGTTCAATGCTTCTATTTGCATTAATGTAGGATTATTTATTACATAAGAGGGAAATTAGAGTTACCTGGGAGACGCAAGTTGACCACCCTGTCAAACAGGTTTCTCTCCGCCGTAACTCGGTTTAACACCTGGTTCAGGAGCTGCGGACAAACAATTAAATACAAATGTTGTCAAACCAAAATGTAGCACATAATTAAAAAAAACAGAGATGAGAAATTTCTCCTAATTAAAGAAACAGTTCATCCAAAAAATAAGATACAAAACAAGATGAAATCTACACAACACAAAATGAAAAATAAAACATAAAACATAAAACATAAAACAAGATGAAACAATGCAAAGAAATTCAAAGTGAAGGAAAGCAAAACAAAGATGAAACGACAGGAAACAAAAAGCAAAGCAAAGCAAAGCAAAACAAAACAGAAAAAAATTGAAAACAGCACAACATTAATTAACACAAAACAACAAAACAAAAAAACAAACTAAATGAAAACACAACAAAATGAAGCAAAGCAAAGCAAAATAAACTAAACAAGATGAAATAAAACTAAACGAAGCAAAGTAAAACAAAAACACAAAACAAGATGAAACAACAGAAAACAAAATGAAACCACACACACACACACAACAAAAAACATTCTTCTTCCTAAAAAGAGCAAGAAATATCACAATACACACTACCGTTCAAAAGTTTGGGGTCAGTAAGAATTTATGTTTTTAAAAGAAGTATCTTCTGCTCACCAAGGCTGCATTTATTTGATAAAAAACAATAAAAAAAACAATTTAAATATTGAATAATAAATTATGAAATATTATGACAATTTAAAATGACTGTTTTCTATTTTAATATATATTAAACTGTAATTTATTCCTGTGATCAAAGCTGAATTTTCAGCATCATTACTCCAGTCTTCAGTGTCACATGATCCTTCAGAAATCATTCTAATATGATGATTTGATGCTCAAGAAACATTCATTATTATTATCAATGTTGAAAACTGTTGTGTACAATTTTTTTTCAAAATTCTTTGATGAATAGAAAGTTCAAAAGAACAGCATTTATTTAAAATAGAATATTTTCTAACATTATAAATGTCTTCCCTGTAACTTTTGATCAGTTTAACTCATCCTTGATGAATAAAAGTATTGATTTATTTGATTTCTTTCCCCCAAAAATAAAATTAAAATTCTTACTGACCCCAAACTTTTGAACGGTCGTGTTTAATGTTACAAAAGCTTTAGATTTCAGATCAATGCTGTTCTTTTGAACTTTCTATTCATCATAGCATCATGAAATAAAAATGTAAATAACTGTTTTCAACATTGATAATAATCATAAATGTTTCTTGAGCATCAAATCATCATATTAGAGTGATTTCTGAAGGATCATGTGACACTGAAGACTGGAGTAATGATGCAGAAAATTCAGCTTTGATCACAGGAATAAATTACAGTTTAAAATATGTTAAAATAGAAAACAGTCATTTTAAATTGTCATAATATTTCACAATATTTTTATTATTATTATTTTCTTAATTTTTTTTATATATTTTTATCAAATAAATGCAGCCTTGGTGAGCAGAAGAGACTTCTTTTAAAAACATTAACAAATCTTACTGACCCCAAACTTTTGAACGGTAGTGTACGTATATCGCCTTTCTTATAGAATGTATCGCAATATATAGTGTCGTAGACCCTGTATCCTGATACGCATCATCAGATTCGTGATGCACAGCCCTACACAAGATGAAACATCACAAAACAAGACGAAATAACACAACATAAAAAATTTTAAAAAACACAATGAAAATCAATGGGGTCCAACACAACAAAACTTTAGACGCCACTGAATTTGACTGTATGAACTTTCTTCAGAATATCTTACTTTGTGTTTGCAGAAGAAACCAAACCAATACAGGTTTGTAACAACTTGATGGTGAGTAAAATGACAACATTTTTGGGTGAACTATTCCTTTAACATCAACAGGTTTCGCCTGATCCAGTTCCAGTGAGCAAACCAAACACATCTGGTCGTAAATCAAAGTGACTGCAATAATTATTCCCTTCGCTTCTTTAGCACACCTCATGGGCTCAACATCCCGCGGCCAAGAATTAAATTCAGAGGAACCCAGCTGTCAGGTGCCGATTATTGACGTTTACTATAGAGGTTCTCAAACCGGGGTACGAAACAGTTGCCGTTCATTTAATTCTCTCCGAACTCTCTTCGATACAAAAACATATCCTGTGTGAGTTCGTTTTTAATGTTGATCATATATGATACGAGCAAGAATAATGCAATGTTTCCCAAATATCCACACGATTGCAAATGTGACATTGATTTTATACAACAGTTCAACAAAAGAAAAAAGTGCTGTTCATTTTAAACAGTATTTTTTTGCTCACTTTTGCAATGAAATAAAAGTTCCACAGAAGAACTGAATCGTGAGAGTCAATGATTCAATGGCTCGTTCATAAATACAGCCACTTGATGACTTTAATTTACCTTAATTTAATATTTTTAAAGTGTCACTTCGTTTTTACCATCATTGCATATTTATCTATTGAACGTATCTTTTTTTTCTTAAGGTATTTCTAAAGGTAAAAAATGCACTGGAAAAAATTGATTTAAGGGGGCAAATTTGTTCCTTAATGGAAAAGGTGTGAGTGCAGTGGAAGAGAGGGGGATACACAGAAGGATGTTAATGATTCATGGGGTACTCCACTCTAAAAAGTTTGAAAACCACTGCACAATGCATGTAACTGTACTCAAAAATAGGATAAATCCTTCAGGGACAGGGAAATGTTGTAAATGTAGGGGTTCTGCTCTTCAAGGACGTGTGGACGCCTGCTGTGCTCACAGGTGTGATTCAGTTAAAGCCTGATGAATGGACGCTCTGCTGGGAATAGAGCTCATGTAAGCACTGATGAAAAAAAAAAAAAAAAACACCAGAAAATACACTTTCAAAGCCTTCTTCTCTGTAACTGAGGCCTTGAAAACATGCAGTGGCCCCGAGAACAATATACACCTGCACCTCATTTGCATGGCACTTTCCATGAATAGAGTACAAAACAGCATCTGCAAATGAGGATGTACGTAACCTTCTGAAAATGTTAAATGTTAAATGATGATTAACTTTAGGATGCAATGATAATTAATAGGAATAATAAAATATTATATGGTCCTTTATATGACGTTCGCAGTTTTTTTCTTCAACCCCGTTTACCAAACTTGTTGACGTGTAGATAGTTTTAAAAATAGATTTTTGTGATTTAATTATTTCTGAGTAATAATCATTAAATGTACATCAAAGTAATAAATAAATTAAAAAAGAGAAGAAAAAAAAAAAGTTAAATGCCAGACTGGGTAACAGGGCTCCAAAACTGCAGATTTAACGTAAAATTTAACTGTCAATCAGCAGCTAGATCATTTGGCACCAAACTTTTTTTAATTTTTTTTTACTGATGTTATCGTTATTGAATTAACTGTTAAATATTTCCTATCATTTTAGGTATTTTTTGATAAGTTGTGTTACAACTTGGGTAACAGGGTTGAATAACTGAATAAGTGCAGTCAACACTAAAATGTGAGCACAAGACATAATTTTTATTTTATTATTGAACTTATATTTCCTAAAATTTTAAGTTGTTTTTGATAATTTTTGTTATTATAAGGTTGAATAATTGAGTGTGTAGACAATTGAATAAACGTAAATAATCTTATTCTGTTCCCTTAATTTTCTTAATGTCGTAGAAAGTCACATGTATATATATATATATTAAAACAACAACAACATGAGATTTGTGCCTCTAATGGTTTTAAGTAATGGGAGACCAAAGTGTGTCCTATTTTTTGAAACGCCACACACATTTCATTTGCTTATTGACAGTGTCCATAAATGTAAAAAGCATCAAATGGCTTTCATCCTTTTGCTAATAATGACTGTTGTCTTCTCCATCACCCTTGTAAGAACTTTCACATTTAATAAAATTACTTCATTTATGGATCAATAAACTCAGACCATTAGCTTTCATCCAATACAGATTATTTGAGCTGCTGAGTTGTGACACTTTATGCTATTTTGGCTATACTCAACAATTGAATAACATTTTGGGGGGAGTTCATAAAGAACAAATTGCCTTCATTGATAGTCTTGTTTTTCACTGATGTCTCCACTGCTGAAGCACCCAATTCACTAAAAGAATATATGCGAATCAGGAGCAACGGGGAAAAAAAATAAAAAATAATAATAGCATATAAATAATACTAAAATAACACTAGACTGGAGAGGCAGTTTTTGACTTCGTCTGCACATACAGTAGACTAGTCTAGTTAAGCGTCTACATAGTAAATTGACGTCTTATTTAAAAAAATATATATATTTTTTTTTTCATAATGTGACCCCTTTGAAGCAGAATGTTTGATTGAGGTTAATACATTTTCTCAGCGTTGTTAATAATTTAGGTTTTGAAAAACCTGTGGACCACAAGAATCTGAGAAAATAAAAACAGAAATCTTATGTTTAATAGCAAGTGCAATTGCTTCAAACAGGATCATTAACTCAGAGTTCTGCATGAAACTGCTTTAGAAAAATCTTAATGGTGAACATAAAATGAATTTAACTTTGCTTTGCACTTTTGCAAGTTTTGAATGTCGCTTTAGAACAGCATCTTCAGAACACATCTCGGCTGTCAATCACGCTCACCTGAGCCAATCGGCGCAGCAGCAGCTCAGCGGAGGGGCGGGCCCAGTCCAGGAATATTTCCGGCACTAGAGTGATGGTCATCTCCAGGACCCGTAACAGACTGACGGAGAGGTCAAAACAGGTCGCGCACACCTTTAACTGCCGTGTGTCCACGAAATTCCTCTCAGGTCGCTCGGCTGCCTGTTGGATCTGACAGGGAATAAATGAAGACATGAAGAGACACAATAAAAAGATGCATAAGGTCAAAAGAGACATTATGAGACTGACAGGACTGCATGACTTGTTGCATAGAATGATATAAAATTTGACCCAATGACAGTCAACTTACAGTGACAGCAATACATTCAGGATAAGACTGTGGGCTCTTATGACCAAGGACCCAGAATACTCCTGCAACTCCCCAACTCCCCCCCTGCAACCATCCCACATCAACCCTGCGTCCACCCAGAAACCCTCCAACAACCACCCAGCATCCACCCAGCAACTCCCCAACAACCACCCAGCAACAAGCTTGCATCCACCCAGCAACCCCCCAACAACCACCCAACAACCACCCAGCAACAACCCTGCGTCCACCCAGCAACTCCCCAACAACCACCCAGCAACAACCCTGCATCCACCCAGCCACTCCCCAACCACCACCCAGCAACAACCCTGCATCCACCCAGCAACCCCGCAACAACCACCTAGCAACAAGCTTGCATCCACCCAGCAACCCCCCCAACAACCACCCAGCAACAACCCTGCGTCCACCCAGCAACTCCCCAACAACCACCCAGCAACAACCCTGCGTCCACCCAGCAACTCCCCAACAACCACCCAGCAACAAGCTTGCATCCACCCAGCAACCCCCCAGCAACAAAGCTTGCGTTCACCCAGCAACCCCCCAACAACCACCCAGCAACAACCCTGCGTCCACCCAGCAACTCCCCAACAACCACTCAGCAACAACCCGTCATCCACCCAGCAACCCCCCAACAACCACCCAGCAACGTAGCTTGCGTCCACCCAGCAACTCCCCAACAACCACCCAGCTACAACCCTGCGTCCACCCAGCAACCGCCCAACAACCACCCAGCAACAAAGCTTGCGTCCACCCAGCAACCCCCCAACAACCACCCAGCATAGCAACGTGATAACAACTACTCAAAACAATTGGATAACAACTGCTTTGTAAACCACCCTCATCCATCTGATGTCAGTGAGTTTTCCATAAAAACCAAACACATTTTACTCTTCATTTCTTAAGGCATAAAACTGAACTATTTAGTACACAAAAAATGGTGTCTTGATGCTTAGACATTCTTATCAGATTCTGTCCTGCATCTACCCATCGTTCCAATTTAGCGCTCCCTGAAACTGAGGCAGTAAACACATCACAAATTCCCCAGGAGACCGCTGCCTCTTAATGCCTGGATCATTGCAGATGAAAGGCGCTCCTAAGAGCCAGTCAACCTCCAGGCAAAGTCGCATACGAATCACAGTCCAATCTGCAATACGCAGAATTTCAGCGGAAAGACATTGATTTAAGAGAAAAGCCTGGTGAGAAAGTGATTTCACGTCTGAGGTTTAATTCACCGCCATTATAGATCATAGTGGTTTAGCTTTCTTCTGTATCTCCCTCTGAGACTCCAGAGCCTGCGTTTAGTAATGACCCTTCCGAGGGAGGGGCTGGCGCACTACTCTTCCCAAAAGGTTGTTTCCATGGTGTCCAAATTATCAAATTAGTGTGCAGCTGGATGAAGTTGTTAAAGGGATGAATGTAAACTACATTTGCATTTCCTGAAGGAAATACCAGTGCTTGCAAGTAGAGCCCTGCACGGGCCAAAAAATCCAGCCCTAACCCAGCCCCAGCCCGACAACTTCTGCAGTTTTTCAGCCTGAACCCGACCCGGCCCGAGACCAACATCAATATCACTTTAAGCTCTCTGACGAGCGCTCTCTGATGCGCGCTGTCTCTGCTACACGCACACATATAAACTACTAAGAGGTAAACTTTTATTATAGGCCTCAAACATAACTACCACCACCGACAATCATGCCCACAAATATTAATACAGACTGTCCATTACAGAGAAGCATAAGCATGCAGTAGAGAATATTATGTAGCCAAGCTATGTAATCCAGCAGCAAAGAAGTAAATAAAGATTTACTGCCTACCTTTTTTTTATGTTAAAAAACTTTACTGAACAACAATGTTTCAAATAACTCTTCGCCAACTGGCTAATGGTAAATAAGAAAAAAAATATTGTCCAATCTGTAAAAAAAAAATAATAATAATGGCCCAAAAAATGTTTGCAGACCTCTACTTGCAAGGCAGCAAAAGAATAGTGTTTTATATCATCTTAAGTGTTAGGCTTTGGGTATACATAAATTAAATGTAGACTGTATCCGTGTTTGTACAACGAACATGAGTGATACCTCAAATCATGTGGCTTGTTGAAGAAAGGCATAATATCACTTTAAGCATACAATGCTTGCTTACTGAAAAGCAACTGCCTAACAATGCCCTTGTAACCATGAAGAAATTCATAATAACCACCTAATACGCACTCAAAATATCTTAGCAATTGTACCTTAGCAACGCCATGACCATCCAAAACACTCCAGTAACCGACAAGCAGAGCCCTTTGAACAACCCACAACATCATAGTAAGCGCCTACCAAGTGCTAGCAACCAAAACACCATATCAACTGCCAATGAACACGCCACCAGCCAGTCAGAATACCTTAGCAATGCCCTGGCAACCACCCAGAACGCTCTAGCAACCGCCTAGAAACAACTTGAAAAAAACATCACTCACATTTTCTTCAAATGTTGCAGAGGTCTTATTATTAGGCACTCCTTATCGACACAATCAAAAGCTAATGAATATTTTAAAGACTAAGTAACTTGCACTATGCAAAGAGTCATTTTACTCTGAAAATGCAAGATGATGGTAATTCAGTTCAAATATCAAGTGGAAGTCATGATTACATTGTCATTATAAATAATTTACAGGCTCAGATTGAGTTAGTGCAAAATACAGCATTACAGGGCTAATCAGCGGGCGGAGGAAATTATCCTTATAGTTTAAAACCAGCAGTTTGATTTAACTCTTATCATTATGTTTATTCAAAACTGTGTCTATTATATTAATGCAGATTGTCTGTCGTTCTTACTACTTTGAGTAAAGATAAAGGGTGGCACAAGATTTGTTTTACAAACGTTTATGTTACATCAGTCAATCACGATAGTGCTCAACTAACGTACGCACCATTATTGATACATTTCCCACATGTGCACCGCAATAAATGAGAAATATACACATTGGTTTATTGATGGACATACTCTTGTTAATGCTGATGGTGAGGAATTACAGTTGCAACATCTCATAATGTAACTCAAACTACTTAGTGTATTACTGAGAAACGTCCTGCTCAAGTCATCCTTGTGATGGAGGTTCTCAATGTCATCGTTACTGTCTTTACAGTGTGAACAATCGGTGAGGTTTAGGAAACTTTCATATGGAACTTAAGTTTAGTTATGGAAATGGGCTTTTAGCTTCCGAAATGCGCGGTAAGTGGTAGACCAATCAGAAAAGACTGGGCCATCTGGCCAATCAGAGTAGAGTAGACCAATCACAACAGACTGGGCCATCTGGCCCAATCAGAGCAGAGTAGACCAATCACAACAGACTGGGCCATCTGGCCAATCAGAGCAGAGTAGACTCACGGAAAGGAGGGATTCAGAGAGACTGATTCATCTGTCGAGTCTTTTGATAATCATTGAAAAATGTGGTGATGTGCAATGTATTTTATGAGAAAATGAAATGTCCTGTTGTAGGATACCTCCAAAACAAAAATAGGAGCATTTAAAATGGCAAAATAGTGCTTCTTTCAAAAAAAACTGATGTTTTGGTTAAAGAAACATTTACTCTGGCTCTCTGGTGCTCTCAAAAAATTGCTGTTTGTTTGTCTATTTTACATATTAGAAGATAGGTGGTGAGACAACAAAAGTTTCTTACCTCCTGTATCATGCCGATGAATTCGGAAAAGGCCCAGTTGAGCTGGTTTAAGACGCTATTGAGGAAACTGGCAGCCATGTCTTTGTCTTGACTAAGGAGTTCAGCCATGTGTCTCTGCAGCAGAAGTGATGGACAAGGCTCTGTAACCAATCAGAGAAAAGCGCATTTATTAAATGCAGTGTGTCAATCTTATTTTCGTAAATGTTAAGCATCATAATTATAATAATAATAAAAACTATCAATAGTCACTTCACCAATAATTTAGGCCATGCCTAGATAGCTATATGGCATTCTGTTTGTGAATACGATAAAATGTGGACCAGTCAATGTACCAGCATTTCCCCCCTTAGTTTAGGATATACAGTGCTCTTAATGTGATTATAATACCTTCTTGCTACACCATCAGAAAATAATAGTAAATAATTAATAAATAAAAAAATTTAGCACGACACTTGGGTAGTACCCTCAAAGATAGTCCTTTGTATCTTATAAATACAGGTTTACCTGAGACTTCTCCCTCAGTTGCAAGGTATTTTAACCCTGAAGGTACAATTTATACACAGTTGTTTTGACAGTGTGAAAACTTGGCTTCCCAAATAAAGTAAGCCAGTCAGTTGGAGACTTGATGCCAGCACCCTTCTTAAACCTACGAGGTTCAAAGTGAGCTGATCGGTCAGCTGCAACGTGTGTTTTTGTCCCAGAAACTCTGCAACTCTTCCTCCAGTAGTGTAGGATTCACTGCCAGCTCCTTTCTTGAACCTACAGGAACACGCGCACCATTGAGACCAGTCTCTTGAGGAAAGGCATGCTCTGCATTTAAAGTCAGCAGAGAGAAGGTGATATTTACAGATGCCCCTCATCACATGGTCGGCCTCTTAGTTGGTCTAGCTCTGTCTTGGAAAGTGCATAAACCGACTCTACTTCTGGAGTCAAGGGATTGTTTTCCCACTCCGTTCCTGGACCTACGGGGAAACCATTGAGCATGCGCTGGGGAAAAGATTGGGCTCTCAAGGGCAGATGTTATATGCTCTTAACGATGAGGTGTTAGTTACTTCAGTTACTCATCACACAACTGGTCTCTTGGTCAGTCAGCTGAAATGTGTACCTTGGAAAGCAAGTAAGGTGACTACTTCTGGTGAAATGGGATTCCCTTCCCGCTCCTTTCCTGGACATGCAGGGAAACCATTGGGCATGCACTGGGGAAGAGATCAGTCTCTAGAGGAGAGGCATGCTCTGTATTTAAAAGGCAGTAGTGATGAAGCACTATTCAGGTATGCCTCATCACCGCTGCCCAACAGGGATCGTGATTGTGCCCTGAGGAGAGGCAACTGAAGGGACGGGGTAGTGCTGATGAGAGGGGAGGCGGTCGTTTCATCACAATCACTATAACAAAAGGCCAGTCTGTCTAGCCATAATACTCTCAGATCACATGAGAACACCTTGAAGCAAATGAAAACCATGTTTCCATGAAAACTCTTTCTCATTCAACCCATGACCCCTGATTACTCAATAATGAGACAAAACAACAAATACCAGTTCTGCACATTGCATTGGAACAGAATATCGACAAGTAATGAAACCACAAAACAGAGGGCTGATGGGAAATCATCGCCTTACTGCTATCTGACCGCATCTGGTAAACACACAAAGGGCACTCTCTCTCATTATATGCACACAAAGAGGACACTGGGTAATTTAATACCTTATCTAGAAAAGTACAGCGATCGCAAACATACTAAAAGCCTTGGAGCACAGTGTTAAAAGCAAGAGCAAGCAATGGCAATAAAGCTCTAAATAAAGCTAATCATTAGACGCTGAGGTGCAGGTCTCCGATAGAGATGCAACCTTTATGTTTAATTAGATGAAGTCCGTGTAAGTGGCAGCTTGGAAAATAAGGGCTCAGGGGCAATAAGGCAGGAATAAACATGGAAAGAAAGGCCATGAGCGAGACCAGGCATTAGGCAGATACGGCACGGCACGCATGTTTCAGATCTCCAGGCGTTGAGAGGCCAGCAATCACTGTTACTGCGGAGTCAATTCAATTGGAAATTGCTTTAAGGTAGGATCCGATAAACAAAATGGATGGGAAAACCTTTAAAAGATTACTTCACCCTCATCTCAGCTCAAGCCTGCATTGATTTTTCTATGAAACACAAAAGGATACATTGTGCCAAATGTGTTGGTCATTCATTTCCATGCAATTACGATTGAGGACTGGAGATTTGAAGCCCCCCAAAAAGATGAGAAACGATCATAAAAGTACTCTACGATTTGTGTGCTTAATTCTTCTGAAATCGTAGCTTTGGCTGAGAAACATACTGAAGTTTTGGCTGTTATTCAATAATTATCTTTCAAACCAGGGAACTACTGAAACCAGATCCCTGAGTCAACTAGTTAACTACACTATTTAGGTGGAAGCTGCACTGTGGTAAATTTTTTGGTAAATTTTTAACCAAGTATAAAATGTTGATTCTGATAAATATTTGAATTTGGACAGTGGCCAGTATTTTGAGCAGCATAATTAACTAATAATTTGGAGTAGGACACAGAGGTGACACATTAATCACATGATAATTGGCACAATTACAGAGGGGGGACAGCAAACTACTGGCAAGGACAAGACATGGCTAGAAGGGACTAAAATGGTACAGAACAGCTCTATACCTAGTTTTAAGACTGGGTAAATGGTCATGTGGACACAATCCTAAACGCTTCAGTCTGCTCTGAGCCAGATTTAGGCTTGCATCAGTCGGTGAGGCTAAATCACAGCAGACTGGCACTCAGGATAATGTTTAATAAGGGTCAGAAAAAGGTGAGAACTACCAAATGGGAACAAAACTTACTTTGAAAGCTAGCAATTGACAAATCCCCTGGCCGTCATGCAAATGAGAGTGGGAAAAAAATTAAATTAGCATTGAGACAAGACTCATCAGACCAGGGAAGGAATCCATGCATCACATACAAGACAAGCTCAAGTGTCAAGGCAAGTGTCCTTTCACAAAGACAACTTTGCAATTTATTCCCTCTGCTAAGCATTGGCCTCCTGATTAAGCACTACAAGCCTCTCTTCTGGTATGCAAATAGACCCTTCTGACAATCCAATCAATTCACGATAGATAATATGTCCCACATTACATGTGTTTTTTTTTTTATTGAACATCCCGTTTCCCTCTAAAAAATGCCACATTACCGAGGTAAAAATCAGTCGCAAACGTTTCATGTTGACCTTTAAAAGCAACAAGAGACTTGCATGACGTCAGTTCACATGTTTCCTGAAGGACCTGCCAATACACTGAGAGGGTCATCTTTTATGTACTCAAAAAAATAGACTGGAAGTGAACCGTGAGTGATTAAATTCAGAATATACAGCTTTAAAGTAAATTGATAAAGGGAAATATCTCTGTTGATGCAATGGATGGTTTGACTTAATGGATAGTCTCTTGGATAGTATTGATCTGACAGGCCGCTGAAAGAAATAACGGACGAGTTAATAGGCACGTCCGCAATGAGACTGTGTGTGTGTGTGTGTGTGTGCATGAAGGTGCAAAGTTTGATTTTAATGAGTTAGAAGCAAGGAGACTTTTTACAAAACCACTCTAGTAAAATCACAGCATCTGTACTCTGTGTTCGACATTATGTGTGAAAACATCCTAATAATGTCAGTGGGGATGTAGATTCCAGGGACAGGAACAAAGAACAAACATCATTTGATGTCAGATGGATGCCAAAACAGATTGTAATCTTAGTGTCCACTCACTCAAATGTGCATGCAGCTTTTGTAAATACTCTGCTGAAATGATATTCAATTAATTTGACTGCAACCCTGTTAGGGAATATTTAGTTGTGATACCCAGACAGAAATGACATCATTTGGACCTTTTCCCACAGTATGACATGAAATAATGTCAAACCTTTTGTAGTGTTGACTGCATTCATTAAGCTCGATCATTTAATCCTGCTATCAACGAAATTGTAATAAAGTATAAATATTGTTTAAATGTATGGAAATATAAATATATAATTTATGGAATTATAAGAATAAATTGTATCGATAACTACAAGCCAACATTTGGCACCAAACTACCAACTTCTACAAAGCTCTTACCCATTTTTTAATTGAATAAATAAATTAATGCTATACATAAATAAAAAAAATTAAAAAATACAGGCATACATAACGGTTATTGTTACAACAGTAAGGCTATGGTAGCTTCATATCAGTACTGGTATACCTACTGTAGCAAGGATCTAACAAACAAACGTACTCTAATTTGCTGACAGCATTCAAGGAAATTTCTAAGAAAAATAACAATCAGAAAAACTTTGTAATGATTGATATTACTATTTATGAGGTGGTTATGATGATTAATGAGTGTTCGTGCTTTGACAGTTTAAATAAATGAGTCTTTGCAACTAGTGTTTTTTGGGTTTTGACTGGTAAAGCATTGTGGGGCATCAATAAAAGTGAGTTTAACGTGACAGACTCAGATTGATCCTATTAGCATACACTTTCTAAAGCCATATTTAGTGTAATGCCTTTGAATGATCTTCATTTGGGGGCTTTTCTTCAGATATTGATATATGCTATTAATTTAGATAATTAATCATTGATTTTATTAAATTTTTAACCAATTAAAACTCCTAATTATATTACAATTATTTAATATTTATAAAACATTTTATTAATGTCAAATTATACAACAACTATAAAGACAATGGGAAGAGAGAAAGCCAGAGAGAGAGAGAATGACAGAGAAGAAAAGAGTGCAGAAAAGTAAAGAATAAGTTTTCAGAAAAAAACTGTAAAGTTTGAAGAAGGGCTGAAAATAAAGATGGAGGAAGACAGGACAGTCACTCACTTTGCAGGCTGGGCAGGTTGGCGTCCTCTGGTTTGGTCTTGAGCAGATGAGGCAGACGTGTGTACCGGTAGCCAAAGCCACAACCCTGTAGACAGGAGGAATAAAATATAAGACCACGTACAGACTGTAAAGTCGTGGGAGTGACAACAGCATTCAAATGTATTTCTTTATACACTGTATAAAGTTGTTCAGTACGGTCAGGAATACATTTGTTGTAAAATGCGACTGTTGCTCAAGTAAATAATCAAGCTGTGTTAAATAACCCATGACTACATTAAACCATGGTAAGCGGGTTATCGATAAAAAGTGTGTATAGGAGATGTTTAAGAACTCGGAAAATAAGTGTCAACCCGTTTTAGCCTGTGTGTGTGTGTGGCCTAAAAGAGATGAGGGAAAGACAGAATCTTTTCTGAACAATCTGTGATTTTTATCATAAATTAAAACGACAACAACAGAACAATCCTCCAATAAACTCTTAAAATGATCAAGAACAGACCCCATAATCATACATTTGCGGATGAATAAACCCAATAATGCTTTCTTTAAGAGATACAAAACAATTCACCCATTTTTCGGGGTGTCATAACCCGGCTCTGAGAGCACTGAGAGCAGAATAAATGTTAAACAACGAAATAAGAGTAGCTGGTTTGTCAGGCCCATTTCATAATGTTGAATGGAAACAGCGGAGATACGCTGCATAATGGCTCTGATATAATGCCCCTATTCTGAGCTGGAATCTAATGGCATAATGAGAGGAGTGGAAAGGCAAGTAAAGAGATAAACAGAAAGGAGGGAGTGGAATGGGGGGGGGGGTGTCTGAGGCATTAAAAGAAATGCAGCGTACCCTCCAAAGACGAACCAGGATCCAGTTGGTTTGAGCCCAAGGTCTCTGTTCATATGGAGCCAGTAAGTTCCTCATCATAGCCATCCGCCTGAGAGATATTACATCATAAATAATGATAATACAAATATAAAATAAAAAAATAGAAACGACAATGCACTGACAAATAAAATACAGATCCAAAGAAAAGTAGATTGTCTTATCCACATTGCACATGCATCAGCAGGAGCTTTCTCAAAATGGCAAGATTCACTCTAATTGGCTGGTTTTGCAATTTTTAGGAACCAGGTTGCACAGGTCTTCCATAATCGGGCGTAATTAAAAAGGTATCAGATTGATATAATGAGTGTTTCAAAACAAAACAAACAAAAAAAAAAAACATTATAAAAAAAAAAAACTTTCAAAGCAAAAAAAAAAAAAAAAGCAAAGCAAAGATAAAGCATCAAAAACGAATTAAAAACAAAAGAACAAAACTAACCTTCCAAAACAAGGCAAAAACCTTCAAAAACAATACAAAACCTTGAATCATCAAACAAAACAAAACAAAACAAAAGAACAAAACATAACCATCAAAAACAAAGACAAAACCATAAAAAAAGAAAAAGAAAAAAAAGTAGTGCCATGGTAGCACTTTATAATTAGCTACCTGAATGACACATCCTGTTTAACACAAAAACACACATTTATGAAGGGACTGTACATTAATGGTGTATTATCAAATCATTTACGTCATCATTTGCAGACGTGCATTGAGCATGTTTCTGACCTATGGTGAAATGAACACAACTAATGCATTAACAAAAAAAAAATACTGGGCTTGAGCACATACTGTTCTTCTGGGATCCTCTCGACGGCACGCAGGGATTGTGGGTAACAAACGTAACTGGCCAAAGCCTGCATCAGTGAATCTTTGATATCTGTGGAAGAAAATTAAATAGGAAGAGAATTATTCAATCAATTCCTTATAAATAGAATCTAGTCCCACTCTGTATGTCCTGGTTTCCTCTAGAATGCTGCACAAATAAAATGTGTTGCAACTGGCAATTCACATCATCTTTAAAAAGACACTCGTTCAATAACTTGCATGCATTATTGTTGTTGTATCTATTTGCATTCACTTCCATTTTTTCACTTCCAAAATCCTTGATCAAAACAAAGAGGCAAAAAAAAAAAAAAAAATTAATCAATAGATGCCAACAAAAAGGCTATTCAGATATAAAAAAGCTAGCTGAAATGTAAAACTAATCCATATTAAAAACAGACCGTGCAACAACCGTTGCTAGAAATGAAGTATATTTGGGAACAGAGCCCGCAGAAAACAAGATAAATATGCACAAAAAAATCTAAATAAATCAGCATAACAGAGTGAGAACATAATAAAAAGGCTGCTTATGAAATGCGATTTAAACAAATGGGCCGTGTCTAATAACATCTGTTTATTTGCATAGCACATTGCTTATGATTGAGGACTCGGAGTTGAGAGTATTTCAGAGTCCTAACCTTAAACAGGATTAAGAAAATACTGCGGCTACAACTCATCACGAAAATGACTTCATGTTGCCTGAGAGCTGAGAGAGGAAGCTTTTAATTATACCTTTACGTGAGAAATGAACCGAAGTGATGAACGGTGCGAGCCAACGGCTATATTAGGTTAAAGAATTCCCATTAAAACAGCCAACGAATTGATTAGTCTATGTATTTTTGGGTCGCTCGCTTTTTTTCTGAGTCTTTTCCTGCAGTTAATGGGAACAGATTATTAACAGAGGCAGTAGGATGGAAAGATGGATGGCAGGGATTGGACGGACGGCAGGAGAGATGGATGGATGGATGGATGGATGGATGGATGGATGGATGGATGGATAAATTGGATGGATGGATGGATGGATGGATGGATGGATGGATGGATGGATGGATGGATGGATGGATGGATGGATGGATGGATGGATGGATGGAAACTAAACAGATTATAGGAGGGTTCGATGGATTGACGAAGGGATGAACGGACAGATGAAAGACGGATGGATGGAAAAAGAGACTGGCGAGTGGATGAATGGGGAAAAATAGACAAGTTAGATGGATGGATGGACAGAAGGATAGATGAATGGATGGACAAATGGTCAGATGGACCAATGGATGATGGATGGACAGGCAGATGGATAGAAGGATGACCGACAGACGGATGGATGGACAGACGGATGGATGGAAAAATAGACTGTTGAATGGATGGACGGACCGAAGGATGGATGGATGGATGGATGGATGGAAAATAAACAGATTATATGAGAGTTCGATGGATTGACAGAGGGACGGACTGATGGAAAAATAGACTGTCGGATGGATGGATGGATGGACAGAAACTAAACAGATTATAGGAGGGTTTGATGGATTGACGAAGGGATGGACGGACAGATGAAAGATGGATGGATTGAAAAAGAGACTGTCGAATGGATGAATGGGGAAAAATAGACAGTAAGATGGACAAATAGATGATGGATGGACAGACAGATGGATAGAAGGATGACCGACAGACGGATGGATGGAAAAATAGACTATCCGTTGAACATACGGAAAAATAGACAGATGAATGGATGGATGGACCGAAGGATGGATGGATGGATGGATGGATGGATGGATAGAAAAACAGACTCTCAGATCGAGGGATAAATAAATAAATAGACTCCCAGATAGATAGGTACATATATAGATTGTACATGTGGGCAGAAGGCAGAGGTTCTTACCCGTCCCAACGATGCGCTGATCTGCGAAGTGTTTGGCGAGAATGGCTGCGAGCTGAGCGAGCGTGTCTTCATAACCTGAGAGTGATAAACACAACACTAAAGCATAAGTGTGCTCTGGAAAGGGAAACACATTTCATTTGAGAACCTTTAAAACTCATGCACTAGAAGCTGCAGTGAACAGTAAGAGCTGAGAGAGACCTGGAAGCTCTTCCATGCAGTTGGAGGGGCTGAAGTAGTTTTTGAGGGCGCTGTAGCTGTTCATGGCCACGTTGAGGTAGAACTCGGGCATGAACGCGAACAGGGAGCCAGTGCTGTCCGCATGCTCGATGGTACGGATGCACACCCGAAGGAGCCAGTATACGTCCAGCATCTTATCCTACATTCACAAATATTATTTGAATAAAGCAGTATAAACACATGCAACTTTTTGCAGAAAATCCTACAAATTGCAGGCAATGCCTTGAAATCCACTTTCATGATTTAGTTTAAAGGGATAGATGGGCCAAAAATGAAAATTAGCGCATGATTTACTCACCCTGAAGCCATCCTAGGTGTATAAGACATTTTTCTTTCAGACGAATACATTCGGAGTTATATAAAAAAATGTCCTGGCTCTTCCAAGCTTTATAGTGAGAGTCAATGGGTATATTTTTTTGGAAGTCCATCAAAGCGCATCAATCCGTGATAAAAGTGCTCGAAACGGCTCTGCGGGGGTTAATAAAGGCCTTTTAAAGCGAAGCGATGAGCTTGTGTAAGAAAAAATCCATATTTAAAACTTTATCAACTAAAATAACAAGCTTCCGGCAGACGGCCGTACGCAAGTCGACCTACGCCAAAGGCATTTGCATTTCCCAAAAGCATCGTAAGCCTAAGTTGATCGTAGAGATCATTGGTGGCAATTGTTCTAAGATCAACTGAGGGGCTGTTTACACAACACCGTTTTCAACTAAAAATGTAAAACTTTGTATGTGTTTTGTGAGCCTGAAAACGCAAACTTTTGAAAACGGGTTTCAAAGTGCACGATCTCCGTGTAAACAACAAAAACGCGAATCTCTGAAGACGATGACGTAATGCACATGCGTATTACGTGTTCAATCTATAGTGTTTCATCGCCATCTAATGGCCTGGAGCAGAATACAGCATTTTTAGTCGTTTTCGTGGACCCGTGTGAATGGGGATCGTCTGTACGGGGAAAACTCAAAATGTCTCTGTTTTAAGCATACTGTTGTCGTGTAAACGTACCCTTCGGATTACAATGCTTTTAGGAAATGCATCCCAAGACAGTGGCCCTCCAGGACTGAATTAACATGTTTCTGTATCTTTAAAGGCTTTTATATGCAAATTACATCTGCTATGATTGGCTAGCCTTGTTGCCTGTAAAGTATGCCTGTGATAAGGTTGCTAAATACTAAATAGCCATTAACCATTTCTGCAAAAACCATATATTCAGCCTAGCCAATGAATGAATGAATAAATGAATGAATTAACCATTTTTGCAGCTAAATAAATATATAAATAAACATCATATGACCCCTGCAAAAGTAATTTAGTATGCAGAAAGATCTGTGATTAATGCAGTGGCATTTAAAGCATACAAACCGCTTCCTGTTCAGAAATGCCCTTTTGAAGAGCATTTTTCAAAGCTGACTTTAATGTCTGCCGTTTATGTGGCACGTTCTAAATACAAAACACCCGACAGTCTTGAGACCACCTCATACTGGGCATTTCAACGTAAAATTACATCCCATGCTGTATATACCAAAATTACACAGCTTAAAATGATGGCCGGTGATGTCAGCAGTACCTTGGAGTAGATGGTGGCGTTGATCCAGGCCAGTCTACGACTCAGGTGGTTCAGCTTTTCAGCAAACACTTTTTGGCTTTTCTGCAACTCTTCTAGAATATCCGGCCTCTGCCAAGCAAAATAAAATAATAAAAAAAGAGAGCATAATAGAGACTATGATAAAAAAAACTTTTTCATCATTTAAATAGAAAAAATTTTTTTAAAGCAAAAATGTAAATTATTAAAATATAAATACTGTGAAGCTTTACTAATAATGAATTGTGGCCTTTAAAAATGCTGTTTATTTACAAGCACTGTATGGTTCTATCACCTGGTTCAATCAAGAAATCTGCATAAATAGTGCAATGTTAATTGCGACAGACAAAAAGCATTGAGACAGTTTTATCTATAAGAAGTTCATGCTGAACTTGCTGTCTGGTTTTTAGTACACTTCTATTGCTGAGTGGTATCTAAGGTGTTCTGGGTTGCTGCAAGATGGTTTCTTACTTTCTTAGGTCCCGTTTACATGACATAATTTTCGACTAAAAACGTATCATTTTTTATGCAGTTTTCCCATTTATTTACACGACAACAGCGTTTTGGGGGCCTGAAAACACAATCTTTTAAAAAGGGTTTTCAAAGTGCAAGTAAAAAAATGTAAAAAAGATACCGTTATCGTCTCCATGTACACTACAAAAACATCGCCATCTACTGGCCTGGCATGAATAATACAGCGCTTTTAGTTTTTTTCTCGGATCCGCTTGAACGTGGATCGTATTGACAACGTTGCCGTCTGCATGTGAAAAACGCAAAGAAAAAACGTTCACTCCGCCCAAGTAGCAGTGCTTCGCCTTCTGAGAATATAGTTCCCAGTATGTATACGGTTAGAAGATGGCTGTGTCTTATGTGACCTTGTTATTTTTACACGCTGTGACTATACAAATCACAACATGTAAATAGGAAAATGTTGGCGTTATTTTGTCACTTATTGGGAGCAGTATGCTAGCTGGAGCCGTTTACCTCCAGCCTTTGTGCTAAGCTAGGCTAGCGGTGGGTGCGTCAGACAGAGTTACGGCACGCACGGAGATGAAAAGGGTATGTATGGACTTATCTAACTCTGAGGGATACGGTGAATAAGCTAAAGTCCCCAGAAGTCAGTGTGTTCCTTTAAATTAAAGTGTATTATAGTTTAAATGTATATTAAATGCAATTAGATGAACTTTCGATGTGCTTTTTTTAGCCCACTTAAGTAGGATTTAAGTATCTTTATAAGTAATTTCATAATTACTTCCATTGTCTTTGAAATATGGTAAAAGTGTACTGATGAATGTACTGACAAACATTTATAGTAAACTAAAATATACTTTTACTTAATTTCTATTAAAAGTGTCATGCATTTAAATATATTTGTAATTGCACATTTGTTGCAATTTAGTACATTTAAAATACAGTATATTAACATTAAATTTAATATTGAATAACACTAGATTATAATAAAAATACTTTCCTTATGCTTTAGTATGTTAGTCAATGAGTGTACTTTTAAAGCTTGAAACTTTCAATTGAACTTTTTAAAGTGCACTTAAGTGTGTTAAGAAACAGTCACATGCACTCACTTTAAATACACTTAACTAAACTTTTATTTAAATAATATTGCATGCAAGTACAGGTTTTTTTTTTTTGTATGTACCTTTTAGATTTGAAGTGCACTGCAAGATCAAAGCAATTACGTGCACTACTTTTTCACAAGGGTAAGTTGCTACACATTCAACAAGTGGTTGCTAGGGTGTCCTGGGTGGTTGTTTGATGGTTGTTCAACACACTGTTTCACAGTTTTGTTTAGTTCCATAACATGTAGCAGTAAATCTCTAAGACATAAGCATGCGTTTCCCTATAGATGCACGTTACAGCGTGGATGTGGTGTTCTTACTCTGCTCGGGCATCGGGCGATCTTCTCATCCGTGTCCTTTAGGGCCACGGCGTATTCGTGAACATCATCTGATACAACCACCATCTGCAGAAAACAAACAGAAATACAAAAGACACACAAACAGAATTAGATACAGCGCTTTCCGAATTCACTGCGAGCATGTAGCTACAGAAAATTGCCCTTGTTCTCAAGCGTCAACCTAATCGCTAGCCATCCTGCTGGAGTTCCAAATAGCCACCAATTTTGGGAGTAGGGGGAAATTATCACCACAGTGACCTTATCCTGTGGGCAGAGACCAGGTTTAAGGGATAATACTGAACAGTGCACAAGCCCTCCAGATAGAGCCAAACGGGTCTGTTTACAAGACACAAAGGTAAAAATGAATGCTAGAAACATATAAAATTATGATACGCAATCAAGTATATGCAAACACACATGTGAATGCTTTGCTGATGCATTGCAAACACCCATTTAGTTTTAATCAATATGCATTATTGAATTATTGTGGCTGTGACAGACTCCAATACTCAAGGGGGCGACAGAGTTCCTTTCAAATGTTTAATCTTGGTCTAATTTTAACTTGGTAAGCAAGATTTCCTTCAAAATCTGTGGGTGCTTCTCAGTACTCAAATGGATGCCTCCTCGTAGCTCTGTACTCCAGCCTGTTACCCAGAAACCAATCAAAGTTAGCCATTTTGAAGGACATCTCAATTCTCTAATTCGGTGTCCTCAAGAGGTCGCATTGTGTCGGCTGTATACGTCATCAAGGAGGACTCATTTCAGAAAAGTAACAATTACACAATCAAAGACGGTGCACTCGTATTACTATGAATGGGAGAAAGTGCAACACGCAATATAGCGTCCCGCCTTCTAAATAAAAGAGCCAATCACTGATTGGTAAAGTTATTGCATCAAAGTCAGCCTGAAAAATGCACATTTTTGTCAAATGTTTAGAAACAGTTGGTGTTAGATTTCACTGGTGATTTCAAATTTAATCGTAAGCTTGGTGAACAGCTTTGGAGAATTTGATTGAAGCTGTACTTGCATGACTGAAATAGCTGTCTGAGGGGTGTTTCAAAGATGGCCGCTACGTGAAATGCCACGTGTTAAAGGGACTTCGGCTGTGTCCAAAATCGCCCCCTTTATCCTTAAATAGGGCACTATTTGAGGGAACAGCCATTTGTAATGGTGTCCGAAACCATAGTAGACGTTAACGAGTGCACTCATTCAATCCCACAACCCACCGCAACAACATGAGTACAACTGATGTACACTCAACGGCTAGAGAATACCCATAATGCACTGTGAGGGTCGTGCCGATTGAATTCCCGCGTCGGAGCAGAAGATGGCGCTCGCAGCTGAATCATACATCCATCCATTTTCCAAACCGCTGGTCCAATGTGGGTACAGCGTATAAATTCCTTTTTACTTGATTATTAAATTGTTTAATTAAGGATTAAACATGCTAGTTTCCTTGACAGAGTTCAAGGTAAATCTTTTCATTACTACTGGAGCTGCCAGTTTGCTAAGTTTCAAGAAACTATGCAAAATCGGCACTGAGTGTCCAAATTTCATTCACTCCTCCAAGTGGACCATATTAGTGGACTAATGTTGGGAATAGGCCTATGTCACGAAAAAATTGAAGACCGGAAGTACGTCTTTTAGTAGTGATACGGCTCTTCCGGTTAGCTTTTTACAATGGCGGAGTCCGATAGATACCGCTGGACCAAATCTCTCTGCAACCTGCCTGAAGTCACATATGACGATGTGGTTCGGATGGTAAATGAAAACTCTCAAGTGGAAACGTCAAAACTGAGGAAAGGGTACAAGTTCGGGTGTAGCCTGCCATTGTTGTTATAGCTCTAGCCGTTCGCCAGTAAGGTAAACGTTTCTATGGTAACAGCGACCAATCAGCAGACGTTGCTGCTACGCTTAGGATTGTGGGTAGTGTAGTTTTTTTTTTCATAAGATCGTGGATAAAACATGTTTTTCTTAAAACAAGGTTGATTTCATACGAACTTATAGCTTCTACAGGAGCAAAAACCTTCGTTTCACAACCTCATAGCTCGTGGTCAGTCTACCTCGGATGGTTTAGACATTATGGCTGATAATCTAAATCCTTATCGAGAAATACTGTTGACCGGAAGGTCTGAATCCCTACTCCGTGTTCTGGAAGCAGGAAATGTGACATAGGCCTATAGTGAATAGGGGCGATTTCAAACACAGCCTTTGATAAAATACAGCAATTGTGTTTAAATGTCCCTTTTACTTGCTAATATCAGCCTAACATGACACAGCGATTCAACTTCGTAAACCATCAAATCCAGCGGCTATTCTTTGAAAGTGCTCATTCTGAACGTGACTTTGTTTTCCAGAAAAAAAAAAAAAAATTGCACAAGAGTTGACCTGAAATTGACCATAGAAGTAGTTCATGTAGTTCAAACCTGCAACAGCGCCCCTTGTGGCAATTCTGAGAATGCAACAAGCATTTGTGTTGTGTTAAGAATTGAGCTGTAGGAGTTCACAAACTGTTGTAAAGTATATTTCGGCTTTTAATAAAAAGCTGCTGGCTTTGAGGGAAAAAGTAATTTTATTATTATGCAGCTCATTTCCATTTGAGAAACCGCTTTAGGCTGTTCCCAAAATATGAGCCTCGGATTATATATTGAGATTATGGTGAGGCAGTTCTCTCAAACTTCGAGAAATAAAAAATGCATTAGAGCTTGCTGAAATAACGAGGTGTGGTGGAGATACTTCACACTGTTGCTGAAATCTTCTGCATATCAATGATGAAGACAAGTCTCCTGATGGCACTGTGCCAAGCCAATTAACAAAGCCTTTATGAAGTCCATGTAAGTCAAATCAGACAGTTTCTCTTGACAGACTGCAACCTAAATCTCATCAGGATCCAACAGAGTTCGAGAGAAATCACAGCGTGAACTCAGACACTTTTAATTCGCTTCCAAAGCCACGCTACATTACCAAAGGATCGCATCAATAAGCCTTGCCTATTAACAACTAGTTTGTCTTACCATGCTGTCCCTTTTAATTTTTATTAAATTTCATTTGTACAGCACTTTCAATAATGGACATATTTCTAAAGTAAATACAAAGAAAGGAGTCTTACAAAAAACCCAGTGAACGAGTCATTGGGGAATGATTAGCATCGGCCGTGGAAAAACTCCCTGGAGGAAGAAACCTTGTGACTAATTACTTCAGTAAACTAAAGGGCAAACCAATGCAGTTTTCGTCTTGCTAGAGTAGTCTAGTGTTCAAAGATTTTGGCTGGTAGCCAAAAGGTTATAGGTTCAAATCCCACAAGGAGTGGCCAATGCTTAACCATGAGAGCGATGCTTAACCTCAGGTTATTCCTGGAGCACTGACTCTGCAAATCACTTTGGACCAAAGGGACTCACTAAATGACCAATTAGAAGGGTTCAAAATAAACACTCGCCAAGCACCAAGCGAGGAAAAAACTTGGCTTTGACAAAGACTAGGTAAGAACCGCAACCTAATACATGATTTAATCATAAATAATCAGACCCTCAATGCAAGTGATGTGCGTGATTCAAATTCAAGTATATATATATATATATATATATATATACTGTACACAAAGGGGCTGTTGAATGCTTGATTCTGATTGGTTGATGAACGTTCTAAGGTGCGCAATTATTTTCAGGGAATCGCACGACTAAACAGCCAACAACAGCAAAAGATCCAAAACCCACAACAACACCGACCAAGCAAACAAATATAGGATAAATAAACAATAGAAAAAAAAAAGGCAAATTATTTCCATGTTTTTTGCCACAAAATTACTTTTCATTATGTACGGAAAGCACATACTCTCTCGCACTCAAACGCACACACATACAGCAGGGACACACACTCGCACATTAACGTGTTGTCAGCGCTACTCTGGCGATTTTATCAGTAAAATAGTTTAACAACTACATGAAGTCTCTCACTAGCGAGGTAAACGCCGCTGTTCTTGAAGCAGATAAACTTACAGTTTCTCTATTAGTAGAGACGCTTCTGCCGAACACTGTTGAGAGACACATCAGACTCAGGTAATTCACACACCCTTGATAACTCTCTCTCTCTCTTTAATAACTGCATTATTCTGCTATCAGTGGCTTAAGCCTCCGTTACTAACTCTAAAATGACGTTTTGGAATTAGGAAAGAAGGCTTGGGATGAGATGCGTAAGAAATTAGTCCTACACACAAGAGCATTTTAAGGACAAAAACCTGACAAATGTCTTGAAATACATCATCTGAACAATGTTTTGTAATGTAACCGTAAGTATAAGCGGAATAATTGACAACGGGGACAATGGGGATATTTTGGGGATATTTAATTTAATTTTATCAATCAATAAATTCCTCTTGAAACAAACTTTGTTGTATTATTTTAATTTAATACTGTGAAGCTGCTTTGATACAATCTGTATTGTGAAAAGCGCTATACAAATAAACTTGACTTGACTTGACTTGACAACGGGCTGTTGAATTATTTGAAAATAATAATTCTTCATGAATAATAATCATGAGTCGTCAATTATTCCTTACATAAAACATGCAAACCATCTATTAAAAAAACGTTTCAATTCGAACATAAATTGAAATAAATAAATATAAATTGAAATAAATTGATTGTTTTTTATGCTGTTTTGTCTTTTTTTATGCGTTTTATATGTTGTTTTGTTTTTCTTTTTTTACATTGTTCTGTTTTGTTTTATGCATTGTTTGTTTTTTTATGTTATACATTGTTTTGTTTTTTTAATGCATTGATCAGTTTCGTTTTGTTTTGCTTTTTATACATTGTTCTGTTTTATATGTGTTGTTCAGTTTTGTTTTGCTTTTCTTAATATAAAGAAATAAAAATTATGGCTATTAGGAAATATTTATGATTGATAAATTCACAGACCATCCCCAGGTATAAGACTGTCATTTTGAGCGTAATCTGGAAATGCTATTGTCTGGCTTTTTCAATGACACTGTTATGCGTTTCTCTTTATTTTCATAATGCTGGATGTTGTAACACTATTAATAGGGCCAAGATGATGCCCCGTTTCCATAGTTACACAACACATTCTTTTGATGAATGACAGCTTGTTTGATAAATTACTCACAGCTCATAATCTGACAGTCAGTTCTCAGCCATTTCAATAATGCATTTGATTGGCTCTTTACAATCATATTCTGAAACACAATTGCCTGTAAAATGTATCAAAAATGTATATATAAAAGAAAGGGCTCCAGAGGATGATTTTTTCAAGGATAAGTTCACCCAAAAATGACAAATTGTGCTATCCTTTTACTGTACTCTCAATAGAGAAATGACCCATACATTAAAAAAGAGCTGTCAAGCTCCACAAGGATTTAAAAAGCACCATAAAAGCAGCCTATATGAATCATATTCAAAGTCTTCTGAAGCTATACAATCGGATTTTGTGGAAAAACTGATTAAAATTTAAGTCATTATTCATAGGAAATCTTTCCCTCTGCCATAACAATCAACTTTCTTTTGCAGTTCACCCAAAAAATAAGTTCTGTCATCATTTTGTTCTGAACATATTTTGGCTGGTCCAGTAGAATGACCTTCAGTGGAGAAAGACCTTCACCTGGACCAGCCAAAATATGTTCAGAACAAAATGATGACAGAACTTATTTTTTGGGTGAACTGCAAAAGAAAGTTAAAAAAAGGACAAGATATGCATAGAAATTCAGCAGATAGAGACAGAAAAAAAAGAGAGAATCTCTTTACTATAGGGACTAATAACTCTCAGTGATTGAAATCCCTTTTCTTCAAGCGTAAGGACACACGCAGGAAGACAATGGTGGAAGTCGTACAGAACTCTGTCGAGCGAAGCACTTTACAGAGAGTATGAATTATATATACACTTCACGACCATTGAGCGCTGCACAGTTTTTATGTTCAACTCTTTTCTCCTCACTGTTGGAGGACTGAAACATTAAAACAGCTGCTGGCAAGACAGAGTCCATGTATTACCCAGCAGTGACTCACTGTTGAAAGCAACGACACGTCGACAAAAAGGCGTTTATTAGATTGTTCGTGGATGTGGAGTGGGTCGGTCAAGGTGAGCTGGCACAGCAGAGGCTCCTAAATCAGAGGATTTTTTTTAGCTAAATCCACGTGAACTTGAAGGAACTCGTTAAACTTTCTTTAACTTAAAAAAACAAACAAAAAAAAACAGATAAGATAAGATAAGATAAGATAAGATAAGATAAGATATACATATTCTTCAATTATTTAATTTATTTGCAAATTAAACCAAGTACAACTAAAAGGATTCTAGGGAATCTTAACTGTCCTGAAAATAATACTTCAAAATGCTTAAAAAGATCATTTAATCTTATGTTTTACATAAAAAAAAAAATTAAAATAAAAAATAATAATATATATATATACACAATACTATATAATTTACACATCTGTGGAAATTAGATCAATCTTATCATTAAAAGTTCACCAAGGATGCCTAAAATAATTTGTGTCCAGAACTTCATATATTGTCATACATAGGTGTAATATTCCTCGCATCAAAAAGAAATTGATTGATACTTGTTTAGTTTAGTTGTTTGTTTGTTTTTTTTGTTTTGTTTAGTTTTTCATTTCATTTCGTTTTTTTTTTCATTGTTTTGTTTCATTACATTTAGTTGTTTTGTTGATTCATTTCATTTAGTTGTTTTGTTTCATTGTGTTTTACTGTTTGTTTAGTTCCGTTGTTTAATTTCATTTTACATTGTTTTGTTTCATTTCATTTTGTTTCATTGTTTTGATTTGTTGAGTTTTATTATTTTGTTTTGTTTAGTTCCGTTGTTTAATTTCATTTTACATTGTTTTGTTTCATTTCATTTTGTTTCATTGTTTTGTTTCATTATTTTGATTCTTGTGTTTGTTTAGTTTCATTTCATTTTGTTGACGTTTCATTGTTTTGTTTTGTTTCATTCTTTCATTTCATTTTGTTTCATTGTTTTGTTTTGTTTCATTTCGTTGTTTCATTTCATTTAGTTGCCGTTTCATTTTGTTCCATTGTTTCAAAATTACTTTTGAACAACATTGAAATGTTTAAGTGTCAGGTAACTAATATACACAGATCAGTTATGCTTTTATATCTTCTTTTTGACAATACTAATAAACTACAGATTTTTTTTTTTTAAATATGTATTATGATATTTCATTTTCGATTGTGAGGTAACATATGACCTGGACATTTTTCTATAGTTTTAGTGACATGCGCACAATTAGGAGAGATGTGTTCTGTATTAAAAGCTAATTTTTCCTAAACTTCATATACACACTTTCTAAATCAGACACAACTGATGTGTGACGGCTCACAAACCCATCAGAATGACACAAAGGCAAACTGTTAAGACAGGCGTCATCAGATGTCAATGACACAACTTGGACCTCGGGTCCTGTGTAACTTCCACTCACTCTCCACGGTTTGCCTCGAGGGCCGTACTGTGCTCTCTTGGACCTGTACCTTGCCAAGCTGTTGATGAACGCTCAGATTGTACATCATCACAACCCCATCCAGAATCTCCAGCAGGGACTTCTCTGTGATTGGCTGATCAGGCTCTTCTAACGGTCGCCCCAGCAACAGCCCATCGTTACCATGGCTTCCCTCGACTGGAGATGGCAGAGGGGAGATGAGGGTGAGAGCGAATTGGAGGGGGGGGGGGGGGAAGAAAAGAGAGAGAGAGGGTAAAAAAAAAAGTCATATTCCCCTTGAGGTAGGTGATTTTATTTTCCTTTTTGAGACACTAATTTATAAGCTAATTGGTTTCCATCTGACTTCCTGTGAAGCCGTGGATTGCGATTTTCATGCACTGCAAAAAATATCTATAGTTTTAAATCAGTATATAAGTCATGTTGTCCAGCAAAACACATACAAACGACATATATTATATAAAGATTTATTATTTGAGATATGTATTTATATTCTCTGAATATATATTGAATGTTTAAGAAAAAACTGCAAAAAAATAAGTAAAAAAGCCATTTAAATGACATTTAATATAGTGCTATAAAAACCATATATATATATATATAGGCTTAGAAAGTGTCTCAAAAAGGAAAAGGGGAAAAAAATCACTTACCTCACATCAATATATATATATGTATGTGTGTGTGATATATAATATACATATAATATAAATATTAGGGCTGTGCAACAATTAATTGTGATTAATCGTATACAAAATAAAAGTTTGTTTACATAATATATGTGTGTGTAGTGTACTGTGTAAAATTATTTTGTATATATAAATACAAACACATGCATGTATATATTTAAGAAAAATGTGTTATTTATATATAAAATATTTATATTTATATATAATATAAACTATATATAAATATATATATAAACAGTATATATAGCAAATATTTCTTAAATATATACATGCTTGTGTGTGTATTTATATATATATAAATAATTATACAGTACATATATATATATATATATATATAAAATAGTATAGTTATATACTCTTTTTACTAGTTATTACATTTTTGTAAATATATATATAAAAAAAATTTAAAAGTATAAAATGTCTAAATCATAATAACAGCAACATATTCTCCCTGATTTGAGATCTGACAGTACCATGTGATTCATGTGCTAGTCAACATCACAGAACAGTGTTAACATTCAGCATTAGTTTAGCTCTATGAAGTCTGCTGATGGACTCACTGTCTTCTTCGGTCCTCTGCTCTACGGTGAGCGTGCGGACCTTGACCTTCTCGGGCGGGGCGAGAGGTCGTCGAGGGGTCATGAGGCTGACGGCCGCGGTGCTGAGGAAGCGGTTCGCTCTGCCCAGCGTCGGAGAACTCAACCAACTGGGCCGGGCCAAAGCGCCACCCATGGCAACAGCGCCAGATGGTCTCTGTAGTTCACACACACACACACACACACATATCATTCGTCTTCAACATTCAGGGTAATGTCCTCGTCACAAAAAGTAGACCAACTCCACAAAACACCATGAATCAATTAAATGCCCTACACTAAATGACCTCAGTGGGATTCAGTTAAAGTAAAAAAAGTCAAGGTTACAGTGAGGGACTTACAATGGAAGCAAATGGGGCCACTTTTTGGAGGAGAAAATTGAAGCTTACAATTATATAAAAGAACTTAAAGCGTAACTCTCGCCAAAATGCAACCTGGGGTCTTTTTGTTAATCTACCCGAGGCAAACTTTCATTTAAAAGCATAATTAGGATGGAAACGCCACTTTTAAGTTTGACCATATTTTCGTTTTCAGTCAAATTGCCTTGTGAATGGGAGTGCATGGGGCACTTCTATGATAGCATCAAAATCACTATTTTTAAAACACTAAGAAGGCTCGACACAACATGAAGCTTTGCTGGAAGTATCACCAGGGGCTCTACTCATGAACTCCAGCATTGAGAACAGTGTGTGTGTACACAGAGTTTACTAAAAAGAAAGATTTTGAACAACTCACTGTCTCTGTGACATTTTGACAGTCAAAAATAGTCGATCTCCGAATGCAACGTAACAGGGAGGAGAGTAAAGATGGGAAGCTCCTAAAGCTTAGTTCCATATAAATTCACGGATAATTTGTTGTTTTGTCGTTAGTGAAAATCAATATTGACCTTGTATTTGAAAAAGGATCCTCATATAAGGAACAAAACTAAAATTCAGAGTCAGTTCATTCACATTCGGAGATCGACTATTTTTGACTGTCAAAATGCCGGCAGACACAGAGACAGTGAGTTGTTCAAAATCTTTCTCTTTAGTAAACTCTGTGTACACAAACACTGTTCTCAATGCCTGAGTTCATGAGTAGAGCCCCTGGTGATACTTCCAGCACAGTTTCATGTTGTGTCGAGCCTTCTTAGTGTTTTAAAAATAGTGATTTTTTATGCTATCATAGTCGTGCCTCAAGCTCTCCCATTCACAAGGCAATTTGACCGAAAACGAGAAAACGGTCAAACTTAAAAGTGGCGTTTCCATCCTAATTATGCTTTTACATGAAAGTTTGCCTCGGGTAGATTAACAAAAAGAGCCTAGGTTGCATTTTGGCAAGAGTTACGCTTTAAGGTTAATTCTTCTGTTAAAAGTTTGAGCTGGAAAGTTGCTCTAGTCATTGTTACGCCGTGTCCGATGCGATAAGATTCAAGCGACAAACTTAAGCGACAAACTTGCTCACTTTAAATTGTCAAAATTACATATTTTTGGTAATCAAACATAATGCCAAATGCATTGATTGAGCTCAAAATACACTTCATAATACTTTTATATGCGTATTTCTCACAATTACGAAATAAATTCTTGGTAGACATTAAGGCACCTGAGCAGCTCCGGTTTCCTCGTCTTCATCCAAGTCGTCCATAGAGGTGGCCTGGATCTCCGCCGGGTCTATGATGATGTTGGCCTTTGCGGCAAGGTCATCTAAAATATAACAAAAACTGTCAAACAATCAACTTTAAAATGCATAAACAGCTAAGAAGTCGGAGTAGAAGTTGGATTCGTGTGTAAAATACACAGAAAAGAGGCTTTTGGGAATGAGTGTGACTCGGATTTCAACGCTCGATAACTCATCTCAGAGGACGACAAGCTCACAACTTTTTATGAACACTCCAGTCTATTATTTATTAATACACATTTGTCTTCTTCTGGACAGCCGAGTAATAAAAAAACTTCGCTTCAAAACGTCAGAGTGCTTATAAGAACTGCTTTAGGAGAGATATGTGCTCCACTTCACTCCAAAAGGTCTACATTTCCAAGGTTATTCAAGGCCGGCTGTCCAATAGAAGCGTAATTGTGAGAAAAATGGGGCGGTAAAAGCAGTTCGGGAGTAATTCACAAGAAAGGAAAAGGGAAGGAAGAAGAGAAAGAGAGAGAGAAGGGTGAAACTCAGCCTTGAGAGTTAAGTGAGTGAAGGAGTGAAATATATGGACATTAATGCATTTTTTTTAATCATGGTAAGGTACAAGTTAAGCACTGAATTGACCCAGTAAGTCTATGGAGGATCTGTGTTACTGGGTAGTTTTAAACACAAATTTAGGGAGGGGGGTAGAGAATGTAAAATTAATTAATTTAAATATATTTATATTTAAATATATAATATATATACTCTTTTTTTCTGTTTGTTTTCCAAATGTTTTAATTAATTCATCAATAAAAAAAATTGAAAGAAAATTATATATATATATACTCTTTTTTTCTGTTTGTTTTCCAAATGTTTTAATTAATTCATCAATAAAAAAATTGAAAGAAAATATATATATTCATCGAATGTTCACCCCTTTGAGCACATTTTAAAAAAAAGAAAAAGAAATAAATGTATTATTACATATAACTTTAAAATATATTAAATATCTATAATACATAAACCAATTATTTAATTATATATTGCATAAATTAAATCTAATTTAAGTTTAATCAGGATTTATGAATAATTACATTTAAAATAATTTATCATTTATTGAATGTTTAAATGCTGAATGCACATTTTAATAGAAAATAAAATTAATACATTTATTTTATATTATATTATATTATATAGAATTAAATAAAATGTTATTTTAATATAAATAATTACATTTAAAATTATTTATCATTTATTGAAATGTTCACCACTTTGAGCACATTTTATTAGAAAATAAAATGAATAAATAAAATTATATTATAGAATTAAATAAAATGTTATTATAATATAAATAATTACATTTAAAATAATTGATCATTTATTGAATGTTGACCACTTTGAGTCCAGAAAATAAAGTTTATAAAAAATAAAATGATATATTTTTTTTATATATTATACAGAATTAAATACAATTTAAATGTAAATAACTGCATGTAAAATAATTTTATATTATAATATTTAATACATTTTATAATATATTCAATGTTTGCCTCTGAGTACATTTTACTAAATGGGTAAAAAAATAATTGTAATTTATTTTGTATTTATTTTTAATTATATTAAACATTTAAAAAATAAAATAAAATAAAATAAAATAATAATTATATATAAATAACTAAATGTTACTTTAATATAAATACAATTTTAAAATAATTTAAAGTATATTAATTAATTTCACATCTACACATATCATCTCCTTAACGAAGGATCAACTGAGCTACAGAAAATAAGGTGTACATGATTAGTTAATCGAGACCACTAAACGACCCGATAAGTAAATCTAATAATTTGTTGTACGACGTCTCAAACGGAATCATAAATTAACAGCAAGTAGATGATGAATTCTGACAGGGTGGATGACCCGAGAGATGTGGTTTCATTAATTCGGTGTCAGGCTGATATAGCGGCTTCATTACACCCGTGGGAATGACCTCTGGCCGTCTGTCAATTGACGTTGATAAATCTCAGACTCCATAAACATCGAAAGTGTCACGTCTATAAATTTGACGGATATTGAACCCCCCAAAAACCCGGGAACAGAAAGTACACTTGCCAGTCGCAGAAGACTAAATCTGAGTCACTGAAACAGTTAGTCACGATTCTCCGCAAGCAACCTGGCAAACATGCCAAAATCACCCCGTGAGGGAAATAAACTGGCTCCGGTCGGAGTGCGGCTGCCACTTGCTTGCTATGAGTAAAAATATCGGGATTTGCCACGTAATGAGTGTGATGGAGCCATTAGAAGAAGTCAGCATGGAGAGAGATTCAGAGAAAGAGCACCTCGGTTTCACCTCAAATTGATGCTGGTTAGAGAAGGTTGGGGTTAAAAGTTGAAAGAGCTTTAGTGTAGTTCGATAAACATGTCCAGGAGAAATGTCAAATGGGATAATGGGATTTGTTTTATTATTATGATCATCATTATTGGTGGAGATTACTTTTATACTTGACCTAAATCAATACTATGCAATCAATAAGCACAATCATTATGAAGCTCAGCGATGATTATGATTTTGACGAAAATTATTTTGATGGAAAAGGTCATCCAAGATGTTCATGTCTTTCTTTCTTCAGTCAAAAAGAAATTTAAGGTTTTTGAGGAAAACATGGACAGGATTTTTCTTCATATAATGGACTTCAATGGCAACCAGTGGGTTAAAGGTCCAAATTGCAGTTTTAGTGCAGCTTTAAAGGCTCTACACGACCCCAGCCGAGGAATAAGAGTCTTATGATGCGTTCACACCGGACGCGAATAGCGCGTCAAATTCGCGCCTGCCGCGTCTAGTTTGACGCTTGACCACTTGTGTTAATTCGCGTGTCAAGAGCGAAATTGACGCGCGTAAAAACAAAAGTTTGAAGCGAAATTTACGCGCGTCAGAGGCGAAATCCGGAAGCGAAAGTTTCGAAACCCGTTGGCGGCCATCTTTTTTAGATGTTTATCGAGCATTAGCATTAGCATTAATCGAGAGAGTCACCGCTCGTATATGCTCTGGAGAGCAGATACAGCTGCGTAGGGGACATCGTCGCTGTACTCGGGTCCACCAGACCCTCCGGAGGGTTTCAGGAATTTCACAATTTGCTCCAGGAGCTAGGTTTGATGGACCTAACGATGAGGACGCTGACGAGGACAGCGTAGGCCGTATAAGGCCTCGGCTTCGAGTGGTCTATGCCTGTCGAGCCCGCGCTGTACAGCCCGGCGCGAGGTTCACCCTGAGGCCAAACATAAAATAACATTATAAACTGTCACTTCACCACGTGACAGTGCAGCAAGCAGGCTCCTGATTGGTTAACAGGCTCCTGATTGGAATTGACGCAGAAGTTCAGATTTTTCAACTCGGGCGGCAGACGCGAATTCGCGTCAAACGCGAGAATGCACAAAAAGCACTACATAAAACATTCGCGCTTAACGCGCCAGACGCTCAATTCTCGCCATTCGCGCGAACTTGACGCGCGAATGAGGCGTATTCGCGTCTACCGCGCCGCGCTCTCCGCCTCATTCGCGCCGCAGGAATTTTTTACGCGCGTAGCGCGTCTTTGCATTGACTTAACATTGACTTAACACGCTATTCGCGTCCGGTGTGAACGCACCATTATCTAGCCAAACCATCAGTCATTTTCTACCAAAAAATAAACATTTATATACTTTTTAACCGAAAATGCTTGTCTCACGTTGAAAGGTCACGCGTGACGTAGGCAGATGTACAATCCTAGTGTTTATGTGCAAAGACTAAGTTAAAAAAAATTAAAAAATTACAAAATAAATAAATAAATAAATAAATAAAAGGTATAACAACGATGTCGGGCGATTTAGGATTGGAGGAGAAAATGAGATGGAGTTTTTCGTCCCACCCTACATTTTCGTGACCTTTCCAACGTGATTACGTAATGCGTGAAGTCGTGGACATGCAAGACGAGCATTTTCAGTTAAAAAGTATATAAATTATACAATTTGGACCTTCAACCCATTGGTTGCCATTGAAGTCCATTATATGAAGAAAAATCCTGGAATGTTTTCCTCAAAAACCTTAATTTCTTTTCGACTGAAGTAAGAAAACAAGAACATCTTGAATGAGATGGAGCGGAGTAAATTAGAAGGAAATTTTAATTCTGGAGTGAACTACTCCTTTAACCAAAAAGCCATTCAAACCCATTCAGCGACTTTGGGAACAATGAAACAAGAAGTTCAAAATTCATTTCTTGGTTTTAGGACGCATTCCTGCAGCGCTTTATGGTCAGAACAACTAATAAGCCACAAATAATGAAACATTACTGAATAATTGAACCAAATTCTGTGCTGAAAAAGATGAGGAGCAGATGGAGGATTTGGCTGCATAATATTGAGTGCAAACAAACACTGCAAGGTTCGATGGCCAAAATCAACAATTAAAAACTAATTATGTAATATATGTCAAGAAAGAAAAGCCCTCAGCAGCTGCTAAACATAAACCAATATTGTCAAGATGCAGTGATGACAAGGGCCAAATTTTGTACACAAATTCTTCAGACAATCAAATCTGACAGCATTCGAAACTGTCACTGCAAAAAAAAAAAAAAAAAAAAGTGTGTACCACTATTAATTTGTCCTTTCCGAAGTCTTGTTTTACTCTCGGATGGCTTTGATTGTTTCCTCAAAGTCCCAAAAGAGTTCAATCAGGCGCCAGAGGGAGAAAGAGGGGTTCTGCAGAATCAGCGGGGAAACAAGGAATGTAATTATCAGCTTTTAATCAAACGAGGGCGGTGAATGGGAAACGCCGGGAGAAGATGTGTGTTTAAGGAGACAAAAGAAATGGAGAGACTGAGTGAGAATTAATGAAATTCTAACTCTGGTACAGCAGAGTTGTGACACATGACAAGACGTGCCTCGCCTCTCTCAACCAATGAAACACACATAATCAAACACAAATGTTGAAGACGCCTTCTAATTTAATCACAATGGGTGAATACTAGGCTGATTCATAACTTGCGTAGCATCTGTTCTGTATAGTACACTAGATTACATGTGTGACAAAACATAATATGCTAAAGAAAATAGCATGTCAAAGGTCAGACAGCACATTTCTTTTACTATTTTGGCAATTTTGTCACTTTTATTGATAAGTATAGTGTGGGGGAACTGGATCAGGAAATAATGCAAATTTGAAATATGTATGCGATTAAGAGGCGATTCATAAACTACATACAAAACTACCAAAAATTTGCAATGTTACGAACTTTAAGTGATGTGTTCAATTTGTGGATGTTAAAATACTTTTTTTCTGTATGAACTATAAGCCATTTTTAATGCCAATTTTAATCTGGATTACGTAATCAGTTTCCAAAAATTAAATACTCGTAATTTAGATTACACTTTAAAATACTCGTAATTGTTTTACTGATTACATGATTACAAAATATTCACAAAATGGCAGTAAATGATTAAAAATGTATTGATTCTCCTCAAATCTTTTTTGTAATGTTCCTAATATAACATTTTTAAGACTTAAATAATAGGGGTGGGAATCTTTTACCATCTCACGATTCGATTCGATTCCGATTCTTGAGGCCACGATTCGATTCAAAATCGATTTTCGATTCAAAAAGATTTTCGATTCAAAACAATTCTATTTTATTCATAATTATTTCTAATCAGGTTTCTGATCATGATCTACTCTCATCTGCTTTGCTATACAGAATGACAAACGGAGACATTAAAGTGTCTTTTTCACATTTATTAAGTTCAATTCTCAGGGAAGTGCCTTTTATCAAAAACATTGAAAAAATGTTTTTACTTGGTACTTTTAAAGCAAAGTATTTATGATGACCCATAACGAACTTACTTCCAATACTTCCTATATTAATTTTATTAATAAAACAAATGGAAGTGATTTGGCAAGTCAACTGTAAGGTTACATTTGCCAGCATGTCCCAACATTGCTGAGAACCAACAGGAAAATAAATGCGTGCTTGTACTAGCAGCATACTTGTAGTAAATTAATAAAAACTTCAGCATATTCTGAATCTCTAGCATAGTAGCATTTAATAATAGACTTCTAACCAACATCCTCTTGTTATTTCCAATGAGCAATATAATCCTTCAGACAAAAAAAAACATTTTGCTGTAGCAAATTCACAAACAGTTTTCGTTCAAAAATATAGAATTATGTACCAGAAGCTATCATAATGTATAATGTTTGTGGACTTATGCATATTCTGAATAATTAGTAACATACAAAGTCGCTCTTGACTTATACACAACTAAATAATAAAGAGTTATGACTTGAAATGTTTGCTGTATACCACAATCAAAAACAGATTATACAAAGAAAGTGAATGAACATCTGCAGAGAGTAACTTACAGTCAAAATGTAACTTTTTGTGACTGGCATTGCACATTTGGCGCTCAGCCATCATGCGACCGTTATGTGCGCGTCTCTGTTATGTGCACACCACAGACTGTCCGCGCACGTGCACATCCGCTTCAGAGTTCCGCCTTTTGCGTTCCGTCAATGTTACGTTATTAGAATTTTTTTTTTTTTTTTGAAAATCGATTTTTGACATTTGTGAATCGATTCAGAATCGTCCACGTCCCGAATCGCGATTCATCTAAGAATCGATTTTTTCCCCCACCCCTATTAAATAATTATTAACTTTTCATTAATTTACGAATTAGTTTGGAAAAACCTGACTTAGTGTAATGTTGTGTTTAATGCACTTCATGTTGTTGATAAAGAATGGAATGCATTTTATTTCTCTTTGCATTTTTATATCAATATGGCAGAAGATTATCCAATTCAAATCAATGTGAAAAACAAGTTCAGTCAGAAGTAATCAAAGTAATCAAACAGTAGTCAGATTACACCTAAAATGTGTAATCTAATAGATTACATTTCTAGCAAAAAAATTGTCATGTGATTTGTATTTAGTATTGGACTACAATTTGTCAATAATCTACCCAGCACTCAATAATAACACCAGTGGTTTCACCATCACCAAATACCATGTATTATTATTATTTATTTTTTTAAAAATCAGAAAGTAATAATGCTGTTTTGGAAACATTTCCCCAAAAGTAAGGTCGTAAGCATGAAAGATCACTACGTTACTGTTTCTGTCACATTGTATTGCAAATACAGCTTTACATCAATGCGACCATAAATCAAACAAAGTTGTTTGAATGGTTTGTTTAAATTTAACATTATGTATGGATGGATGGATGGATGGATGGATGGATGGATGGATGGAGGACAGATGGATGGATGGATGGATGGATGGATGTTGGACGGATGGATGGATGGATGGATGTTGGATGGATGGATGTTGGATGGATGGATGTTGGACGGATGGATGGATGGATGGATGGATGGATGTTGGATGGATGGATGGATGGATGGATGTTGGATGGATGGATGGATGGATGGATGGATGGATGGATGGATGTTGGATGGATGTTGGATGGATGGATGGATGGATGGATGGATGGATGGATGGATGGATGTTGGATGGATGGATGGATGGATGGATGGATGGATGGATGGATGGATGGATGGATGGATGTTGGATGGATGGATGGATGGATGGATGTTGGATGGATGGATGGATGGATGTTGGATGGATGGATGTTGGATGGATGGATGGATGGATGTTGGATGGATGGATGTTGGATGGATGGATGGATGGATGTTGGATGGATGGATGTTGGATGAATGGATGGATGGATGGATGGATGGATGTTGGATGGATGTTGGATGGATGTTAGATGGATGGATGGATGGATGGATGGATGGATGGATGGATGGATGGAGGATGGATGGATGTTGGATGGATGGATGGATGGATGGATGGATGGATGGATGGATGGATGGATGGATGTTGGATGGATGTTGGATGGATGGATGGATGGATGTTGGATGGATGGATGGATTGATGGATGGATGTTGGACGGATGGATGGATGGATGGATGGATGTTGGACGGATGGATGGATGGATGTTGGATGGATGGATGGATGGATGGATGGATGGATGTTGGATGGATGGATGGATGGATGGATGGATGGATGGATGGATGGATGGATGGATGGATGGATGGATGGATGGATGGATTGGTGGATGGATGATGGATGGATGTTGGATGGATGGATGGATGGATGGATGGATGGATGGATGGATGGATGGATGGATGGATGGGATGGATTGGATGGATGATGGATTGGATGGATTGGTGGATGGAAGGATGGATGTTGAATGGATGGATGGATGTTGGATGGATGGATGAATGGATGAATGGATGGATGGATGGATGGATTGGATGGATTGGTGGATGGAAGGATGGGTGGATGGATGGATTGGATGGATTGGTGGATGGATGGATTGGATGGACTGAATGGATGGGTGGATGGATGGATGGGTGGATGGATGGATTGGTGGATGGATGGATTGAATGGATGGATTAATGGATGGATGGATGGATGGATGGATGGATGGATTGGATGGACTGGATGGATGGGTGGATGGATGGATGGATAGATAGGTTGATTGGTGGATGAATGGATGGATGAATGGATGGATGGATGGATAGATAGGTTGATTGGTGGATGAATGGATGGATGGATGGATGGATGGATGGATGGATGGATGGATGGATGGATGGATGGATGGATGGATGGATGGATAGGTTGATCGGTAGATGAATGGATGGATGGATGGGTGGATGTTGTTCTGTCTGACAACCAAATTGAGATCCTCATTGTTTTTGGGGTCACATACAAATTTGTACTTTACCACAGAAAATGCAGCCAATCCAGGCAAACTCCTGACAAACTCCTTAGACAAATAAAATCATCTAGTGCAAACCACAAAAAAAAACATATCATTACATAAAAGGAACAGCTCTCCACCACTTCCTTTCTCTCTCACTCTTTCTTGGCGCGTTCCCTGCTGTTCATCAATATTTTTGCGGCATGTGCCGCTGCCTTGAGGGGAAATCAATATCCATTTGCATCCCAGTCCTACTAAGCGCCGCCAGCATCCATCTTATCCCATCGTTTCACAAATATTAATGATGCCACAAATCAAAGTAAAGACCACCAATGTTTTTGGGTTTAATAACAAAGTCGTAAACTAAAATAAAAAGGAAAGGAAAACACCCTGCAGGATGTGTGCAATCTATTCGGTCTCAATTTAAAACTAATTTGGGAAGTTGATCGATCTAAACCATTTGGTTGGCAGCTATGAACAGATCAATAGCAAATTTTCAAAGGTTACTCAAAACGAACATAATAGGCACATCAATATGAGATTGCACGTCTCATTTTACGTCTAGGAAGATTTAAAAAGAAAAACTTTACGTCTGTGAGCATTAAAGTGAGTTTTTGAGAACAAACTAAATGAACAAGGAAAACAAAAGTAATGCTGTCATTGCCAAACCTGATACAGGAATGCTTTATTTATTGAAGCTTGTGCTGTCAGTGTGAGTAACACTCAAAAAAACTGACCTTGTGCTCCCTCTGGTGGAGTCTCGTGCAGATGCACACTGGGTAATTCTGTGACTAAACTCTGAAACACACTTTACTTGTGGTTTTTAACCAACCTTTGAGTGTTTTCTTCAAATGCGAAAGAAGTCCTCCCAGACGCTGAAGGTCGAAGTAATCCACCTTCCCGTTGTAGAAGAGCTGAGGAGGAACGTAGGCGTCTGACGGAAACACAACTGGGTCAATCATATGACATTCAATTTCATTTAAGAGCTTCAAACTTATTTTCAGTCAGTTGCCAAGATTTCTAATTTACATTTAGTTTAAGCTTTTCAATTAATAATTAATAATTTATTGTATTTGAACTAAATTTTAATTAACAAATATTTGTAATATTTAATGTAACATTTTAATGGTGTTAAACAAACAAACAAAAAGTTTAAAAAAGAAAAGAAATAATGTTTTTTATAACGCACTTTTTGTCTGGATCTAATAAACTGTTATTTTACTATTCTATTTTTATTAATATTTTGAATTAGCTTTTATTTTTATATATTTTTTCCCCTTTAGTATTTTTTTTTGTAATATTGTCATGTGTATGTATTTACATTTTATTTTATTTTTAGTTGCTTCAACTAATTTCTTTACTTTAAGTGCTTCAACAAAATTATTTCAGCTTTACAAATTATTAACAAATATATTTTAATAGTTGTCGTTTATGATAATAACTTGCTAAAACCATTCAAAAACACATTAAAACATATAAAATGCATTTGAATACACATCTTCTCTGAGGAGATTTTGAATTAAAATGTATTATTTTGATAGTTTTTGGGGCATAAAGTCACAAATATATTGGTGATACAACTGTGCTGATTTCATAATGAAGAAAATTTAAAGTCCCCCTGTAGTCAATCATTTTATCCCTTAAAACACATCTTTGATCACCAAAATTACATATTTAATGTCTTGAATGTAACTCTACACCCTTGCTTCATTTAGTATACACGGTTCTATGAATATGCAAATGAGCCCTGCCTCCACTCACTCACTCCAGCTCAGAGATCAGACTCGTTGACGATCACTCGTTGATCTGATTGGTTACAAGGTAGTTTTGTGACATCAGAAACACTAATGATTTCAAACCGTGTTTTTGAGACTGTCTTTGATTCACTGCAGTTTTAAAGAGAAAATACTCCGCTATGGTTTTGTCTGATGAATTTGCACATGGTTTGTCTTAAAGCATATTAAAAACACCACATAGGCGTATAAACAACATTAAAAGTGTGATTTTCCCCACAGGGACTTTAAAGAACAGAATGTGTGTGTTCTCTACCTTCACTGTTGATGGATCCAGGGCTTTTTCTCTTCCCTTCATCCCAGTAGCTCCTAATGGCCGTGATGAGCCGGTGTAAGAAACACACCATGTATTCAGGCGGACACAACACTGTGGGGTTCTGAACACACAAACACACACATAACGTCACATCGCATCAAGCATGAGGCAAACATCAAAACCCTGATTACCGGGGAACAACTGAAACAATCCAATCGATAACAATCATGTTACAGAAAATGGCCATATACACTTTCTGCTGTTAAGTGTGAGTGATGATCATCAAATTCAATGACAAAAAGAACGATCTGAGCACAATAGATTCTTCAATTTTTATGTCAGAACAACATCCAGTCATCAATACACATTAAAGGGGTAGTTCACCCAAAAATGAAAATTACCCCATGATTTACTCAACCTCTAGTCACCCATATGGCATTCTTCTTTCAGACGATATATTATATTACGTTATATTAAAGGGGTGGTATAATGCCCTTTTCACAAGATGTAAAATAAGTTATTGATGTCCCCAGAGTGTGTATGTGAAGTTTTAGCTCAAAACACCCCACAGATATTTGTATATAGCATGTTAAAATTGTCACTTTTTGAGGGTGAGCAAAAACGCACCGTTTTGTGTCTGTTCCTTTAAATGCAAATGAGCTGCTGCTCCCGGCACAGAGGGCGGAGCTTCAAGAGCTTGCACAGACATGCAGTGAACATTTCAAAAACTTTTAGCCTTTTATGTTCAAACCGGTTTCAGACAATGATGGAGAGACTCAAGAAGTGACAACATGTAGAAGCAACAGGACGTTTCTGAATGGTTAGTTGATGAATTTATGTAGCTGATGTGTAGTTATCTTCTAGTCATTGATTAGCTTATTCTGTCTTCATAATCTATAAATCGTGTTCAGGGGGCGGGGTTTATGTACATTTTAGGGTTTGTGATGTCACTAACCCGGGAGGGAAGCTCGTGTAGTCCCTACCAGTCGTTTATTGTAGTCCTTAAAAAGTGATTTGTTTAAAAGCAAATATCTCCCTTTGCTTTGAACTTTGAGTGTTGTAACTTTGCAGATGTTGTTTATGCTCAAACAGCAACATTACACACTAACTAAAGTTAGAAAAGTTAAATCATAATCAACCACCCCTTTAAAAACTCCCATTATAAAGCTTGGAAGAGCCAGGACATTTTTTAATATAACTCTGATTGTATTCATCTGAAAGAAGAATGTCATATACACCTAGGATGGCTTGAGGGTGAGTAAATCATGGGCTAATTTACATTTTTGGGTGAACTATCCCTTTAAGAACATATTCCTTGAATTTCCTCAAAGAATATCTAGATGCTATTTGGATATATGTAAAGTCAACATGTCCTGTGCCCGGTGTCCTACCCCTCTATTACTGGCGTTCTCTTGAAGGAACTTGCGGAACTTGTTCAGGAAAATGTATCGAGATGCTTCGCCCTGTGAAAAGAGAGATCCGTCAGCTTAATAACAGTAGCATGTAATGGACTTTGACACATTTATAATACTGTGATTTTAATGCTGATTCTATCCCCTTTTGTATGTGTTTGATCTTTTTCCTTTGTAATTATTTTAGGCACTTATGTAATTTTTTACCTTTTTTCTGTGTGGGTGGGTTGGTGGGTATGTTTTTTTTTTTTTTCGTTGGTATGTTGTTGTTGTCATAAAACCAATAAAAATTAATATTGAAAAGAGAGATCCGTGTGATCCAGGAAAACATGGCACAGAAACAACTTTAAGGTCTGAAACATATTTGATATCGCAAAGTTTTGCGTTATTTTTCAGTACAATCGTTCGTGGAGGCCGCCACAAGACATTTCGAGTTCTTATCCTCACACAAAACAAGACGTGTGCCAAACACGCATCAACGTACCGTCCCCTTGTCTTTGTTGTTCAGCATCAACCTCAGGATCTGAACCTGCAGCTCCTCCACAACTAAACACACAGACTCAGAGTTACACTGATAGACGGGGCTGCAGATTTGATGTTGTGTGAGTGACCGTGACATACCCTCAATCCTCTTCTTCAGTCTCTGACACCCGCGCTCGTACGCTCGACGCCTCAGCCTCTCCTCGGCCGTCTCCTCGCGCGTGTCTCTCTCGTCTTTCCCCTGGACACACGTCAGGAGAACCATCATTCATCTGTCGCTTAAACCAGGGCTCGGCTCAGATTAGTGTTCGTTTGACGAGATCATTTCAGGAAACACCTTTTGTATATACATATGCATTATATAGTGGTTGATGATCATGATCTGGACAGGTGTTTCTTACCTCTTTGTCGAAGCGTGTTGGCCACCAGGTGGTGGGGATGAGTTCCTCTAGCCCTGCCTCCTTTACTCTCAGAGGGGTCTTGATGTAGAAGAAGACCACAGACCGAAGCACGTCAAACGTGAGACTGTTAAGGACCAACACCCATTAAATCTCCAAGATAAATACATCTATAACTTCTCTACTCTTCCTCTGTATGAATAAGAATAAGAAGGAATAAGGAATAAGAACGCTCATATTATGACAAAAACTGCCTTCTAGTTATACTGTTAAGCAACTAATATATACTTATACAAATAATATACATACACATCTTACCATCTACGTATCTATTAATCTATCTAAATATGAACCAATCTACCTAGATATCTACCCATCTACCTAGATATCTACCAGTCTAACTAGATATCAACCTATCTACCTAGATATCTACCAGTCTAACTAGATATCAACCTATTTACCTAAATATCTACCCATATAAATGCCTCATTCATTCATTCATATATACCTAAATATTTACCCAATATAATACTACAATATAAGTTTGCTAGTTTAAAAAATATATATATACATATGTTCAAAATATATGTTTAATAAAGATTGTGGACACTTTGTAGTCGTCCAACTTAGTAGAGCATGTCCATAGTTCATGTGGATCGAACACCAACTGTCTCTATTCCACCTATCTATCCATGTATCGATCTGATCTCAGTAATCCTGAACTCAGCAATGATCTCAGGAAAAAAAACTTAATAACTATGATTACATTTCTTATAAATAGATTTTTCCCCTGTATAATTTTAAACCTTTCTGGTAGTTTAAAGGTGTTTTCTGAAAGCCTGCTAAGTTATAATTAAAGAGGATATAGAACGTTGCTGAGCAGAAACTTCCTGGACTTCTCATGTCGGAGTATCGCTGTGGTCAGACGAAGGTAATGAATCTAGAGAACAGAGAAAGAAAACAGATTTCAGTGAAGACAGTGTAAGGCCTGCCCAATCAGTCCAACAACAGTTTCCGATAAGCGGGTGAAGGTTTACTGCGTGTTACTGTCTTTTCAGCGTGGCAAAGTAACTTAATTCCAATTAAACTTTTATCTGACTCCATTTTCTCATGACCTCGAATTTAAAGGGATACTCCACTTTTTTTGGAAATAGGCTCATTTTACAACTCCCCCAGAGTTAAACAGTTGAGTCTTACTGTTTTCGAATCCATTCAGCCGAACTCCGGGTCTGGCGGTAGGCTACCACTTTTAGCATAGCTTAGCATAGATCATTGAATCGGACAGGACCATTAGCATCTCTCTCAAAAAAATGACCAAAGAGTTTCGATATTTTTCCTATTTAAAACTTGACTCTTCTGTAGTTACATCGTGTACTAAGACCGACGAAAAATGAAAAGTTGTGATTTTCTAGGCTGATATGGCTAGGAACTATACTCTCATTTCTGCGTAATAATCAAGAAACTTTGCTGCCGTACCATGAGTCCAGGCGTACCATACACCTGCTGGGCGTACACAACTTTTCATTTTTACAGAAGAGTCAAGTTTTAAATAGGAAAAATATCTAAACTCTTTTGTCATTTTTTTGAGAGAAATGCTAATGGTCCTGTCCGATTCAATGATCTATGCTAAGCTATGCTAAAAGTGGTACCGCCAGACCCGGAGTTCGGCTGAATGGATTGGAAAACGGTAAGACTCAACTGTTTAACTCTGGGGGAGTTGTAAAATGAGCCTATTTCCAAAAAAAGTGGAGTCTCCCTTTAAGTTGGAATGCCAATTGGTTATTGGTCATTTATATAATAGTTTAGCAACACATCTGATTATTCTATTTAACTCTTTACTCTTACTATACTCGTTCATTCGGGTGCTAAAGTCGCACAGGGTCCTCACACCAGCCGTTCATTTTTATGCGGGCCCACGATCAAAAACTCACCAGTCGCCAGTGCTTCAATCTGTTAAGCATTGGCTGCCACAGTAATAATTTGGATCAACATGTTGCCAATTCCCATTCACAACCGTGGACATCAAACAAACTCATCAAACAAATTACAGCAAGCTAAAAACAAAGTGCCTCAGTCATTTTAATTTTAACAAGACATTTATTTCAAGTGGGACAGCCTGCGTCCTTGCTGATAATTGCCATGAACATCAATGAACCAAGAGGACGTCAACACCTCTCTGGCTCTGATTAGACACCAAAAGCAGACGTCAAGCACTGACATGCTTTGAAGTATGAATTCCCAGCATGCTCTTTTAGGCCATAAGATAGAGGCCCTTTGGAAAGAAGTTTTCCTTCTTCTCAGCAGGTCTATCATTCTCAGCTCCAATAACAAACTGACACAGCTGCTAATGCTCATCTGACATTACAACAGCTTATGGATTTGCACGAGAGAGGAATCATTCAGCTTCTCACCTGAAAGCCCAGATCAGGGATGATGGGAGAGAAACGATACGCTCTCAGCAGTGACATCATCAGCTGTTTTAGGCACTCGTTCACTTCATAGTCCTTCAAGAGTAGAAAAAAAAAAGACAAATAAATACATTGGGACATCTGCCATAGTTCACAAATATCATTAACTGAAAAACCTTAGTAGTTCAACACACTTGTAGTTCAGTTCTCTTGGTTATTTTGGTCCGGATCAAAAGAGAATATGATACATTCAGTCCTGGTTCGCTTAGCGTTTACAGCTAAGCTAAGAACTCGAGACTTTTAAAAGAAGTCGAGTCAACAGTGGTAGGAATTCCTCTATTACACACACAAATGAAGATTTGTTGCAAGAAGACAGATCCAATAATGGGCAACATCTTGACTATGACGAGAAGAACCAGTTACGCTTGAACATTCTGTCCTTTTTAGGGTCGCATCTTGTGACACCACGTCTGGTTTTTGGTTTGTTTAAATGTCTTTGATCTGTGTAGAGTTTATATATCTCAGTCAAACCGCACTAGAGTTCCTTTAGAAACAGACCAAAACCCACCTTTTCAGGAGGCTCGATCCGCATGTTTGGTGCACACCAGGGTTTGGATGCAGCGTTCACACTTATTCAAATGAACCGCACTTACAGAGCAATCGCACCAGAGTTTGTTTTAACTGAACCAAACCTGCCAAGTGTGAAGACTAAGGCAGATTTTAAATTGAACTTGTCGTGTCTGTACCTCCATGAGAAGCCAGAAAAGGTCCAGCAGCTGATGTATAAGTGGATGCTCGTCGACAGATCCTCCTCCCTCCAGTACACTCAACAGGAAGTTCATCAGCACATCCTCCACCAAGTACACTTTACACTACCAAACAAACACACACATTCCCAATAAGTAAAGTGGTTTATGGCACAATGACAAAGACTTTACTGAAACTGATTTTACTGATTTACCATGAGAGGTGCAAAGTGGTTAAATATATGTGCAAGGGTGACCAGGATGGTGGGCTCTCCTTGAAGATGCCAGGACCCGCTCTCTTTCTCAACAAACTTTTCCTCCTGACGAAAGAGAAAATCAAATGTCTTCACATATAGTTTTTGTTTTAAAGAGGCCACATTATACCCTTTTACAAAGCCTTGACTTTGTTTTTGGGCTCCACTAGAATAGGTTTTCATGCTTAAATGTTCAAAACACATTATTTTTTCCCCATATTCTCCATTGTTGCAGCTCCTCTTTTCCCAGTCTGTCAGTAACGCTCTGTTTAGTTCCTGTCTCTAAGAAGCCCCTCCTTCCAGAAAAGCACAATGTGCTCTGATTGGTCCGCTGGACCAGTGTGTTGTGATTGCTCAATTGCTTTGAGCGTGTTCAGGAAATGTCACGGCCCTTACCATAACCGTGAGTTACAATACTAATGCAACTCAACCAGGCCTCGTTCCCTTATTTTGCGTATAATTTGGGCAGGAATTATTTAAATTAGGGATACTGTGTCACGTTCCAGGCCAGGGCTCCAGACTGCAACCAAATAGTCACATTTTTCGATATTTTTTCTTGCCTGTGCGACTAAATTGTATTAGGGTTCACACTGGTGCCACCACCACATTGCCCAACTGATAAGAGCTGCCATGACTGTTGAATATGAGAAACATCAAACCGCAAACAAAATGAAAGCGGAACGAAACCATGCTTCTCGTAGAGTTTATCAACCTCAATAACCTCGTTACCACACAGCGCTTGGAGATCCAGTGAGAAAGCATTTGAATTTTCTGCAGTATTAATAACATCGCTGCGAGATAAAGAGAGAAGCATTACATTTAATGCTATATAATATAAACCACAGATATCAGATCAAAACAGCGCTGATGTGGAAACCAGAAGAAACATTGTTCCATGAACGAACAAGTTATAGAAATCTTTTCAATTCACAAATCACCAACAGTCACCATGGATTTAATATAGTAACGCTAACTGTAACCATGGTATCGTGGCAGAAATAGTCACATGATTTTTACAATATTCAATTCAGGGTTCGTACAACCTTTGAGAGTGAAATTCAAGCACTTTTTTCAAGGACTTTCATGCACTTCACACTTTTTCCAGCACTTCAAAGCTCTAAATATTACCCAATTTAAATGTTATATTTATGAATATTGAAAAATATTTAAATGTTTCCGAATTAAAATTTGTTTTTTACATGTTACTGTTATTAATACATTTTTATTTTATCTGCATCTCAATTCAAGCTCAGTGCTTTACTGTCAAATGTGCATTTCCAAGAAATAAAAATGTAATATATTTTTAGTTACTGCACTTATTAATGCAAAACAATAGTAATTTTATGATTTAATTACCTTTATGATTTAAAATCCCCCCCACCCCCCAGCACTACCAGATCAGATGCCAGATATGTAGTGGCACCGGCGCTACTGCTCTCAAATGTAAGTCTGGAGCCCTTGAGACGTTTCAGGGAGTTTAGAAACAGTGTTTACTGATATAGAGAAATATTTCCATTGGTTCCTCTTTAAATAATGACACATCACCCTTTAATGCGGGAATTGTCTTGTATTCTGAACAGTGAGCATGAGGCCTCTGTGGGTACCTGTGTGTCGATGGAGGTGGACAGAGCTGTCTTAAGGTATCCCAGAAGCCTGGTGGCTTTGATGAGGTCAGCGGCTGGTGGGCTTTGAAGAGGAAGGTAACCTTCCACAGGGTACGTGAAGAACAGATGGGTTAAGGAATTCATGGGTTTTCTCACCTCTCGCATATTTCTTTATTTTTTATTTCACTTGAAAAACATGAATTACGCTAAATATATATACACTATCGTTCAAAGGTTTGGGTTCAAAGATTATATTATATTTCAAATAAATCCTATTCTTTTCACGTTTTTAAGATTTATAATAATCATAAATGTTTCTTGAGCATCAAATCAGCATATTAGAATGATTTCTGAAGGATCATGTGACACTGAAGACTGGAGTAATGATGCTGAAAATTCAGGTATATATAAGATGTATTTACAATACTTATTTTATAAAAGTTTGGAAACTTCTATTTTAATAAATGTAAAAATTTTATTCCTGTGATCAAAGCTGAATTTTCAGCATCATTACTCCAGTCTTCAGTGTCACATGATCCTTCAGAAATCATTCTAATATGATGATTTGATGCTCAAGAAACATTTATGATTATTATTATCAGTGTTGAAAACAGTTTTTGCTGCTTAACATTTTTTTGTTGACAGGTACTGTATATCATCTTATTAGTAAATTTTATTTAAAAATGTTTATTTACTTGCTGTATTTGGAAGACTTATTAATCAGTCTACGTTGTAATAAATTATTATTCAATAAAACATACTATTTATTACTGTTTAAATGCATTTCTTATCTCTATTAATGCATCTAAGTCATAAACAAATTTAAGTACTTGAAATTAATATTAAGCATAAATATATAATTTATTATAAATAATTACTAAATATAAAACTGTAATGTTATATATATTTACTTCATTTATTCTAAATACTTACAAAATGTATTTATTATAAAATATTCAATCATAAGTGAATTGAACTGAATATTATGTGACTGAACAATTTAAAATCTGTCTGTATATGTATATAAATGATAAGGATATCTGAGAGGACGGCTGCCGAAGTTGAAGGCTACAGACTCTTTGAAGGAAAGACTGATCGCAGGGAAATATGCGACACCCGGCCCCGTCTTAATATTGCTGAACGCAACACCCAGAGACTGCCCGTTTCTAAAAAAAAAATACAAAAAATATTAATATTAATAACAGTTCAACAGATATACTTCATTAACGTGTACTAATTATAAATGCTTTCATACCAAACAATAATGTACATCCAATAATAAACCTATACTTACAGGCAAAATGTAATCGTTCCCTCATCCAAATCAATCATACAGCTGACAATATCACCAGCAGCCCAGGACTACATTAAAACAAATGAAAAGAATGCATCAATAATGAGATACTGTGCATTACAATAATTTTACCATTAACTGTGGTAAAATCATTATTGCGTACAGCCCAGAGTGGCTTAATGCTTTCACAAAACATTGGCTCATCCAGTCAGCTTTTAGAGTCAGAACTCTTTAAGGCTGAGCAAGTTACATCACAGTCTAAGACTTTAAACAAAGAGACTATGAACAAACTGTCAAGGTCAACCAAATCCACAAGGACAAACTGAGCATGACCCGTGAGCTGGATGTGTAAAGCGCTGTGATTTCACCTTGCCGTAGTTGGTGGTCGTCACATTCCATTTGCGAACTCTGTTTCCGTCGTAGGCGTACGAGTCCGGCGTGTCCCCGACCCCTTCCTGAAGACAAGCACAGATCAGAAGTGTGTCACATTTCTCATTAATACACTTGAACAAACCAATTTTACAGATGGATTAAGCCAAACCAGAAACTTAAAGGAACACGCCGACTTTTTGGGACTTTAGCTTATTCACCGTATCCCCCAGAGTTAGATAAGTCCATACATACCCTTCTCATCTCCGTGCGTGCCGTAACTCTGTCTGACACACCCACCGCTAGCCTAGCTTAGCACAAAGACTGGAGGTAAATGGCTCCAGCTAGCATACTGCTCCCAATAAGTGACAAAATAATGCCAACATTTTCCTATTTACACGTAGTGATTTGTATAGTCAAATACACAGGTGTATAGGAAACATGTAAATACATGTAAATAGGAAAATGTTGGCGTTATTTTGTCACTTATTGGGAGCAGTATGCTAGCTGGAGCCGTTTACCTCCAGTCTTTGTGCTAAGCTAGGCTAGCGGTGGGTAAGTAAGACAGAGTTACGGCACGCACGGAGATGAGAAGGGTATGTGTTGACTTATCTAACTCTGGGGGATACGGTGAATAAGCTAAAGTCCCAAAAAGTCGGCGTGTTCCTTTAAAAAGGGATTTCTAGAGCACAGCGAACAATCGTCATTTAATCTAGATTAATCTACGTGATTTCTATTGCTTGAAAAGCTTCCCATAAGAGCTAGCTAGAGTGAATATGCAGTTTGTACGGCTCTGCACTCCAAAGTTGACATGTAAGGTTCCTTCACAAATGAAGGCTTGTACCTCTTGGTTGAATCTGCAGTTCAGTGTGCACCATCCGATTTGCATTAGGCCTTGAGATGAGATGAGAACTTCATAGACCCATTTCCCTAAAACAAATTTAAAGCAATACATAAAAATGCATTATGTGGTGGTACAGTGATAAAGTAATTGTAATCGTTGGTGTTGTTTATTATTAGGGACCAAGCACCGATTGTAATCGTTGGCGTTCTTATTGTTCTTCTTCTTCCGCTCTGGAAGTCTATGGCAGCCCATAGAACCACTTCCGGGAAAGTTGTGAAATTTGGCACACAGATAGAGGACAGTCTGAACTGTCACCATAGCAAATTTGGAGCCTCTAACTCAATACCTCTAGCGCCACCAACTGTCCAAAGTTGACCTCAAGTATATGCTAATAACTTTTTAACCGTAAAAGCTAGAAACAAAAGTATTTTTCCTCTACTTTCCTTAGCTCAAGACGTCATGAAATAGGTAGTCCTAGGTAGACGCTCCGATTTTCACAAAAATTTAAACAGATCATCTTTAGCCCATGCCGACAAAAAATTATAGAATTTAAGTTGATTCGACAAACCAATCTCGAATAACACGCGAACAAATTAGACGAAGAGCACACCAAAATGAAAGTGAGGCTATATCTCCGCAACGCTTTAGCGTATCCTGACCAAACTTGGTGTGTGTTATGACAACCATGACATGAGTCTACCTGCGCAGTTTTGGCACAGTGCCACCTAGTGGGCAGGAGATATGAAAAATGGCAGCATGTCCATGAACGATACCCAATTTCTCCATATCGGTCATTTTGCGCTTCAGCCATTTTGAATTTTGTCATAAAATGCTATATTTTACGAACACATTGGCATATCGTTGTGATGCCCTGAAGGTACTCAAATAGTTTCGGGACAGCGCTCCCTTGTGGTCAAAAGTTATAATAAAATTTCCATAAGTGCTGAGAACTTTTTATTAAATTAGCCTATTGTAATGATTTATTGGGTCATGCCGAGAACATAGATACCAATTTTGCCATAGTCAGCCAAACTTCCTGTCCTCCATTTTGATTTGACACATCCAAATCGTATCATCTTCAGACTGTGCCGACAAAAAGTTATGGATTTCGTGTCGATAGATGAAACTGTTTTCATATACCGCAGCAATAAAGTTGAGGCATGATGCCAAAATGACTTTGAGGCTGTATTTCTACAATGCTTTGGCATGTGTCATTATCACCTTACTCTGACCACACCACATCAATTTGGTCACAGAGTCACCTATTGGTCGGAAATGATAAACCATTAAATCAAATTACTAGTGACTGCATTTATGATTTTTCAGCCATTTTGCCTAAAATCATCTTAAAATATCTTTAATTGCTCGTTGTTGCAGTTGGTCTGGTGCTCTCAGCCATGTTGGCATGACTTGTTGGCCCAGATAATTGCTGTTTGCAGCTATATTTAAATGTACATTTAATCCAAGGTACTTTAAGAATAGCATGGAATTGGTAAATTTTTGTTATTGAAATGTTACCTTTGTAAACACAAGTGGTGGCTCTGATGGAGCTGAAGTTACTGTGGCCGATGACCTTCAATCCAGAAAGAGAGAAAGAACAAAACTGTTATATATAAGCACAATATAAGCAACATATCTGTAATACATATTCCTGGTCTTACTGTGCATACATTTTCACCATCAAACCAATTTAATAGTGAACTGACTTAAATTGAAGTGAATTTAAAGTGCACCTATTATGCTATTTTAAAGGCTCCTAATTTCTGGTCTGTTGTGATTGGTCTACTCTGCTCTGATTGGTCAGATGGACGGTCTGTTGTGATTGGTCTACTCTGCTCTGATCGGTCAGATGGCCAGTCTGTTGTGATTGGTCCACTCTGCTCTGATTGGTCAGATTGTCCAGTCTGTTGTGATTGGTCTACTCTGCTCTGATTGGTCAGATTGTCTAGTCTGTTGTGATTGGTCTACTCTGCTCTGATTGGTCAGATTGCCCAGTCTGTTGTGATTGGTCTACTCTGCTCTGATTGGTCAGATGGCCAGTCTGTTGTGATTGGTCTACTCTGCTCTGATTGGTCAGATTGTCCAGTCTGTTATGATTGGTCTACTCTGCTCTGATTGGTCAGAAGGCCCAGTCTGTTGTGATTGGTCTACTCCACCTCTGATTTGTCAACTGCTAACAGCGCGTTTTAGAAACAGTGATATGAACAGTAACGATGGTGTCAGTTTTAGTGTTTTAGGGTTACCATACCAATCCGACCGCGAGTCCTCATCCTTTGCAAGTGCATATAAAGTGGAATTGCTTTTGCAGCTCAAAAAACAGCGCCTTCTAACATATCAACAACACGAACCAAACTCTTCCATGCCTCAGCTACAACTACAGTATTTGAGGGTGGGTCAGAGTAGATGAAGACCATAGTCTGGCATTATGCAAATTTGTTACAAAAAAAATTAGGTAGGACTGTAATTACTGACGATTCGTTTCAGGTGGATCTTCTTTTTGAGAAACAATAACTTAATTTATCTTTGAAACTTTGCAGACCTTGTGCATCTCACAAACCGCTATATTACAAACTACTTGAAAGGTCATATCCAAAAAAGCCTGATAGGGGCGCTTTAAATCTGACTTGAATTTGAAGTTGTACTTGCCAGCTAATTTGTGCAATATGTTAAAGCATATATATAGATAATTGCGCCAATCAATTTCTCACCCCCAAAAGGTCATCGTCAACAAATAACAGCCCTTCAAACCCACTGCTGTGATCCAATACAACAGTTGAAGGTCCAAGGCAGCCTTCTATCTGATCTGTATACAAAAAGAGAAAAATAATTCAGCAAATCAATGAAAACATGGCTAAAAAACATCTCTGCAATCAATCGAATAAATAAATCATCAAAAATATAAATAAAGAATAAATAAATAAATATTTGGGGGTAATAGACTATAGATAATTTATAACACATGTTTCATAAGTATGAGTAAATACAATAAAAAAAAAATGTATTTTAATAAATGTATTTAGGTCTCATGTGTAAGTGGTTGTTTGACCTTTGCCATCCTCAGCGACATTATCTTCAGCCAGCAGCTTCTCCAGATGAGCTCCAAGATCCTGGAACGTCAGGGTTTTTCTACATGGAAGAGACATGACGGGTTGTCAGGTAACATACTATTAATACGTCTATTAAAGTATAATAAAAAAAGTCCACAATGAATATATGGGGATTTAAATATGGAAAACATTATACAAAGAAAGATTTAAATGTTAAATAAAAAATCCTGCTCTATTTCTAGTTCAAAAGCATGTCAACGTGCAAAAATTTTTGAACAAATCACCTTAGAAACAGCTCAGCACCCAAGCAACTAAGCAACTACCCAAAACACACTAGCTATGACATAGCAACAGACTAAGGGGCCGTTTACACGACACTGTTTACATGCGTTTTGGTCGTTCATTTACATGACAACTGAGTTTGCAAATCTGAAAATGCAAACTTTTGAAAACCGGTTTCCAGATCGAGGTCTTTTTTTGTCTTCTTCATGAGAAAAACGCAAAGAAAAAGTTTTTTTGTAAACGTACCCTTAAGGGTGCAGTATGTAATATTGACAGCTAGTGGTTGAAATGGGTATTGCAGTCCAAATATAAAATATTGGACTTAATTGTTTCACCTCAGACTCAACGCTCATGCGGGTTGGCAGATTGAGGACAAGCAACAGGAACGAGCGCAACTGACAATTGAAGGCGACGAGCCTTACACTGTAAGTTGATGAGTTGATTTATGTGTTTTAATAAGCCTCTAGTCATGGAGCTTTTTGTTCCCAATACCACCAAATGCATGCACAGGTTACTTTACTTCTACTTTAGTGTCAGTTGCCTTCACGTTAACGGGAATCTCAGCACAGCTCCAGAGCAACCGAACTCAGAGCACCTCCTGCAGGTAGTCTCGGGTTCAGTACCCCAGTGCGCTCAAGGGTCCGCATGACAACTTTTAAATTACCAATTTTTCATGCGAACCGGGCCCTGTTTCGAACTAAACTGCCAGTGTGAAAGCACCCTTAGATGGATGCTGAGGAGCTCTAGGTCGGGTAGAATCTGTGATCTCTGACATTTGTTGGCTTCTATGGCTGCAATACGTTGTGTTTTCCACCAACAGGCAACCCAGGGTGTCAAAACAATATTGGGTAAATTGGCAGTGGGCGAGATCACCCAGACCAAAACATCTCAAATTTCATCCAAGCTAAATATCTGTGGATAAAGTCAAGTCTACTATCACATGACTTTACACAGTGGTGACAGATTCCCATCATGGCGCCTGACATAAATTCCACAATTAGAGATCATATGTAAACACATCCACCCTTTTCAAAAGCCGCCTTCAGCCCTCTGCGAATGTCAGCTGTCTCTCATGTCCCATCATGCTCTATGTATAGATCAGCACCAGTAACCAGACACTGGCTGGAGGAGAGCACCGGACAGAGCCAACGGCACAAGACACCAGCAACATCCACTCAAACAACTAATGCATCAGACTTTATCTCTTCATGATTTGTTATGTTTAGCCAAAAAATAAACAGATCAAATAAACTGATGACTCATCCTGCACTGCACAGATGTTTGTCCAATCAGATGCTCTCTAGAATAAGAAAGTCACTCCCAGAGTTCTGCAGAGTGCGGCGCGGGACAAGTTTTGAATTGCTGAGTGCGGATGCGGGATGGAAGATATTGATATGTACGAGGGAAGCGGGAGAAAGAAATGACTCATGGCAAATGACTCCCGCAAAAATATAATTATCTAATAATTACAGCACGCAGAAGTCTGTAACTGGAGATCTCAAACGTTGTGTGTGTGGAAATGGGGAAAAATAGCCTATAGACATCAGAACAAGACAGAATCTACACAGATCGGGAGTGAAAAGTAGCGTAGACCTCTTCCTGCACGCTTTTGCGGGCAGAAACGGGACAAAACGTGAACATTTCGGGAGTGAGTGGGCTAAAATCGGAAGCGGGCGGGAGCGGTACATAATCCATCCTGCACACACCTCTAGTCCCTCGCCCTACAACCACCTGCACAAAAATAATGGTTCAAAACATGCGGATGAAAACAATAATTGACTATACAATTCTAAATATGACATCAAATAATAAATAAATCACTGTCAATGGGAAAAAGCCCACCAACAATCTGCCAACAGTGAAAATACATGGGCGCTAAACAAAGTAATCAACTCATGTACACATTCTTTATATATATTTGGGATGTACCCGAAGCCGAATACTACGTTCGGAAAGGAAATGGCATTCTACGGAGACCCTAAAGGGACATGGTGATGGAAAGAAATATGAGATAGGAGATGATCTGCCGTTCTCTCGCAATTATATAGTTGCTTTTTACTTTTACTTTCCAATTTGCGTTCATGCGTACTCTGTGTACGTATGGAGCGGTGGGACCCTCGGGATCTGTTGTGCACTGCGTCATTGTCCTGTCAGTCATCTCTCCTTAATATCTTTATGTGATAAGTGAAATCTGATGTACTGCATTGTAACCGACTACCACAGCCTAGCTACTTTTCAGGACAGAAAAGTAAGACTCATGAAGCCTATATCCAGCCTTTGCTTGGGCTGAACGTATTTCATTTGGGAAGTTGCAGTGACGGAAACAGTGACAATTTATGTTTGAAGGGAGTAAAGCCTGAGTTTAGCTTATTAAAGAAATGCAATTTTGCCAAAGAAGAACTTTTACTTTAAACGTTCATTTAAAAGCATCCTACTTCAGTGTAATATGTTACCTTATCATCACGCGTTACACTGAAAATGTGAATAATTCTCAGTGTGGATTTCTAAATCAGAGAAAATCGTAGGTTCGAGTGGGTGGCGGGTGGATGATTGATACAGAGAATTCGGTTGACGTTAGAACTGATCCGCGCATCTCTATTGATGCAAGTCATGATCACGTGAGCCACCTTCAATCATTCACCTAAATATTACTTTTTACTTGACTTTATTTATTTACATATGTGACCTTGAAGGAATCCAAATTACTTTCATACCGTGGTGCTTGGATTACATTACTGAATACTTATGTATATATACACGATTTTTAATTAATTAAATAAAAATGATATATAGTTCAACTATATACTATATATATATAGTTCAGGGTAAAAGTCCCAAAACCCTTTGTCAATGAACTAACCTGTACACGGCTGATGCTGGTCCCTGCTTACTGGAGGCGGGAAACACATGGTGCAGATAGTCACTCAATAACTTCTCATTGACAATGCCTGAGGAAAATACACATAATTAACACATCTACATCTTCTTGTTTAACTTATTTACAAGGGGGGGTCAGCCTGCTGTAAAAGGGAAATACCTGTGACTTTGGGTTTGTCTGTGTCGGATGCCAGGCGATAGTTGCGTCGGGACAGGGCAGTGCCACCCTTTGAGCTCATTCTGCCTCTATAGACAGATCACTGATCTGACAAACAAACACAGACCAATTACTGCATACAAAAACAAACCTCATTTCATATTATTTCATATATATACTACAGTACAGCAGAAGTACCATGGTACAGTGACTTATCAGATAAGGTGCTACATGCTTACACATGCTTATGCTACATGATATTTACATGACCATGTCCAAATCAAAACATCGTAGTCAAAAAAAAATATGTATGGTAGGCCTTCATTTTTGTTAGATGATTGTTTATATTTTAGCAGAATCAGTGTTCCTGTTTATATTCTTGTATAGTAATAACAACACAGACACAATGCAGAACAATGCAGTGTAAACTAGAAATTATTTTGACAGCAGGCTTAAACTACATTTAAACACCCAAAATATCCCGCAGGTTCAATGTTTACATGCTGTTGTTTTAGCAAACACACACAAACATTGCACAATATTAACACTCACTCTCTCTCTTTAGCCACTATTTTGCTAACATAACGGCTTTATGGCATGAACAACATCGTGTATATGTTTATAATCAATAGAAATATGATTTAAGGACTGTCGGGGGTCTAACATGCCCAACATATGTGCAATAAAAACAATATTTAATGTGTTTCAGCCTCCGTGTCGAACACATATGACAGCCAGAGCTGCTATGGTAATACGTAAAATATGATATACACAAATAAAGCGACATTACCGCTTATGGTTTCTTTAATTTCTCCTGCAGTACTCACTGACTTGGTGTGTTGTGTTTATTTATGATCAGCAGATTTTGTTATTAGACTCTCCGCTTTAAATGTGTCTACAGTCGCTGCCTTTAACCATAGAAATACAATAAGCAGAGAGATGGCAATCAGAAGGAACGAGTGATAAAGTGGGCGGGGCTTGTTGCCCAAACTTTGTCTCTCATTGGTCAGATACGAAGGGTTTAAATAATAGTTTTTCTTATTTTATCTTTTCTCGTTATATTTTCAATTCAGTGTCTATTTATGTTTGAACATGTCGTTATTTATATGTAAATTATTTTCCGGGCTGCGGTTAAAAGTAGTTTGATGACACGTGCTTTTTGTAACGTTACTCAGTGCTGTTCTGGATGGACCAATCAGAGACGTTTATAAATGTTTACATCATCATTTACCGATTGCGTTGGTGGATTTGTATTTAGACGTCAAGTGTCGCTCTTTGAAATCAACAGATTAAAACTATACAATTTAGTATACAAAATCCTCCTATAACTCAAAATAAATCCAGATAATTTAATATGATTAAATGTGGGATTGGGCATTGTGAGCCATGTAGAGCCCTCTACAGGAATTAAACTGAGTGACTTTTGGTAAGCGATTATTAGCACGTAAATGTGCCGCCCAATTACTTTAACACATACGATTCACTGCTATAGAGCGCGTTTTAGGACAAAATACGTAGACATGAATGAAAGCGAATCATCAAATCCATAAAAAGACCACTGGGCGGCAAATGTTGTTGACTAATAACTTTTTTTTCCCCCGTTTTATTCCTGCAGGGGACGCTGGAGCGCAGTATTTGTCTAATCTGGAAACATTTGTGTGCTTAAAAAAACGTCGGGTTAAATCTACTATTCATCTGTATCTAACATAGGCTACACATGAAAATTTGTCCCGATCTGCCACTGATTAAATATGAAATCGCTTCCCAATAATGGGATGTCACGTGACTATATCATCAGCCTCGAGCAGCGTTTTGATCTATTTACACCTCAGGAATTACATTTTAAGATAATTATGACTTTAAGGAGTAGCGTATCTGACAAGGTAGCGACAATATACAAGCCACCCACTTTTTATCTAAAAGTGTTTTAACTGTAATAAAGGTGCAGTCACATTATGGAAATTTTTAAATGTCTGTTATCAATAGAGTAGTGATGCATGAAGCACCGCTCACACAGAAGTCACTTTCAAACCAAGCAGCTTTCTGTTGGTAAACCCGACAACTTCTTGTGGCCAACTTGTGAAACCTGCACTGGGAAATGTATCGCCCACGTGCAAAACATACAAGTGAATTTGGTTTTACCCTCTGTCAAAATCGCGGGGCCCATCGAAAGCCAGGGGCCCCTAAAATCCCTCTAGCTGTGACACTTTTGCCCGAAACAAGGCTGCGACATCTTTTCAATAATCCAAAAAAGCTATTATATTTAAGGTTTAGATTTGTTTATAGATTACAATTAGATTAATATAAGATCCACAGACGTAGAAGTATAAGTATGAATGTAAATGTGTTTTAAACTTGTTGGATAATATTGCGTTTAACACAATTATGCACGATCAGTTAGGAAAATACTTTAATTTACATATATAACAAAGTAATTATCAGCAAAAATTCTCATATGAACTTTTCAACATAAAACTGAACTTGTACCAAACTGAGAATATAAAACTGAGTGATGTTGTAACTGGGTTAAAACCAAGCAACAGCAAATCCTCTCAGTTTTTGCCAGCCGTGAGGAAGGCTCTTCTCCTGCTCACTTCCTCCTCTCCGAATTTCGACCGAAGCTGCTCAAGTTCACATGAATCAGCCAATAGGAGGACCTCGTCATCCAGATGAGTCCAGAGCGGCCCGTGAATCTCCTGCTCGTACCCGTCGATCAGATACACCCGAGCACGTGCAAGGTCACCACTGGCTTTCAGCAGAGCCTTGGTCACCTCAACCAGGTCTTTCTTACTCTCTCTCATCAAGGTCTTGACCTGTTCCCTGACGTCCACCAGGAGCCTGGAGAGAGTCTCCTCTGGCGTTCCTCTGGCCTGGCTGTGGTTGGGTTCCCGTGACTCGGAGTCGAACATGAATGCGTGTGCGTTGAACGCTGTGGAACTGGGTTCTGGACGCTCTTCTTCCTCAGGTGCTGCTGAATCCTGTCGGGCTTCCTCGTGGTGCTCAGCTTGGCTTTCTGGTTCCCTGGCAAATGTTGCAGGCGACGCTGAACTTTCTTGTGCGTCTGAGGGCTCGATGATCGGGACTTCACATGGGTCTTCGTCTTCTTCACTTTCATCCATCTGCGCAAATACATTCAAGTCATTACAGATTTGTGTAAGCTGAAACGCTGGAAAATTATCATTTTACAAATGTATTATGGACAAGTAAAAAACAAACTCCATAATAAAGTAATGGAAACTTCTTTTAAAAATCTAGTTTAAAACGTGTAAAGATCTTAGAAATTGTTGAAACCAATTCAAGTTGGTTTCATATGGTTTTTAAACACTTTCATACTATTTTCAAGAAAATATTCAGTGTCATGTCATGTGATGCATACATCAAGATAAAAAGAGTAATTTTTTTTATTCTTTAAATACATGCAAGTTTACAAATCTTAACTATTACTTTCAAAAGAGTTTTAAAAACATAGCATGAATTATTCCATAAATATCTTGAGGGATCAATTACTTTTTGAGGATTAGAGGGAGGTTGTACCACATGACATTTTACAGCTTGAACTAACTTTGACTCATAAAAATCTCAAATTCTCTGATATTGTTAGAAACTTATTGACAAATATTCACAAGGGGTCTGCAGGTGTCCCTCTATATAACATAATTACCTCTTTTATTACTTTTTCCCTGCATGTTGGTTGCACCACATGACTTTGTTGGTCACATTACATTACTTTGGTGATATATTATACGTATATATATATATATATATATATATATTTCTGATATTGTAAAAAAAATTAAAATAAATGTATTCATAATATAAATGCTTTTTTTGATATATATACAATATATGTGTGTATATACAGTAAATACACATACACACACATATATTATATAAACACAAACTTTTCTGTTGGAATCGATTTGACAGCACTAAGTAGTCTCCGAAAGTGATTTCTGGTCTGGGAACTTTTGATATTTTCTAAATCTATTCCAATATTATTAAGATTAATAATAATTATTAGAGATGTTGTAAGCACATTGTGTAGTTGCTTGGAGTCAGTTGTTTTATTTATGATAACGCAATGATGCATAAATTCTGCAGATATAATTTTTGCCCAAGCTGTCATACAAAGAAATTGTGTATGCAAAAACAAAACAGAACCAACAAAATAATAATAACTGATTATGGTGTAGTCAATGTATGCTTTTTCCTGAGCTTTTTTTATTTTTATTTGCATAGTAAAACCTGTAGCTTGCAGTTTTTGCCAAATAATTTTGTCAGATAAATACCATAACCAAGTTTAGTGTTTTGTTCTTCCCTTATATTTAAAACTCATATTTAACTCATATTTTCCTCATATTTTTATGATTCAATCATAAACATGTATGACCATTAAAAACAAAAATCCCCTCCGGACATCACTTTTGCCCACTACTGTATATAAGATATAATTATAAAATCCTAAATTCATTCATTATAGGCGAATCCAATTTTAATATAATTTTTAAAATAATATATCTGCACAATGAAGGAGCTTCATGTCACTGATCCACCAGCTTGATCTAGTCAGGGTGTTTATTGTTCAATCTTACCACATCCGAGTCCTCAAATTCTCTTGCAGCTTTTGCAAGAATCCCAAGTTTCTTAGAATCAGCTCTGGAGGTTTTGCAGGTTGTTTGTTTTGTTTTGTTGAGAGATGGACGTTCACTTGATCCTAAAGTAGAGTAAAATGAAGAAGGTTAATGGACAAAGCTTGTTGTGGAACAACACGGCAAATAAATAAAACCATGTAATGAACATGCTACCATCTGGAATGTCTTCTTGTCCATCACGATCTTCTTCTAATCTAGGACTTGTGGACATTTCCGGCCCTGGAGTTTGAATGATCATGCTACCATCTAGAATGTCCTGCCCATCACGATCTTCGTCTAATCTAGGACTTCTGGACAGTTCCGGCCCTGGAGTTTCTTGTCCTTGGACCGGGACACGGGACTCGTCCTGACGGTCATGTGGCGACTCGCTGGCCGCCTCTGGAGGAGAACTGGCTCTCTCAGGAGAAGGAGGAGGGATGGTCCTATCAGTTGGACACTCTGTGGAGATTTGCGTTTCAGATGAATCCGACACGGCGACGGACTTTTGAGGTGACTTCCGTAAGGTATCAGCATCAGCCTCGGGTTCTGAGGTCTGAGTCCCTTTCTTCTTCGATAAGGGGCTTTGAGTAAAAATAAGAGCTTTTCTTTTAGAGGGACTTCTCTTCGGGCTTTTCACCGTGAGCTTATGCTGAAGGTGCTTTAGAAACCGATCCTTCATGGACTGCCAGGTGTGGTCGGTCACACGCCGCTTCTCCATTTCTTTCCAAACCAGGTTGCCTTTGGCTTCATGCTGTCGCTTTTCCATGAACTTCACAATAGCGGCGTCGTCTTCAAGTGAGTAACCCAGCCGTCCAGTGCCCTGGTGACGGGAAGCCATCCTCGTCTGGACAGACGGTCCCACGCTGATCACATAATCGTCCCGATCCAACTGCTGGTTCTGCTCTGCACAATCTCGGATGAATTTCGTAGAGATGTAAGTTTGTCCAGTGCTTGCCATCGCACTGGTCACGTCGCCCGGATCGACCAGCAAAATGGCTCCGGGCTCTTGATTCCGACACAAAATGCCTCCTCCGTTAGATATCAGAGGGTAAAGCTGCGTTTTAGTTGGACCGGGTCTCACATAGAAGCGCATTGAATGTCCACTGGATTCCAGGAATAAGACGGGAGATATTTCAGAGACCTTCTCCTCTCCTGGCTTTGACATTGTGAAGATTACCTGAGGATTAAATGTGAAATTTTATTGTTTTCACATTAAAATGGTTTAAGTAAAAAGATTTTTTCAAAAATTGTTTTAAATAATAAAACAATAGATATATTATTTCAAATTAGGGGTATAGTATTGTAAAAATTTCTGGTTGACATATTACGGTGGATCATGTACAAAGTCAATGTGATGAACTATACAAAAAAATTTAATTAGTTCTGACAAAAGACCTAGAAGCATTCGTCTGCAAATGCAACTTGGTTTTATATGTTTATATACACACACACACACACACACACACGCAAACAGTTTTATATTTTATGCATTACAGAATTCAATCTTTGACTCGTTGTCTTGACTATCTGGCATCAACGCTGTTTTAAAAGCGCATATATTTTGAATTAAGTAAAACGTAATATTCATAACAATAAATTAGTGTAATCATAGTTTATTTACACTCGCAGATCTCCTACCATGAGTAATACTTGAAATACTTGCACGTCGCAGGCTTTCCCTGCTATCCTGCTTTGCAGCAAAGAGCATACATACATACAAAAAGACTATTATGAACCCACTACCTGTCAAGAGACCAAAACATTGATGTGAAAGAAAATATAAACTACCTGTGTTTCGCAGTGTTGCAGGAGTCCAGACAAACACTGAGCTTGAGAGACATGTGAAAAACATATTTCACAATAAGAGTCACGGCTCTATCGCCCGCGATGAGAGAGTCCTGCACGAGAGCGCGCGCTGGGACTTTAATTATGGAAAAAGACGGATAAGGAAATGTTCAATGGGTCTCAACGCGGGAAAACAATAAAAGTGAAAGTAAAGGTGCTAAAAGTAAAACGATTTTTTTATCAAGCGAAATGTATAAACCCTAACAAAGATATATATGATATAATGTTGTTGTTGTTGTTGTTGTTGTTGTTGTTGTTGTTGTTGTTAGTTCCCAGCTAACACATTAGGTTCCCAGAACGTTCTGGGAATGTTCCCAAAACATGTATTTGTAACGTTAGTTTTATATATAATTGGTGCTTGAATACCTATGTACATGTGATATTTTCATTTTTTTTTTTTTAATCAATATAATAAATTTGCACAGATTTCAAACAAACTTTGTTCGTAGAATTTTGAGGAAAATTATTAATCAATTTTAAGGCTGTAACATAACAAAATGTGGAAAAAGTGAAGCGCTGTGAATACTTTCCGGATGCACTGTAGCATTTACTCAGTACATTCATCTGACTGTTAAAAACATCTGTAAAAAAAAAAAAAAGAAAAGAAATTATAATAAAAAACTCATGTGAAACATGAAAGGGACAAACACACAGAGACACACACATCTTATTGTCTATGAGGATTTATTACACACATTTGTTCATATATTATTTCAGTGATAGAAGTTCAGCTGTAATAATAATGTGAAGAGAAAATAAGAGACTCTACAACATCTCACTGTTGCTGATTTGTCAAGCAGCTCAAAGTATTATGGGTAAAATCTCTCTACTGTCTATTCTGATGCATCAACACAGTTTCAGTGATGATCCAGAACAAACATAAAACCCAGGATAGAGTGGCTGAGTGAATGTGGTCTGACTCTGGACTGTGTGGATGAGGCTCATTGTGTCAGAGACGCTGTAGAAGGACAGAGTTCCTGCACTGTGATCCACATACACTCCTATTCTTCTCTGATCCACACACACTCCTAGTCTACAGCTGAGCGACACTGCAGGAAGAAGAGTCTGTATGCTATTGAGTCTGAATGAGTAACTGGAGGGAGAGCAGTCCAAACTCCAGGACTGATCATTAGATCCAAACACACACTCATAACCCGATCCCTTCCTGCTGATGCTCTTATATGACACTGATATACACACACCACTATTCCCACTCCACTCAATCTCCCAGTAACAGCGTCCACTCACACTCTCTCTACACAACACCTGAGGATTATATCCATCAAATCTGTCGGGATGATCAGGATACGGCTGCTCTGTGATAGTGTTAGTAATCACTCTGTTCCTCTCAGACAGACTGAGGCGTTTATTCACTGTGTTCAGATCCAGAGTGAGCCGACGAGAATCTGATGAAGAGAAAACACATCAGAATCAGGAATTATGAATCTGTCTGATCTTTTAATGTATCTGAACTCTACATAACTTAATATTCAGTGTATCAGCAGTGTCTCAGTACAGCTGACCAGATAATCTTTTAAATTATCAATTATTAAACTCATAAATCATGATTTATTTCACCTTCAACAGGAAGAACATGAACACACTCAGTGAGTTTGTCTGCTCGTTTTCTTAGTCACTTACATTGCAGTAAGTGATTCCTGGTTTTGGGATTAATGTTGGTGAATGTGACTGTGGAAATAAACAGACATGAACAGTGTGAAGAGAAATGAAAAGATAAAATTCATCCATCTCTACACATTTCTAATGTGATGTTCTTCATGATATTAGACGATGTTGGACTCATTTCTGAGAGCAAATGAATCTCCATGGGCCTCGTTTATAAAAACACATCCTAAATTCCATGGATTTCTTCCTACTTCAATATATATAAATATGCTTGTCCATGATGATGAGTGCCAAACCTCTGAACCATCCAGGGATTTTTGTGGCCGCTCTGTAGGTGAAGTTTAGCTGAATTGAATTTTAGCTGAACTGTGATGCATTTACGAACATTACGAAGAATGATTGTCCATATGGATGTTTTATAAATTATAGTAACATTCCTTAAATTGTTGGACATTCACATTTCGGATCATTCTACGCACGTGTTTATAGACGAGGCCCAGGACTTTACCTCTGTCAGAGATCTTCTTGAGATCCTCTTTGCAGAAATCCTCCAGTTTGACTTTCAGCTGACGGACAGATTCTCTCACGCCTTCAAAAGAAGAGAAAGAACTGAAGGGAACGTCATTTACATCTGTAGATTCAGGAGGTGCTGAGAGAGACTGGAAACTCTACAGAAAACAGAAATCAAAACTCATCAGCTCCACACTTCACTCAATAACCTGCACTACTATCAGATCTGTGCAGCTCTTGTTCACTTGATTTAGCTTCAGTAATTCGGCTGGTGGGGGTGGCGCAATGGATAAGACACATGCCTTTGGTGTGAGAGACCCGGGTTCGAATCCACTGTGAGACACCAATGTGTCCCTGAGCAAGACACTTAACCCCTTGTTGCTCCAGAGGCGTGCGACCTCTGACATATATAGCAATTGTAAGTCGCTTTGGATAAAAGCGTCAGCTAAATGAATAAATGTAAAATGTAAATGTTATTCTAGATCTCTGTTACCTGGAGGAAATGGATGTGATGCTGTGTGTGTGAAAGCTGCTCCAGCTCAGCGTCTCTCCTCCTCAGATCATTGATCTCCTGCTTCAGTCGCTCCAGTCGTTCTTCAGCTCGACTCACTGCAGACTTTTCCTGATCTCTGATCCACTGTGTCGCCTCAGAGCGTCTTCTCTCAATGGAGCGGATTAGCTCAGTAAAGATCCTCTCACTGTCCTCCACTGCTGTCTGTGCAGAGCGCTGTTACACACATCACAATCACACAGTGAGTTCAGCAGGACTGAAGGAGGAGAATCCTAACTGAGACTTCACAAACTACTCTTCTTCTCCAGACTCACCTTATGAGACGCCACAGCCTCTCTCAGCTGCTGAAGATCTTTCTCTCTCTGCTGGATTCTCTGACGGAGCTTTATCTGAGTCTCCTTCAGCTGAGTCTAAAGGTCAAAACAATAACAGGAAATGTCACATAAGACTAAAGATTATGAACAAATATGAAGCCAAAGTGTCAGCATTATTTCATTTACTTTTACTCGTAAGTGGCCTTTATTGTAATTAATATTATATTATCGGCAAGTCCCATTTTTTAAAGATTTGATATTTGAAGAACACTAAAAGTGCACATTCAGTACAATTAAGCTGACTTATTTATTTTTTTAATCGCTGAAGTATAGATTACTTTTTGTCTCCTTAGAACTGTCAACGTTTAGACTAAAATAGATGAGACGTTCTTCAAAATATCTTCTTAAAATGAGCGCAAGAGAGCCAAGTATGCGGAGCTAGTGGAGTAGTGCAGGAGCGGTGGCTGGAAAGCACGCAGTGAGCCAGTGGAGGTAGGATGCAGGGGCTTTGCTGGACAGTCGTTGCTCCGAACACTCAAAATCCTTGGAGTTAAAGGACAACTGTGCAGGCGAGCCATAAAGAACATCTCTGAGGCTGCCGAAAAAGCCTCGTGATGGCGGTGGATCCAGAGGGGAGATCCATGGAGTAGCACGCCACTTGGACACAGGCCGGGGACTGATCACCCCCGGCAGGGTCGCCCGGGCGAAGGTGTCTGTTGATTAAAGACCCGAAACACCTGTTGACCCCGGATTCATAACTGATGATGTGTCAAAGTAGCACCGGAAGGTGTATGTTAGAACTTTTACTTCTGGCTCAGCCAGTGACTTCTGGGAAAGACCGGATGACGCCCATGGCAACGGCTGGAGTGACAGCTGACAGCGCGGAAAGACGGCACCTGGGGCAATGAGGGTTAGCAGCCCGAACTGCAGCTCCTGTGAAGGAGCACCCAAGCAAGCTACGAAAAACCCTTCTGAAAAATACCCCCAGGGATTCCCGAGAGGGGGGGAGACTGAGAATCCCAACCGGACAGACTTTCAGGCTTCGACCCAAGCAAACGGACAACCGACAATGAGCACAGTATGTATCTGCGGCAAGGTTTGCAAAAACCCGACAGGTCTGAAGATCCATCAGACAAAGATGGCCTGCCTTAAGGGTGGGCGAATGCAGCAACGCACACGGGCAGTAGCCAGTACCTCAGTTTCTGGAGTGCCGGTTGCAAAACCTGGTCAGACGGAGGAGGAGCAAGGCCCGGAGCCACACCACAGTGCCTGGAACCTCCAAGCAGCACCAGCCTCTTCTCAAAGCAAAAAGCCAGAACAGCGCCGGGTGAAGTGGCCTGCCGCTAACAAGAAGGATTGGCACCAGTTCGATGAGGACCTCGATAAGATCCTGGAGACAACATGCAAGGTGAATGTTGAACAGAAACTCCATACCATGTATACCCTCACAATGGGCATAGGCGCAGAGCGGTTTGGCGTCACAGAAAAACTGTCCGAGTCTCTTACTCTAACTTACTTGCTTCCCTAAACTGACCTGCTTCGCAGCAGTAATAACAGACAGACATCAGCAAATGTCCTTTAAATGCTTTGATCATGGCCAGGAGATCTTCCCAAGCAGTTCTCAGGGAATCTCTCCCAAGAAGCAAGGCCGGAGGATCTCAGACAAATTCCATTGAGAATCCCACCGTAAAACACGGATACAACAGTTTTTATAGAATCCAGAAAACAAATAAGACTAACATGTCACCTTCAATATGATAGGTTCAATTGGTTCAAAAGCCCCAACCACAAGCAAACTCTGTTTTAATGATGACTTCATTTGTTAATCACAAGATCCTAACAGACTGTCTAGTTTCATTCCCCAAACTATGTTATTTACACACACACACACACACACACACACACACACACACACACACACACACACACACACACACTCAAAGTTTTCCATTGGTTTCGTACAGTACATCCTGTTCAAATGTTAGATGTTAAATAAGGTTAGATGTTAGAAACATGGTTAGTTATAATTAAGCTGATTTAAGTTGTTTAGATTCTTTTTGTCTCCTTTTGAGGTTAAAACTGTGAATGTGTGACTAAAATAGATGAGACGTTCTTCAAAATATCATATTTTACACTCCACAGAAGAAAGTCAAATCGTTTTAGATCGGTAATACGGTGAGTAAATGAAGACAGAATTTTAACTTTTGCTCAAACAATCTTTTTAAGTTCATACCTGTTTCTCAGTCCTCTGTGCTGAAGCTGATACAGTTTTGTGTTTTTTATGTTCATACTCCTTGCACAGCACACAAATGCACTGTTGATCAGTAATACAGAACATTTCTAGCTCTTTATCATGTTTACGGCAGATCATGTCCTGCAGTCGTCCAGTGGCATCAATCACTTTGTGTGGCATACGTGAGTGATATTCCTCATGAGGGTCAAAATGAGTTTGACAGTAAGATTCCTGACACTCCAGACAGGACTTGACGGCTTTGTATTTTCTTCCAGTACAGACGTCACACTGCACGTCTCCGGCTCCAGCGTAACAGTCAGCAGGAATTTTATTCTTCTTCAGTTTCTCCACCAGTTCAGCCAGAATGGTGTTTTTGCCTAAAGTAGGTCTTGGACTGAAGGTCTGTCTGCACTGAGGGCAGCTGTAGACTCTCTTCTCATCCTCCTGATCCCAGTGACCTGTAATACAGATCTTACAGTAACTGTGTCCACAGTGGATGGTCACTGGATCCTTCAGAAGATCCAGACACACTGGACACATGAATTCATCCTGAGAAAATCTGGCCTCTGCCATTTTATTGCATGAATGCAGAGAGACACAAACACACAAAGCTCAACAATACTTCAGTTTCTGTTTCCCTGAACTGGGTTGAAATAGTGTCCTGCCTCTATGTTTGAGTGACGTATGTAAAACAGGCGTGTCTGTTAAGCAGCTTCCTCATTCCTGCTCAAATATATGTATGCTCTGTGTATGCTCTGTGTATAAAATAAATGTATGCTCGGCTCTGTGATCAGTAGTAAATGCTGCTCCATCTCTGAAAGCATTGCAAGTTTCAGTCACATATAACGTTAATTTGAAAAAGCAACATGCCTCAAACATCTGTCCAAACTTGTAATGTGAAGCGTTCATAAACCTGGTGTCTAACAAAAGACATGTAATAACATGTTTTTACTACAAACTTACTTGAAATAACATTCTTTTATGAGCTGATGTATCATAGTTATGATAGAATGAGACAGACAGTATATTATTTTATAGTATTCTAAACAGTGACAAAGGCTGTCGATTAACATTGCTTTATAAATAGGCCTATACTATTACTTCGGTCTGATCTTCTGTGTTTTTTTTTTGTCTTTTGTCTCCATGTCTGCGTGCCTTGTTGTCTTTTGAGCACATGGGTTTTGTTTTAACAGCTCACCATGTGCTCTGCTATCATTGTGGTGTTTCCCCTCCCACTTAATTATCCATCAATCTCCTCCCAGGAATTTCTTCGCCCAAGGGTCGTCTGTATTCCTTATCTGGTCCTGAGAGAGAGTTCAAGTTCAAGTTCATTTTATTTATATAGCACATTTTATAACAGCCACTGACTGACCAAAGTGCTTTACAGAACTACAAGATTAAACCAATAATACCATGCATAAGAGCACAGCACAGATACAGCAGCCTTAAGCAGGAATAGCAAAAGCATTGTCAAACATCAAAAACAAAAATAAGAAATAAAAAAACAGAAATGGCAAAACAATATCAGACACATCAATGATAAAAACAAAAAAGGCAGTATCCGACCTGGAAGAGGAAAAAACAAAAAAACAAGAGAAATAGTAAAACTAACCATCCTTAATTGTAAGCCAGGGAAAACAAGTGCGTTTTTAAAAGTGACTTAAAAGAAGTCAAGGAAGGGGCTATCCTAACTACTAAGGGCAAATTGTTCCACAGCCGAGGCCCAACCACAGCGAACGCTCAATCACCCCTGCGTTTGAGTCTGGAATGTGGGACTAATAACAGGTTCTTTTCACTCGATCTCAGACTTCTTAATGGGGTGTAGGGTTGTAACAACTCAGATAGGTAGCTTGGTGCTTGGCTAGATAGAGATTTATATACAAATAAAAGGATTTTAAAATCGATTCTGAAATGAATGTGTAACCAATGAAGAGACCTCAGAATTGGGGTAATATGGTCACTTTTTCGACTGTTTGAGAGGAATCTTGCAGCAGCATTTTGCACTATTTGGAGACGAGCAATTTGAGTTTTCGAAATACCGCAGTAAAGTGAATTGCAATAGTCTAAGCGTGAGGAGATAAAAGCATTAACGGCCATCTCAAGAGTTTTGTGATTAAGAAAAGGTTTGACTTTCGACAGCAGACGAAGTTGATAGAAACTGGAGCTTATTACAGAGGAGATTTGTTTATCAAAGTTTAAAGACTCATCTAGTAGAACGCCCAGGTTCCGTACACGTGAGGATCTAAAAACCGATAGTTTGCCTAGATCGAGGGTGGCAGCCTGAGGATTAACAGTGGACCCAAAGACAATGATCTCGGTCTTATTTTCATTTAGAAATAAAAAAATTTGGTCCAGCCAAAATTTAGCTTCATCTAGACAGCTTAATAATGATGAAAAGGCAGAAGGATCGTTTCTCTTGATTGGTACTGTGACGAGCGTCCCGGCCGATCATCAGCGTCGCCCTGGAAACAAACGAGCCACAGCTGCACGTCCTCATCACGCCCCGATCGGCCTCAGCTGCGGCTCATCAACTGGCGTGCTTATAAGCACACATGGCACAAGAGTTGGGAGAGAACCTCTCACTGAGAAAGTGAAACTAATGCTTCTCTCTACTCTCTCACAGACAGCAGCTGAAGCCGATCTCTCCCCACGAGCACTCAGACACGGACTTCACTGGCACGAGGATAAGAAGCACACCACTCACCGGAGCACCTACCCGTACTGTCTGCTTTCACCATTCACTCTGTTCAATAAACCCACCCTCCGGGGCTTTAATTTGAGCTCTCCTTGTTGCGTGATTCTTCACCCCGTGACAGTCTGGTGGAGAATGCGGGCAGAAGAGTGAAGAATCGCCAACAAGTGATAAAAAAAAAAAAAAAAAAATCATCGGTTCTTTTTCCTTTGTGTTCTGGTTATGGCAGACGAGCGCTCCTCCCCCGAGATGGACCAACTTCTCCAACGGATCACCGAGGTCAGCATCCGCCAGCAGCAGATTGTTGAGCACCTCGCCACCCGGCAGGGCGAAGCCGAACAGGAAGTCGCGGCCCTTCGTGCAGCCGCCGTCCAACACGCTCCGCCGCCGGACCCTCGCATACAAGCCGCCAGGTTATTACCTAAATTAACCCCTCACGATGATGTAGAGGCATTCTTGCGAATGTTTGAAACAACAGCGACAACAGAGGATTGGCCACCCGCCGACTGGGCACGGGCGCTGGCCCCACTCCTCACTGGGGAAGCCCAGCGGGCTTATTTTTCTCTTCCAGCCGCTGTCGCCGACCGATATCCGGATGTCAAGAGAGAAATCCTCAGCCGTTTAGGGCTGTCGCCAGTCGGCGCGGCCCAATATTTCTTCGACTGGATTTACAAGTCCCGCCTGCCCGCCCGCGCCCAGGTTGCTGAGCTCTCACGGCTTGCACAACACTGGCTCTTGGAGGGAGACCCCACGCCAGAACAAGTGGTGGAACGGGTCGTCGTCGACCGGCTACTTCGTGCCCTGCCCCGCTCCCATCGACAGGCCGTCGCCATGAGGGGTCCAAATACCACCCTGGAACTCGTCGAGGCCATCGAGCTGGCGGATGCGGCCCAACATCGAGATGCCGGGGAGAGAGCGCCACCGTTTCCCCGGAGGGTGGTCCAGGAGCGTCGCGCGCCGGAGGGCACGTTCCGGCCAAACAGCAGGCCTGTGGCTCCCTCTATCCGTGATGAGCCTATGCCCACGGAGGACCCCACACCACCCACTAAAAACTGGCTGGCGGGCTGCATCGTCCACAGCGAGGGGCCCCCGAGGTCGACGTGAAAATAAATGGGAAGCCTTTCCGCGCCCTCTTGGACTCCGGCAGCGCAGTCAGCCTGATCCAGTCTTGTCTGCTGTTCCCCCGCACAGACTCCAAAGCTCGTCTTCCCATCACCTGCGTCCACGGGGAGACCCGAGAAGTACTGACCCGGAGAGTGACGATCTCAGCCCCCTCAGGTTCATGGCCGGTCGAAGTAGAACTGGTAAAGGATCTTCCAGTGCCGGTCCTGCTGGGAAGAGACTGGCCCGGGTTTGACCGCCTCCTTGCCACTGCCGCCCAGCCCCCCAGCCGAGCAGCAGACAGCCCATCGCTCCGTCGTGGAACACGTAAGACAGATGAGGAACAAGATCGACCAGGTCATGCCGTTAGTCCGGGAACACCTGGTGAAGGCGCAGCAGTCCCAACAACGGCACTACAACCGAGCAGCCCAGCCACGGGAATTCCAACCCGGAGACCGTGTTATGGTCCTAGTCCCCAATGCCGCCAGTAAGTTCCTCGCCACCTGGCAGGGCCCGTGCACCGTTCTGGAGAAAATTGGCCCCGTCACCTATCGCCTACGCCAGCCAGGAAGGCGCCGTCCAAATCAGTTGTACCACATCAACCTCCTCAAGAAGTGGGTGGGAACTAGAGACCAACTTACAGCTCTAACCGTCTCCGAACCCGTGGTTGTGGACTTCAACCCCCAGCTCTCGGCTGCCCAGAAGGCGGACCTGCAGCACCTGGTCGGTCAGTTTTCGGATGTGTTCTCTCCACTCCCTGGGCGGACCAACGTACTACATCACGACATCCCTACACCACCTGGAGTCGTCGTCCGGCAGCGCCCCTACCGCGTCCCTGAGGCTCGTCGGCAGGCTATTGAGGAAGAGGTACAACATATGTTGAAGTTAGGGGTGATAGAACCATCGCGCAGCCCGTGGTCCAGCCCAATTGTGATGGTTCCAAAACCGGACGGCACCCTCCGCTTCTGTAACGACTTTCGGCGCCTCAACGAAGTCTCAGAGTTCGACGGGTACCCCATGCCTCGAGTGGATGAATTACTGGACCGCCTAGGGAGGGCCTGGTTTATCTCCACCTTGGACCTTACAAAAGGATATTGGCAGGTACCACTTTCTCCCTCTGCAAAGCCCAAAACAGCGTTCTCCACCTCCAGTGGGCACTGGCAATACCGGACCCTTCCCTTCGGCCTTCATGGAGCGCCCGCTACCTTTCAAAGACTGATGGATATCGTCCTGCGGCCCCATCGGGCCTACGCAGCCGCCTATATCGACGATGTCGTCATCCACTCAGAGGCGTGGGAGGACCACCTGGACCGTCTACGGAGGGTGCTGTCCGATCTCCGGAGGGCTGGACTCACCGCCAACCCTCGGAAATGTCATCTAGCGCTGTACGAGGCAAAGTACCTAGGTTTCCAAGTGGGACGAGGGATGATCCGTCCCCAGGAAAAGAAGGTAGAGGCCGTCAGGACAGCCCCACAGCCAAGGACCAAAACCCAGGTACGAGCGTTCTTAGGGTTGGCGGGGGTACTATCGCTGCTTCATCCCTGACTTCTCCTCTTTAGCCGCCCCCCTGACAGATCTGACCAGGAAGGGACAGCCGGAGAAAGTACAGTGGACCCCGGCAGCAGAAGACACTTTCAAGAAGGTTAAATCCGCCCTCACCTCGGAGCCAGTCCTGCGAGCTCCCGACTTCACCTGTCCCTTCCTGCTGCAGACGGATGCCTCAGACACAGGTTTGGGAGCCGTCCTCTCCCAAATCCAAGAGGGAGAAGAGCATCCGGTCCTGTACATCAGCAGGAAGCTGTCCCCAGCCGAGAGAAACTATGCCACCGTGGAGAAGGAGGCTCTGGCCATCAAGTGGGCAGTCTTGGAGCTGCAATACTACCTCCTTGGCCGGAGGTTCACCCTGGTCACCGACCATGCCCCTCTCCAGTGGATGGCACGAGCCAAGAATACCAACGCCAGGGTGACCCGATGGTTCCTCGCGCTCCAGGATTTCCACTTTGAGATACAACATCGGGCCGGAGCCATGAACTCAAACGCCGACGGACTCTCTCGGATCTGGGCAGCTTTTGTCTGTCAGGGGTCACTCCCCACCCACCCCCTCTCTCTCCCCACCCACCCCCTCTCTCTCCCCTGCTGTCTCATATCTTCAACAGGACCAGGACGACGCTTAGGGGGGGGGAGTGTGACGAGCGTCCCGGCCGATCATCGCCCTGGAAACAAACGAGCCACAGCTGCACGTCCGCATCACGCCCCGATCGGCCTCAGCTGCGGCTCATCAATTGGCGTGCTTATAAGCACACATGGCACAAGAGTTGGGAGAGAACCTCTCACTGAGAAAGTGAAACTAATGCTTCTCTCTACTCTCTCACAGACAGCAGCTGAAGCCGATCTCTCCCCACGAGCACTCAGACACGGACTTCACTGGCACGAGGATGAGAAGCACACCACTCACCGGAGCACCTACCTGTACTGTCTGCTTTCACCATTCACTCTGTTCAATAAACCCACCCTCCGGGGCTTTAATTTGAGCTCTCCTTGTTGCGTGATTCTTCACCCTGTGACAGTACATACATTTGTGTATCGTCTGCATAACAGTGAAAGGATACCCTATGTCTTCTTAGAATAATGCCCAGTGGTAACATGTAGAGAGAGAAAAGAGACGGCGCTAAGATGGATCCTTGGGGGAGACCACAGGTTAGATGCGCAATGGAAGAAGAACAATTTCCTAACTTTACTCTGAAGGTTCGATCCTTTAGATAAGACTGGAACCACTGGAGGACGATACCTTTTAGCCCCACATAATGCTCTAGTCTTGATATCAGGATGGAGTGGTCGACAGTATCAAAAGCTGCTGATAGATCTACAGTACAAGAGCCACAGAGTCACCAGTATCCGTGGATAAATAGATGTCATTTAAAACTCTCAACAGGGCAGATTCAGTACTGTGAGCAGACTTGAAACCAGATTGAAATTTTTCAGAAATATCATTGCACTTTAGGAAAAACTGGAGTTGGCCGAGAACGACTTTTTCCAACACCTTCGAAACAAAAGGTAATGCAGAAATTGGACGGTAGTTATTTAGCACGGTAGGATCCAGTGAAGGTTTCTTGAGTAACGGTGTGACCGTGGCCACCTTAAGGGCAGCAGGGATGGAGCCGATAAGGAGGCACTTATTTACAAATGACACCAATCCTGGCCCTACTGAATCAACAATTAATTTAAGAAACTTAGGAGAAATGATGTCGAGAGAGCAGGATGAAGGTTTCATATTTGCTATAATTTCTTTGAGGAGATTCAGAGTGATTGGCTCAAAAGCATCCCATGTAACAGAATTCAACAACTGACTAGAGTGTTCAGTATGAGAGGGACTAGCTTTGCATCTCAGATTGGATATTTTGTCAATGAAAAATCTCAAGAAGCTTTCACATAGCTCATCAGAAGCACCAAGCATTGTATTTATCGGAGGATTTAAAACAGAGTTGATAACAGAGAATAAAATCTTGGGTCTAGAGTGGTTTGCCATAATCATGTCAGAGAAGTATGTGGCTTTAGCCAACTTTACAGCATTCTGGTAGGTCGACAAACTGGCTTTGAACAGCTGGAATGAAATATGTAACTTGTCCTTTTTCCATTTGCGCTCTGCCTTTCTGCTAACTTGTCTTAGTTGACGAATATCCACGTTGAGCCATGGTTCGGATTTAGGTTTAGGTTTATAAGGCTTAAGCGGAGCAGTTTCATTTAGGGCTTTCAGCCAAGCAGAGTTTAACAGATCGAGATGCTGGTCGGCATCTAGGTCCAATAGCGGTGAATCCAAAAGCAAATGTGAGGAGAATTTCAAAAAGTGCTCATTAAAATTTGATCCAAACTGAGGGGAATAGGACCGAGACAATCTTACATCTGTAATAGTGGAGTGAGAAATACAGGGAAGAGATGTAGAGAGGCCATGGACAAGTATATTCAGGAATCCTTAAATGCCGGCCTCATCCGTCCCTTTACCTCGCCCGCTGGGGCTGGGTTCTTCGTCGTTAAGAAGGATGGCTCCCTGCGACCCCGCATTGACTACCGCGGTCTAAATGACATCACCATGAGAAACAGGTATCCTCCGCCTCTGATGTCATCAGCTTTTGAGTTGCTACAGGGAGCCAGGGTCTTTACCAAGCTAGACCTCCGTAATGCCTGTCATTTGATCTGGATACGTGAGGGGGATGAATGCAAGACAGCCTTCAACACCCCAACGATCAAAGCCGATCCCGGTAAGGTAAGGCTGAGTGGCCAACCCCTGACTCTCCGGAAGGCGCTGCAGTGGTTTCTGGGGTTCGCTAACTTCTATAGGCGATTCATTCGGAAGTTTACCCTGGTTGCTGCACACTTAACAGCACTCACCTCTCCTAAGGTATCGTTCAGATGGAATTATTAGGCTCAGGAGGCCTTTGACCATCTTAAGTCCTGTTTCATCTCTGTTCCTGTTCTCTGTTCCTGGGTGTCCGGAGGGTCGGTTGTTTGTGCTGGCTGCTCTGTGTCCTGAGGTCCTTCGGTGGGGGCATAAGTCCAGAGTAGCCTGTCATCTGGGGGTTTGGAGGTTTTCGTGGCCATCCATGGCCCAAGATGTCTGGCAGCTTGTGTTAGCTTGCTCGGTATGCGCTCAAAATAAGACATCTAACCGGTCTCCTGTTGGTCTGTTGCAGCCTTTCCATGTTGCTTTCATGACGTTGGTCTGATCTGCTGTGTTTTTTTGTCTTTTGTCTCCGTGTCTGTGTGCCTTGTTGTCTTTAGAGCACACAAGCACTGTTTTGACAGCTCGCCATGTGCTCCGCTGTCATTGTGGTGTTTCTCCTCCCACTCGTTATCCACGCTGGGGCTGGACCGAGACCGCAGGACATCCACGCTGCACGTCGCCGGGCCAGAGTGAGGTTGGATCAAAAAGCAGGTGAGTGGCCTCTCTCTGGGTAGCTGTTAGCTGACACACCCACACATTCATTCATGCATTTTGGTTGAGACTGACTCCCATGCTATTTTGCATCACGTAGGGAAAGTGTTACAACCGATAGCTACAAATATAAAATCCCCTAGACGACTGTATTAGTAATATATTTGGTTTCTTATATCAGAGATAATTAACACTGCGTCACTGGTGACGCTTGGATCAGTCTTTGCTGTGAAGTGCTCTCTTGACCCCGTGGACGATGATTTGGACTTTCTCTTTTCTTTTAGTGTTCCTGCTAATTTTTCTGGGCTCATTGAGAGCAAAATAAACATTTCTGTTTCCTGCAACTGAATCCGTATTATTATGGAAATACCCAAAAGGCTTAAAGAACTCAAATACACCATTGCAGCAGTCGTGTGTTTGTCTTAATGTTTAATCAGACAAAGCATTTCTATCTTCTTTTTATTCAGCTACAGCGATAGCTTGATGACTTTTTCCACATTATGGTATTCCTGGAACATCATAAGATATTATATTACTTCTGTGAGACATACTTTTTCCCCAAATCATGCAGCCCTACTTTGTGTTGTGTCCTGCATGATGGGAAACTTGCATCTCAATCTGAACAGTCAGATCAGATTTCATTCCAAAAAAAAAAAAAAAAAAAAAAAAATCCTAATTTGAATCAGATTTCAAACAGATTTCAAATTTGGATGTACAGTAAATATCAGATTTCATGTGTGTTTTTGATCCATAAAGCAAATTTTTCATATAGCCAGGGATGCACATAAGTGGTGCGCAGGTGCGCATGCGCTACCCAATTAATCAACGCGTACCAGATGAATTGCCGCAACCCTCATTTGCGTACCTAAGATTTGGGGATAGATAGGTGCGCAATCTGTGGTGTTGGATAGGCCTCAGAACGTCAAAATGTCCAAGAAGCAAGCTCCATTAAGCAATTATTTTGGTGTCCCTCCACCTCCAAAGAAATGCCAGACTGAGTCTGAACCGCAAAAGAAGCGCGTGTTCTCTGAAAAGTGGCTGCAGGAGGTCAGTTGGCTTCAGACAAATGTTGAACGCACAGAGATGTGGTGCAAAATATGCCGTGGAAATCCCACTCTGGCGGACAAAACCGGCGCTTTTTATACAGGTACCAAAAATTGTAATCACCCAGCGTTTGATAAACATGGCAATAGCAGAGAGCACCAGAAGATAGTTCAAGCAATTGATAATGAAAACAGAAGCAGCCAGGACCAGAGGCCCAGTGGTCCACTCGACAAATGGAAAGGAAAACTGAATGAAGAACAACATCGGGCACTGTGTAATGTTTTTCTTTTAGCCTTTCACAAAGCGAAACATGGACGTCCCATGCGTTCATATGAGGAAGATATTCCGCTTCTGAAGAGGCTTGGAGTTAATGTCGGGAATGCGTATCATTCTCGAGAAGGGGGGAGCCGCATCATCCAGTGCATCGCACAGACAATAACTTCAGATTTGAGAGAAAAACTGCAAGCAGCTGAATTTTGGGGTGTGCTCTTCGATAGATCCGAAGATATAACAAAGACGGAACAGGAAATCGTGTACATTGTTTCTGTTTCCAGCAACGGACATTTCAGCTCAGATTTCCTTGGATTAATTAATCTTGGCGCCAATCGAACAGCACAGGATATAGTGGATGGACTTGTGCAACTGTTCCACGCGTGCAGTTTAATGGAGTGGAAGACAAAGCTGGTCTCGGTATGCACGGACGGAGCCGCCGTCAACGTTGGAATGTACAACGGGGTAGTTCCAAAATTACGTCAGATGGTGGACATCGGGGATTCCCTTGTGCATATTCTGTGGACCGCCCACACCCTGGAGAACTGCGCCAAGTCGGCTGATCGTGCAGTCCCATACTGTGAGTCATTTAATCAATCCATAGTCCAGTTGCTAAGCTTTTACTTAAAGAAAGGGGGTGCAAAACGGATTGCACAGCTAAAGGTCATATGTGAGGAGAAAGGCATAGCTTTTGCCAAATTAGGAAAGTTTCACAATATCAGATGGTCTGCGTGGAGACAGGAGACTCTTTTGAAAATATGGAGAATGTTACCAGCCATCCAGATTCAAGTGGCAACAAGTGATGACATGAGCCTGAAACATATCTGTACAGAGCGTTTTTGTTGTTTCCTGGCCAACATTCTAGATATTGGAAACATTTTACAGGTCACCTCCCTCAGGTTTCAGCAAGAGAAACTAACAATTGGTGAATGCAAAGATGAGCTCATGGTTGCTGTTGGACAGTTTACTCTATTGATGGAGAGTGAAGGCAAGAACAGGAAAGAGACTGGGTCACATGCTGATGCTGACAGGGACAAAATCAATGTATTGAGAGCTCTTATCTAATCAATAAATTCCTCTTGAAACAAACTTTGTTGTATTATTTTAATTTAATACTGAGAAGCTGCTTTGATACAATCTGTATTGTGAAAAGCGCTATACAAATAAACTTGACTTGACTTGACTTATTCATGAGTTTGAATGCAGATATGAATCCCTAAAATCATGTGATCAGTTTTTGATTTTTGATCCTACAACTTGGCCTCTTGAAATGAAAGATCTCCACAGTTTTGGCAACACAACTCTCAGTAACATCCTTGAGAAATATGAGGCCAACTTGTTTATTGACAGAGATTCCACTTTAAGAGAGTGGATGCGTTTAAAGCAAGCTGGAAAACGTTTGGCAGCCTCTTCTGTGCATGACCTGGTCAATGTAGTGAAGACAAGCAATCCTTACAGTTACTCCAACATTCAGAAGGTCCTTCTCTTGTCTCTTACACTGCCCTTGAGCAGTGCAGCATGTGAAAGGGGATTTTCACATTTGAATATCATAAAAAACAAGTACAGATCCCGCCTATCGGACTCCCGCCTCTCATCTCTATTGGCGCTTTTCCACTGCATGGTACGGTATGGCTCGGTTCGGTACCCCACGCTTTGGCGCTTTTCCACTGCATGGTACGGTACGGCTCGGTTCAGTACGGCTCACTTATGACGCATTTCCACTGCATGGTACGGTACGGTACGGCTCGCTTCGGCTCGCTTTAAATGGTACCACCTCTGTTGAGGTTCCAAGCGTACCGTACCGATACTAAAATGTGACGTGCAAACACTGCAGATCACTGATTGGTCAGACAGAATCATCACTACCAGCGTCATTGTATTTACAACACGAGACACTAAACCCGCTAGATTTAAATAGCCCGTAGACAACAGCCAACACTGTAGCGCCTGTTTTAAAAGTATTTGCTTAAAAAAAAAGAGTATAAACTTTAAAAAAATAAATGGCTAAATCGTGGTCAGTGGACGAGGTGCAGACGTTCCTCTCGTTGGTTGCCGAGGAGCGGATGGGGAAACACAGAATGAAAAATTCGCATTTAATATGATGATGTCATGGCAGTAGAGACGGCAACTATAACGACCAGTCACACCCACTTTGAAGCGGTACTAACTGCAGTGGAAAAGCAACCGAGCTAAAACGAACCGAACCGTGCCGTACCGAGCCGAGTCGTACCACGCAGTGGAAAAGCGAAGCGAGCCGAACCGTTCCGCGCCGAGCCGAACCGTACCGAGCCAAACCGAGCCGTACCATGCAGTGGAAAAGCGCCATAATGCACATTCTGTTCTCTAAGTTCACCACGGAGACCTTTGACCCGAAAGCAGCTGTTGACTTGTGGATGCAGACAGCTAGTCGCAGGCTGAACCAGGGAGAAAGGAGTAGGCCTGGTGCATCCACATCCACTGCTGTTTGTGAAATAGAGGAAGACAGTCAGAACGAGAGTGAAGATGATAATGATGAAGATGATGATGATGACATTCCGTAAGATAACAGAACCTTCAGTGCTTTAAGATAGTAACTCTAGTAAGCGCTTTAAAGTTGTCATTTCTTTGGTTTTCAGAGTTAGAAAAGCAGATATTTGCACATTTAATTTCCAGAGCTTGAAACAGTTATGTTATTTTGAAAGTTACAAGGTTTTAAAGATCAGACATTCTGTTGCACTTCTTCTCTTAATTTTCAGTTGAAATTAAAGTTCATGTGAATCATGTCACATTATCCTCTCATATCACACTGCTTCTCATACAAACACAACTGCCGCCATCTTGCATCTATAATTTCCTCAGAATATGAATATAATGTAATATTATTACAGTGTTTATCTAGTTGCTAATCCAACTGCAATGAACTGTTTTAATGAAGCACTTCAGGTTCCATCGTCCTGAAGTCAATGGATGTTTTGAATGGATTGAATGGTAAACACAAGCTCAAGATATTTTTACGTTTTATTCTATGATATTGAACAAAAGAATGCGGTCAAAGGTAAGATCCAAACAGAGTTTGAGACACACACAGGATGTAAACAGGTGAGTAAGTGGAATGTAGTGATGGGACGGTTAATACCGAGGCTCCGATGCAGGTTTCAAAGCAATTTTGTATCACACACTGTACCGATGTTTGTATTGAAATGACAATACCACATGATTGATGACGTTTGAAGCTTCAAACGCAATGCGGTATCAGAAGGTCGGAACAGCTGGTTTGAAATTGAAAAATTGGCGCTTTGCTTTTTCGGCACAATTTGATGAAAGCCTCAAACGCTTCAGAAAGCCTTGGTTTTCCATCACTAATTGAAAGTGAAAAGTGAAAGTGACCCATACTTGGAATTTGACCTCTGCATTTAACCCATCCAAGTTAATGCACACACATTAGGAGCAGAGTAGTGAGTAGTTAACACACACACACTGCAGCGGGCAGCCTTTGTGTGGCGCCCGGGGAGCGATAAGGGGTTAGGTGCCTTGCTCAAGGGCACCTCAGTCATTCCCCACCGGTTCTGGAATCGAACCAGCAACCTCTGGGTTACCAGTTCAACTCCCTAACCACTAGTGGTTTGTTCTAATGCTAATTTGTTCTAATGCCTAATTTGTTCTAATGCTCTTATATTTTTATTGCAGAGGTTGCCTTTCATTATGACAAGAACAGAGGAATTGTCTCCAGTTTAATCAACATTAATGAAGAACCATGACCTACCTATGACACTTGTGTCAGTGAACACTGTGTCAGTGCCAATAATAAACAGTCAAATACATACATCCATTTATGTGTTGCGAACACACAAGGAAGAGGTGTACCCCAAGACGCAGAGACCTACCCTCGCCTCCACCAACGAGACACCCACCATCCTCTTCGATGTCCTCTTACACCTCAGTCCATCCAACAATCCCTGCAATAGAGAAATGGTCAGTGTTAGGTTTGAGGCAGGCGCTAATCACCGCAGACGTCCATTTTTTTAGGAGAATGAACAAAAAGGTTGTATGACTTCTTAAAATCAATAAATCCTTCTCCAAAATCCACTCCACCCTCCAAGGCCGCTAACAAAGCGAGCAAGAGCCGTAGGGACCCGAATTCACATTCTAAAAAAAACACTGTCTCCCTCCCTTGCAAGACCGGGCCTTCTTTGAGCATCGGGCTGCGACAGTAGGCCTTCAGCAAGTCTGGGCCGCACCCCAGATTCCACTGCTGCAAGGCCCCACTCTCCTCTTCCCTCTGCCCAGCTACACACTGCAGCTTTCCCCAGGCCTGCGCCTCATTTGACAACACAGGTGTTGGTCACACTCACATACTCGGCGCAGTAAAAAGTCACTCCTGAAAAATCCTCTCCCCCTCTCCCTCTCACTTCTGTCATTAGAACCAACGTGACTTTTTACTGCGTCAAGTCGAAGTGCTCCCAAGTGCTATTCCGCCATACATTATAGTTATCCTTTTTACCCGCTTAGAAAAGTGCCACGTTTTATTTTGTCTATCAACTCTCACAAAGGATATTTTTCCTGGTCACAGCAAAATAACTCTTAGCATGTAACTTTGTTAAAGGGACATTGATTTACAAGCAAGGACCAGAATCAAAACGTGTGAAAAATGCACAAAAGTTTTATTTAACTAAATCACAAAGACATAACTATTATTCAAGAGACAACAAATAAAAAGAAAGGGATGGCTGCTGCTGATGTCTTTATTCCATGTGAAACACACATCATATACAATTTCATATACAACTTCTTCTTTAGCAAATGCACTTAATCTTATACAATACATTACTGCCACCTGCTGGATTAAATCATTACTCATTACCAGTAGACTACTCATTACAATAACTAACATACATACAAATCACGCATACATGGGAATGGAAAAGTGAAAGTGAATGAAATGAAACCTAAAACATGGAAAACAGGGAATGAAGCTATGGAAAGAGTAATTTAACCATCTGAACAGAACGTCTAGGGTTCCGACTGTAACCCTTTTTCCCTGAGAAGGAACGAGACACTGCGTCAATGACAAAACTTTGGGGAACTCCCCCAGCATAACGTGTCTGAAATATGTATAAAACTATTTCAATCCTGATTGGTGCTGCGTCATGATGTAACGTGTGACGGCACACACGGAAGCTACAAAGAGACGTCGACACACAGAGTTAGCTTTTGCGATGAAGCAAGTTGCTCCCAGACAAGGGGAGGCGTGGGCAAAGGGACGCAGTGTCTCGTTCCCTACTCAGGAAACAAGTTACAGTAGGAACCCGAGACTCAGGGAACAAGGGGAACAGTTGGAACCCGAGACATTCCTTTTCAAGGGAACTCGCACTGCGTCGACTACGACACTTTGGGGTATGAATACCCACTGCCACAACTTAGGACAAGAGCACTCATGCGCCCGGCGTAGAAGGGAGGTCCATACTGTAAAATCTTGTGAATGTGTGCAGGGTGGCCCAGCCAGTTGCATCACATACCTCTTGGATTGTGGCCCCTGAAAGGAGGGCTCTAGAGCAGTGGTTCCCAAACCTGTCCTGAAGGCACCCCAACACTGCACGTTTTCTTTGTCTCCCTAATCAAACACACCTGATTCAACTCATCAGCTCATTATCACATGGGTTAATGAGCTGATGAGTTGAATCAGGTGTGTTTGATTAGGGAGACAAAGAAAATGTGCAGTGTTGGGGTGCCTTCAGGACAGGTTTGGGAACCACTGCTCTAGAGGATGCCATGCTTCTAGTTGAGTGAGCCCTTAAAGCCAAAGGTGAAGGCAGACTGCGCACCTGGTAGGCCAGGGAAATAGCTAACTATCCAATTGCTGATGGTATGCTTGAAAGCGGGGAACCCCTTCCTAGGTGACCCAAAACATACCAACAACTGATCGGACTTCCTCCACTGAGATGACTTCTGAATGTAGATATTAATTGTTCTGACAGGGCAGAGCAGATGAAGTCTCTCATCTTCTGCTGTCACATGAGGTGAAGGATGAAAAGCCTGCAGAACCGTAGACCGTGCCATATTCGGTTGTTAAGTCGTGACGTAACCACTCTCCGATAATACTCTTTCCGGGTCCAAAGTCCAGGTCCTCTCTACCTACCTACCGCTTTCGCTAGTGTTTTGGTTATTATTGAGTGTTTTTACAATGCCGCAGTGCTGTGTCCCGTGTCCCGAGCTAACTCACTTCAACCTCGTAAATCTTCTTTTTCATTGATGCCTGGACTCTACCCTTAATTATGCCACCTGAGTGATGAGCTACACTAACCACTCTGTTGGTGTTAAACCCGTTTTGACCGCCAAGGGTGCCTCACTAAGAAGGACGTGATCGTAAATAAATTTACAGGTTCCACCATTGTTATTTCTGGATGAGAGGAGCGCTTGGACCCGGAAAAGGCTAAACGTGACGTGTGACGTCAGACTTAACAATCGGATTAGAAGGCACCTTAGGCACATAGCCCGGTCTGGGATACAAGATAGCCTGATGATATAGAGAGGTCCTGAAAATCTCCTTCTCGTTTAAGAGAATGATGGCTAAGAGAAAGCTACCTTGAGTGTAAGGTTCTTGGCAACAGCTGACTCCAGAGGTTCGAAAGGGGCCCCAGCCAGCCATTCGAGAACCACTGCCAGATCCAATGTGGGGACTCTGGTCCGAGTCGCAGGCCTCATCCTCCAATCACCACAGAGCCGTACGACCAGCTGGTGTCTCCCAAAGGATCCACACTCACTGGAAAGCCACAATGGCAGCCACGTACACCTTAAGTGTGGACTGGGTAAGACCAGCAGAGAAGTGATTCTGGAAGAACTCCAGCACTGAAGCCACCGAGCAGTTAACTGGATCCCCACCACACTTTCTACACCAGTTCGTGAAAAACCCTCAGACCATACAATTTCCTTGTGGATGGAGCTTTGAAGCTAAGTATGGTCTCGACCTCTCTTGCCGACAGACCGGCTTCTAGGTACGGGGCCCCCTCAGGGGCCAGACCCACAGTTTCCACAGCTCTGGACTTGGGTGGAATATTGAGCCCTCAGCCTGAGAAATGGCCCCCCAGGAGCGATATTATGTCTGTGAACCATACTCGGGATGGCCACATTCTCTTGCTGCTTTTTTTTTGCAGATGAGGTTTTGCAGATTGTTTGTTTTGTTGAGAGATGGATGTTCACTTGATCCTACAATAAAGTAAAATAAAGAAGGTTTATGGACAAAGCTTGTTGAGGAACAACAAGGTAAATAAAACCAAGTAATGAAATGAACATGCTACCATCTGGAATGTCGCGTCCATCACAATCTTCGTCCAATCTAGGACTTCTGGAAATTTCAGGCCCTGGAGTTTCTTGTTCTTGGACCGGGACACAAGACTCATCCTGACAGTCATGTGGCGACTCGCTGGCCGCCTCTGGAGGAGAACTGGCTCTCTCAGGAGAAGGAGGAGGGATGGTCCTAATAGTTGGACACTCTGTGGAGATTTGCATTTCAGATGAATCCGACGCAGCATTGGACTTTTGAGGTGACTTTCGTAAGGTATCAGCATCAGCCTCGGGTTCTGAGGTCTGAGTCCCTTTCTTCTTCTTCGATAAGGGACTTTGAGTAAAAAAAAAAAAAAGACAAAAAAAAGAGCTTTTCTTTTAGAGGGACTTTTCTTCAGGCTTTCTTTCTCTGTGAGCTTATGCTGAAGGTGCTTTAGAAACCGATCCTTCATGGACTGCCAGCTGTGGTCGGTCGGTTCTCCATTTCTTTCCAAACCAGATTGCCTTTGGCTTCATGCTGCCACTTTTCCATGAAATCACAATAGCAGCGACGTCTTCAGGCGAGTAAACCCAGCCGTCCAGTGCCCTGATGACGGGCAGCCATCCTCGTCTGGACAGACTGTCCCACGCTGATCACATAGTCGTCCCGATCCAACTGCTGGTTCTGCTCTGCACAATCTCGGATGAATTTCGTAGAGATGTAAGTTTGTCCAGTGCTTGCCATCGCACTGGTCACGTCGCCCGGATCGACCAGCAAAATGGCTCTGGGCTCTTGATTCCGACACAAAATGCCTCCTCCGTTAGATATCAGAGGGTAAAGCTGCATTTTAGTTGGACCGGGTCTCACATAGAAGCGCATTGAATGTCCACTGGTTTCCAGGAATAAGACTATTTCATATATTTTAAAAACCTTCTCCTCTCCTGGCTATAACATTGTGAAGATTATCTGAGGATTAAATGTGAAAGTTAATTGTTTTCACATTAAAATGGTTTAAGTTTATTAAGATATATTATTTAGAATGAGGGGTATTGTAAAAATTTCTGGTTGACATCTATTGGTGGATCATGTACATAGTTATTAACTAATCTTCTATCGCCTTACAATCCATCATGCTCTTTAACCCTCTGAGGTCGAGAAACGCGCCGACGCGTTTTGCTGGATTTCTTTCACATAGCAGCAACATAAACTTAAATGACTCCGTCATTTATGGTTATACAGAAAAAAGAAATATAAAAAAAAAATCTGTGATATTTCTACTTTTGTTTGTGTCCACTTACAATCAAATCAAAACATTGTGCTTTTGTAAAATAAAGAAAATAAACAGGGTGTGCGTTCTGCCTCTCCGTCGCGGTAAACTTTTTTTTCTTGAGCACGTCTATAAACTGAAACAAAACTCAGCGAATACACATTTATGAGCCATATACCTTTATACACATTTAAGTGTGTACTTTTAAATGATCGGATTCAAACTGAAAACAAATATTCTCTGTTTAAGTAATTTGTATAAAACCAACAGGATGTCCAGTATCTCAAACGCTTGCTAATTACTTTTTAATATCACAAAACTCTGGGCTTTTGATAGTGCCTAGAATATCTAAGTCCACTAAAGGAGAAAGAGCGTTTTCACATTTGGCTCCTAAACTCTGGAATAGTCTTCCTGATAATGTTCGGGGCTCAGACTCACTCTCCCAGTTTAAATCTAGATTAAAGACGCAACTCTTTAGCCTAGCATTCATATAATGCAACTCCTAATCTTATACAGTTAAATCAGATCAAATGCACATGATTATCCTTGCTTAATGTTATGAACAGCAGCTACACTAATTATTTTCTATTTGCTTCTCTGTTTAATCTTGGGATGCCCATCCTGAGGTAACTAGAGATTATCAGCTCCAGTCTGGATCCAGAAGGGTGGAAGGGTGCTCTCGACGGGACGAGACTCTGGAAGGGTGCTCTCGGCGGGACGAGACTCTGGAAGGGTGCTCTCGGCGGGACGAAACTCTGGAAGGGTGCTCTCGGCGGGACGAGACTCTGGAAGGGTGCTCTCGAAGGGACAAGACTCTGGAAGGACAGCGGGGACAGAAAGAGAATCTGAAACTTCTATTGTGTAGGACGATCCACTCACTCACAGGATGTTGTCAATGTATTCCCTCAAGGAACACATGGTGGCAGTAGCTGGAAATTGCCTAAAGAGTGGATCGTCCAGACCTATCCATAAGATGTGCTTGAGGGCTATAGACAAACAGGTAAATTGCCAACACGAGGGAGAGGAGAGCACAGGACTATAGATGTGACATTTGAAGCGAGGCGTCGGAGCTTGTGTCGAGAAAAAATGGGCGTGCCAGATGAAGCCGCGATTCGAGGCTTGTGTTGTTAACGTGAAAATCACGTGACTAATGACAAACGAAGCCTCGATTTGTGTGGATACGTCATCGGTTCGGTCTGAGTGCCGCTTCCGGAAAAAGGCGGTTCGTAACTCGCGCCACCTTGTGGGTGTTGTCAGGAGTAGTAGAAGCAGTTGTAGTAGTGTCAGAGAGTCAGAGAGTTAGATAACTATCATTGTCATTGTCGTTATTGTGTCATATACTGTATGTGTTAGGGCTGTATATTATTACATTATCAGGTTAGAATAGTTATAGTATATTGTTATTATTAATTATAGTAGCTATATTATAGTCTTGTTATATTAATTAGATAAGATTATTTGGATTGCTTTGGATTTTTGGATCTGGACTGGATTGCCCTTTTGGATTTGTTTGCTTTTTGTGACCTCTTCCTTTTTCTTGGTAATGGACCAGCAAGAAAGAGGAGATCCTCCCCTGTCTGGGCTCAACAGAAGCATCAGTGTCCTCATTTATACCAGCTGGCACTGGCATTTTTATGTTCCCCTGCATCCTCTGTTCCTTGTGAAAGGATCTTTTCCAAGGCTGGAAAGATTTTGTCTGAGAAGATAATAAAGTAATATATAATAGTAAACTTAGAGAACAACAAAGAATTAACACAACCAATAACTATCTCAAACAAGGATGAACAGAGAATGGGTGAGAACACAGGGTATATATACACGTGACAAACAAAAGGAACTAATGATATAATTAACGGACAACAGGTGAACGAAATTACTAATTAAACAGACTGGGGAAAACTAGGTCAAAGGGGCAGAACTAACATGTTGAACATAAGGGCAAAACTGCATTCATGACCTCCAGACTAGATTCCTGTAATGCATTACTAGCTGGTTGTCCTGCATCCTCAATAAACAAGCTACAATTAGTACAAAAAGCAGCTGTTAGAGCTGATTGAAAGTAAATGTGCTAAAAGTAAAACGATTTTTTTTTTTTTTTACCGAAATGTATAAACCCTAACAAAGATATATTTTATTTTATTTTATTTTATTTTATTTTATTTTGTTTAGTCTAGAAATCTAGACGCACCCTAACAGCAGCACATTTTATTTTGCAGCCAGGGTCGTCTAGCAACTCTCCGTTGGCTTGCGAGCTGGAAAAACTAAACTCTAGTCAGGCCAATCACATCGTGTATAGTCGGTGGGCGGGCTTAAAGGGGTGGTTCGGGATTTTTGACATCGGACCTCATTTTTAAGTCAGCCTGGTTGTTATTCATCAGTGGAGAATTTTTTTTTTTTTTAATTATCCAGTCCTTATATTTGGATAGTTAGCCGATGCTAGGCTAGCGCGAGTCAATGGTAGATGTGTTAGCCAGCCATTAAAAACCGTTTTACCCACTCCACCGTGCACCAAACGCAAATCAATTATAACACTAGACTATCGATGTATATGTCTGTTGAGAGAATAATGTTAGAAATCAAACTTACCTTTCATCACATTGCATTAGTTATAATTTGTTCCCTGTAATCATAAGCCTTGTCTACAGCAGCAGCGGAGTGATATTGATTACCTAGGCAACCGAGTGAGCCGGTACACACATGACGCAAGTGTATTTACCTGCTGCTTCTGTTCTGTGTTTACTTTTTGCCGCATAACTAACCGGAGCAAAGTAAAATTCCGCAGCTTCTGAGAAACTAGTTCCTTTGGGATCATTGAGATGAAAGGTAAGTTTGATTTCTAACATTATTCTCTCAACGGACATATACATCGATAGTCTAGTGTTATAATTGATTTGCGTTTGGTGCACTGTGGAGTGGGTAAAACGGTTTTTAATGGCTGGCTAACACATCTACCATTGACTCGCGCTAGCCTAGCATCGGCTAACTATCCAAATATAAGGACTGGATAATTTTTTTTTTAAATGTCTCCACTGATGAATAACAACCAGGCTGACTTAAAAATGAGGTCCGATGTCAAAAATCCCGAACCACCCCTTTAACATAATGACGGCAGAAAACAAAGAAGATGGCTGCTGCTGCTGCTGGCGAACAGCAGTCTTTCGGGTTGCCAAAACATGTATTTGAAACGTTAGTTTTTTTTAATAATTGGTGCCAATGGTGCTTCAACAAAGTATTGAGCAAAGGCTGTAAATGCTTATGTACATGTGATTTTTTTTTAATAAATTTGCAAAGATTTTAAACAAACTTCTTTCACGTTGTCATTATGGGGTATTGTTTGCCGAATTTTGAGGGAAATAATTAATTTAATCCATTTTGGAATATGGCTGTAACATAACAAAATGTAGAAAAAGTGAAGCGCTGTGAATACTTTCCAGATGTAATGTATAGCATTTACTTAGTACATAAAAAAACTTTTTTTGTATATATATATAATAAAAAACTAATGTGAAACATGAAAGGGACAAACACACACACACACACATTGATCTTATTGTCTATATGAGGATTTATTACACACATTTGTTCTGATATTATTTCAGTGACAGAAGTTCAGCTGTAATAATAATAATAATAATATGATAAAGAGAAAATAAGAAACTCTACAACATCTCACTGTTACTGATTTATCAAGCAGCTCAAAGTATTACGGGCAAAATCCTTTCTACGGTCTATTCTGATGCATCAACACAGTTTCAATGATGATTTACAAACAAAAGCAAACCCAGGATAGAGTGGCTGAGTGAATATGGTCTGAGGGTTGTTCCATAAAACAAGATTAGAATACAAGCCAGGCTTATTTTGGTTAGTCAGACTTATTGTCGGTGGATTCTGTTTCATAAAGCAAACTTAAAATAGTTCCAACTCAGTTACCCTGGCAACTTATGCTGGGAAACTAGCCTGGTCCAGGGCAGGCTAACTGTCAGGCTAAGCCTCAGCTGTTACACAGATCCTCTAACACTGACCGACAAGAACACAATGATATTACCACTGACACTCTCTCATACCATTATTGGACTTTATTAACCACTATTAGTCCAAAAATAAATACACAGTATACAGAAAATAAACTTAAATAAGGCTACAATGATAAATTAGACAAATATATATATATATATATATATATATATATATATATATAGATAGATAGATAGATAGATAGATAGATAGATAAATACAATATATATACTACAGGTTTTCTTTTTTTACTGGCTGAATGTTTTGTGCCCAAGATTTAATTAGATTGTTTTAAAGATTTTTGAATACATTTCTCTCTGGTTTTGTTTGGCAGCTGTAGTACTTGTTTATGATTAGAAGAACATTAGAACACAATCTAAAAAAAAGCTTTTTAAAGCAGAAGTTAAAATCACAAAATTAAAAATAAATAATTACAAAAGCACAGTATAAATTTTAACTGGTAAGATGAATCTGAGCTTAGTAATTGACAGTATATTAGCCTACATTTGATTTACCCCATTACAATAGTCCCTTTACAGTTATTGCTATCATAAAAATACACTTGTAGGTTTAAAATTCTAAATAAGGCACATCTAATGTCCAAATAACAAATATTTTAGCATATATATATATATATATATATATATATATATATATTTTATGTACTTTATTGTGGCTTTCAATTCAAACACATTTAACACAATTATACAAATGGACAGTTCCTTTAAAGACATCATATTTTCCCCCAATAAATATTCATTTATTATTTATTTTTCCTTCTACTTTTTTTTTTTCTTTTGTGATAATACCCACCAACACATAGCCTAAAAAACACATGATTAGAACAATAACCAAAAAGTAGTTAGACACTTTTACATATGATTTAAGGGGGAAAAGACAAAAAACAATAAATAGATATTAATAAAAATGTAACATTCACATATTTATATCAAACTCTTATAATGACACATAATTCCTAATAGTTATTCAAGTAATATTATTTGAATATCAAATATTCAATATTAAATAAGTCACTAAATAAAATAACAAATAACTAGAAATAAAAGGGAGGGAGGGTTATATAAAAATGTAGTTAATGTATAGGCTAATATATATTCCTTTATTTTATGGAATATTCTTTGATTTTAGAGTTGCACATATCTTTTCAAAATGTATACATTTGCTCTTAATTTCATGTTATCCTCTCCATAGTGTAGCCTACTTTAGAAACTAAATCTACTCATTTAAAACTGGGGATTCTTGCTTTCTCCAAAAAGTATTGCATTAAAAGCTGTAATTCTCAGCATTCTAAATAAGTATACATCATCTTTATTAAGTAGCATAGGTCCTATACCCAAAACTATATTTTGTATCTTTATGCCTATATTTAGTTTCTTAAAATAAACTTCCCTGAATTAGGCTAATTCTGTTCACTGAAGTAGCCTACTTCTGTTCGCTCGAAGTTCACTGCAACTTATCCAACATCCTAAAGATAAATTATTATAATCAGAAGATATTTCCAAGCAAAATGTATATTTTAGTCAGAATTATTGCGCTCCTATTTGGCGCGCATGCGCGCAGCAGCGCTCGTTCAATATGAAGATTAGCAGCAAAATGGATACATTTGCATGACTTTCTAACATTTACAGATGGAGAATATAACTGTAAAATGTAAGTTTTGCACTGAGGGGGAAAAACAGCATAAAATATACGCTGTTTGATGGTGGATCGATTTGATCCACGATCGACCTCTAGGGCTGCTTCAAAAACGCGTGCACACGCAATTATCTAGACTTGATAAACCTGGATCAAATTAGTGAGATTGCGTGAACTTCAATTACCTTTTATGGAACCACTTTAGCCCCAACTTATTTGTTAGGCTCATTCAAGTCCGGTTTTGGAGTTTAATCCCCGCTTTTCTAAGCGTCTTTTATGGAACAACCCCCTGGACTGTGTGGATGAGGCTCATTGTGTCAGAGACGCTGTAGAAGGACAGAGTTCCTGCACTGTGATCCACATACACTCCTATTCTACGGCTGAGCGACACTGCAGGAAGATCAGTCGCTTTCTTATTGTGTCTGATTGAGTAACTGGAGGGAGTGCAGTACAAACTCCAGGACTGATCATTAGATCCAAATAAACACTCAATACCCCGTCCCTTCCTGCTGATGCTCTTATATGACACTGATATAAACACACCATTATTCCCACTCCACTCAATCTCCCAATAACAGCGTCCACACACACTCTCTCTACACAACACCTGAGGCCAATAATCAAATCTGTCGGGATGATCAGGATACGGCTGCTCTATGTCAGTGTTAGTAATCACTCTGTTCCTCTCAGACAGACTGAGGCGTTTATTCACTGTGTTCAGATCCAGAGTGAGCCGACGAGAATCTGATGAAGAGAAAACACATCAGAATCATGAATCTGTCTGATCTTTTATTGTAGCTGAACTCTTCATGACTAAATGTTCAGTGTGTCAGCAGTGTCTCAGTACAGCTGACCAGATAATCTTTTAAATTATCAATTATTAAACTAGTAAATTATGGTTTCTTTCACCTTCAACAGGAAGAACATGAACATACTCAGTGAGTTTGTCTGCTAGTTTTCTTGACTTACATTGTAGGAAGTCGTTCCTGGTTCTGGGATTAATGTTGGTGAATGTGACTGTGGAAATAAACAGACATGAACAGTGTGAAGAGAAATGAAAAGATAAAATTCATCCATCTCTATACATATCTAATGTGATGTTCTTCATGATATTAGACCAGTGGTTCTCAACTCCAGTCCTCGGGACCCGCTGCTCTGCACATTTTGTATGTCTCCCTTATTTAACACACCTGAACCAGATCATCAGCTCGTCAGGAGAGACTCCATGAACTGATTTGAGTGTGTCAGATAAGAGAGACATACAAAATGTGCAGAGCAGCGGGTCCCGAGGACTGGAGTTGAGAACCACTGTATTAGACGATATTGGACTCATTTCTGAGAGCAAATTAATCTCCAGGGGTCTCATTTATAAAACACATATATTGGATTTGATCTTAAATTCCATGGATTTCATCCTACATCAATATACACTCACCTAAAGGATTATTAGGAACACCTGTTCAATTTCTCATTAATGCAATTATCTAATCAACCAATCACATGGCAGTTGCTTCAATGCATTTAGGGGTGTGGTCCTGGTCAAGACAATCTCCTGAACTCCAAACTGAATGTCAGAATGGGAAAGAAAGGTGATTTAAGCAATTTTGAGCGTGGCGTGGTTGTTGGTGCCAGACAGGCCGGTCTGAGTATTTCACAATCTGCTCAGTTACTGGGATTTTCACGCACAACCATTTCTAGGGTTTACAAAGAATGGTGTGAAAAGGGAAAAACATCCAGTATGCGGCAGTCCTGTGGGCGAAAATGCCTTGTTGATGCTAGAGGTCAGAGGAGAATGGGCCGACTGATTCAAGCTGATAGAAGAGCAACTTTGACTGAAATAACCACTCGTTACAACCGAGGTATGCAGCAAAGCATTTGTGAAGCCACAACACGCACAACCTTGAGGCGGATGGGCTACAACAGCAGAAGACCCCACCGGGTACCACTCATCTCCACTACAAATAGGAAAAAGAGGCTACAATTTGCACGAGCTCACCAAAATTGGACAGTTGAAGACTGGAAAAATGTTGCCTGGTCTGATGAGTCTCGATTTCTGTTGAGACATTCAGATGGTAGAGTCAGAATTTGGCGTAAACAGAATGAGAACATGGATCCATCATGCCTTGTTACCACTGTACAGGCTGGTGGTGGTGGTGTAATGGTGTGGGGGATGTTTTCTTGGCACACTTTAGGCCCCTTAGTGCCAATTGGGCATCGTTTAAATGCCACGGCCTACCTGATCATTGTTTCTGACCATGTCCATCCCTTTATGACCAGCATGTACCCATCCTCTGATGGCTACTTCCAACAGGATAATGCACCATGTCACAAAGCTCAAATCATTTCAAATTGGTTTATTGAACATGACAATGAGTTCACTGTACTAAAATGGCCCCCACAGTCACCATATCTCAACCCAATAGATCTTCTTTGGGATGTGGTGGAACGGGAGCTTCGTGCCCTGGATGTGCATCCCACAAATCTCCATCAACTGCAAGATGCTATCCTATCAATATTGGCCAACATTTCTAAAGAATGCTTTCAGCACCTTGTTGAATCAATGGTTGAATCAATGCCACGTAGAATTAAGGCAGTTCTGAAGGTGAAAGGGGGTCAAACACAGTATTGGTATGGTGTTCCTAATAATCCTTTAGGTGAGTGTATATAAATATGCTTGTCCATGATGATGAGTGCCAAACCTCTGAACCATCCAGGGATTTTTGTGGCCGCTCTGTAGGTGAAGTTGATGCACTTGTTCACTATGGACTTGAATTTTAGCTGAACTGTGATGCATTCATGAACATTACGAAAAATGATTGTCCATATGGATGTTTTGTAAATTATAGTAACATTCCTTAAATTGTTGAACATTCACATTTAGGATCATTCTACGCACGTTTATAAACGAGGCCCAGGACTTTACCTCTGTCAGAGATCTTCTTGAGCTCCTCTTTGCATAAATCTTCCAGTTTGACTTTCAGCTGACGGACAGATTCTCTCACTCCATCAAAAGAGGAGAGAGAACTGAAGAAAACGTCATTTACATCTGTAGATTCAGGAGGTGCTGAGAGAGACTGGAAACTCTACAGAAAACAGAAATCAAAACTCATCAGCTCCACACTTCACTCAATAACCTGCACTACTATCAGATCTGTGCAGCTCTTGTTGACTTGATTTATCTTCAGTAGTTCAGCTCAATCCAGCACTTTCACACAATCAGAGACTTTCTTATAATATTCATTAAGTGGCATTAAAGGCTTATTCACCCAAAAATAATAATATACTTTAAAAGCTATACTCTTTTAAAAGCTATACAGATGGAATGGAATGTTTTCGGACACTTGTTATAGCATTTTATTTGCAATTCTGTATTATAGTTTACTTTTATATTAAGTGCAATTAGCTGAACTTTATAGTGTTTTTGAGCCAATTAAAGGAGAACTCCGGTCAATTTTAACATTGAGCAATTTTTTTTGTAAATTTGGAGTGCTGTCAGTACAGAAAACAACGACAAAAATCGATGTTGCCTACACCGTGTTATCCTCTTTTTAAAATTTGCACCCTGTTGACTTAAATGGGGCAAGTTTTAAACCTGCTTTTAGCCTCTTAACATCCTTGATGTGTCATTACAAGTGCCCAGCCATGTGAGTGATCCCTTCAGAGTGAACACGGTGAATCTGACTGCAGTAGATGTGAAAGATATGAATAAAAGTGATGTTAATTCAGCCAGCGCACATACCTGTATTTACTTCCTGTTTTCGGTCTAAGTCCACAGTAGTCGATTGTCGAGTTCACGCGCGTGATCATAGGTAACTAAGTGTAGTGAAGTGCCGTTGTTGGGTGGCGCCCTCTCTGCGGGTGTTGACTCCACCCTTAGAGGCTTGCAGTTAATCAGCGTCCCATTCATTCGGGTATATTAAGGTGGCTGTTTTGCCATCGGACATGGTGTCAATGTGCTGCGCGTTGTCCATCTAGCGCATCATTTCTTCTGCTGTCGGTCTGGTGCTCTGGCTGGAGGTGAGAGTAACGGCCGTTGGTGATTGTTGTTCGAACCTACTGGACTTTAAACGGTTAACTATGTAACTCTTGTCAGGTGTGGTGCGACTTGTGGATAAGCGCACGTTGTGCTGTTTACAGTGATCGTTGAACACGCGCCGTTTTGCCGGATATAAACGCACATCATACTACTGGCGTATTGCTGTTTGGCTTTTCCTTTGGTTTCTATCGTTTTGTTTAATTTGACCAGCTGAGTGCAGTTGCTCCCATGTGAGCACGCTTCAGCATTGTGGGTGTTTGTTTTTGCTTATTTATTTGAGTTGTTTTGCTTTATTGTCGATTTCATTTATTATTTTCTTGTATTTTTGCTTGTTTGATTAATTCATTACTTTTTTGGGTGCTGACCTTATTCTGTGTTGTGAATAATATTTTCTTTTTTTATTAATTGTCATTGAGAGTGATATTCGGCCTGCCAAAGAAAACAGTTGTGAGTAGTAACCAGCCTGTGAATCTGAGACAGGTTGGTGAAAGTGCAATGCATAAATACTGAACCCGATGAGTGAAGGTTTGAGTGGATCATCTTTTTGTTATTTAGTTTTTGTAGATTGTTTCTTATAAATGAGGTACCCACATGTCAGAACAATTATTCTTTTTTTGTAATTTGTTTTTCTTGTGTTTCAGGCATTGTGAGTCCGGAGCAGGAGGGCTAGTTGCTCTTTTTGGTGGTGGGTCCTGAAGCACAGTGTGTGGTCTATAACCCTTAGGCCTTGATCTTGGTTGACGTGAGTGTGTGTGGTGGGTGTGTGCGCAGTGTAGTGCACGTGTGGTTGCTCCTTGACCATCGCTGACGTTGGCGAAGTCTGGCACTAGCTCGTCCTGCTTCTGGTAACCACAAGTCCTGATAATCCTTTATTAATATCCATTATTATTATTGTGTAGTATTTATGATTGAGCCCAACTGCAATACCTACTAGTATTTTTATCATTGTTCAATAAAGAATATTTTTTTATACCCAAGTCTCTGTCTCTGTGTAAAAGGGAAAAATCGAACCTGTGTCCTTATTAGGATACTTCCCTGGCTTAGTGACCAGGGTGGCGTAGTCGACTATTTTTCTCCTTTGCTCTCTTCTTTTCTTGTTTTCTTTTCTTGTTTTTTTTTTGTTATTCTTGTCAAAAAGCCTACTCTACGCCACATAAGCAACAGTGGAGACTCAGACTGTCAGCTGTCAGCCGATGACGGTGCTGTGTGGTGTTCTGAGAATATCAGATCTGATGGATGGATTTTGTTGTTAGATTAGGAGGAATATGAGAAAATGGTTCGAGTTTGTGCCTTTCCAAATTGCAGTAATCGAATGAAGAGATATTTGTGCTTGAGCTTTCATCGTCTACCCCTCCGCAACCGGGAGATTCTAAAGTTGTGGTTGGTTGCACTTCAGCATCGGCTGACAGCTGACAGTCTGAGTCTCCACTGTTGCTTAGTTACCTATGATCACGCGCGTGAACTCGACAATCGACTACTGTGGACTTCGACCGAAAACATGAAGTAAATACAGGTATGTGCGCTGGCTGAATTAAGATCACATTTATTCATATCTTTCACATCTACTGCAGTCAGATTCACCGTGTTCACTCTGAAGGGATTGTTCTCTGTACTGACAGCACTCCAAATAAAAAAAAAAATTGCTCAATGTTAAAATTGACCGGAGTTCTCCTTTAAGAAGGATTTATTTACATCTTTATATGTAATTTCATAATTACTTTACTATTGTCTCTGCTCGTGGTATTGAGTCACACGAAGATGAGGAATAATACTAGGAGATAGACTTTAATAACAATATTCTGGAAACAGGGAACACGTAACGTTAACGAGAACCGAAAAACACTAAGGGTCTGTTTACACAACACCGTTTTCAACTAAAAAGGTAAAACTTTTAATGCGTTTTGGATGCTCGTTTACACGACAACAGCGCTTTGGATGCATGAAAACGCAAAGTTTTGAAAATGGGTTTCAAAGTGCAAGTTTTTGAAAACGGTCTCCGTGTAAACTAGCCTGACTACGTCAGACTTCGTACTTCCGCTCAATTTCAGTTCGCTTCTGTACTCAGTCTGAGATAGCGACCTATCTCCCAGTTTTCCTCCGGCCTCAAAACAGCCGGCCAATCAACAAACAGAGGGCGGGCTGAGAGCCGTGACGTATAGACGCTGATTGTACCGTGGATGCATATATTTACTTCACATAATCTGCAAAAGTCATTCACAGCCATGTTCACTCCGGTATTTTGCTCGATGGTTTTGTTTTCGCATCATACATGTATTTACAGTGGAAGTTCGATGCGGCTGAGCCGGCGCATAACACACGTCATAACCAAACGTTATGTGATTGGCTTACGGGTAACCAATGATTTTAAACTTAAGACAAGCAACCCCCCGCGAGAAAGAAAACGCTTTTCAATTATGCCCTTCCAGACTCTGTCTACGAAGCAAAGCGAAGTTTAAACAACAAAAACGCAAATCTCTGAAGACGATGACGTCATGCACATGCATATTACATGTTCAGTCTAAAGTGTTTAATCGCCATCTACTGGCCTGGCAGCAGAATACAGGGTTTTTATTCATGGATCCATGTAAATGGGGATCATTTTGACAATGGTGTCTTCTGTATGCGGAAAACTCAAATGAAAAACTTCTCCGTTTTAAGCATATCATTGTCATGTAAACATACCCTTAGGGAGAACTGAAGGCTCAAAAGCATGACTAAACAAAGGGAACTAATAAGTTGATTAACAAGACACAGGTGAATGAAATGACTAATTAAACAGACTAAGGAAAACTATCCAAAAACACAATGAAGGGGGAACACAGAAAATACATGTTAAAACTATGTAATTTCATAAATAATTTCATAATCACTGTATTGTACTAATGTACTGACAAGCATTTATGATAAACTAAAATATACTTTAATGTCATTTCTATTGAAATGTGTCAGGTTTTGATTCATTGTGTTTGTTCCTGTCCTTACTAAGTGTATGTTTACACGACAACGATGTGCTGAAAACAGAAAGGTTTTTTTTTTGAAAGCAGAAAGTAGTTGGCGATGTCACTTTGTAAAGAAACACTATGTGTGTAGATTTCGAAATTATGCTTTTCCCCTGTTTTAACGAGTTTGTTTGCCCATAAAATCTTTAAGATATTAGGTTAAACTTATTTGGCTTGCTGTCCACTGAAGAGGGGCTCGATGAAGCAGCTTCAACTCGAGCTCTGATAAACTAGCATCCCTGAGTCAATCACCTCCCCATCTCATCTCACGTTCATGCTGAGATCACCTGAAATTCACCAAAAATCTATATGGCTTAATGTGAATAATTATCATACAATATTATACATGTTTGGTATCATTTGAAATGTCTCAGTGCGAATGGTACAAGTTACAACTGTCTCATTCTCCACAGAAGTAAACCAAAAGGTAATAAAGTTTTAAAGAGTTTAGAGATAACTTGCTTACAGAGGAGGGTGTGTCTTCCAGGCAAATTGCATCCTGCTCATTCTCCACAGAAGTAAACCAAAGGGTAATAAAATTTTAAAGAGTTTAGAGATAACTTGCTTACAGAGGAGGGTGTGTCTTCCAGGCAAATTGCATCCTGCTCTCAAAAGGTGTAAACTCTGAATGCAAATTCCCATTGTTAGCAATAGTTTCAATGTGAAAGAAGTTTCTGTCTCGGTCTGTATATTTAAAGAAAGCGCACAAGAGGCTCAGTGCTATTTGTAATGAGATCGGCCCATAATGCATTATGTATTTCCTGAGTCAGGTACATCTTTTACTCTTCATCTCTGAGCATTTGATGTTTTGTATTGATTATCTTTGAATTGATTATGTAATTATTAGCATCATACATTTACCAGACTAATACTAAATTGTTACATTTGGATTTATTCTGACTTACTCCGAAATTATTAACTCTAATAGATTACGTTGTATCCATTGTTTCTCTGTTACCTGGAGGAAATGGATGTGATGCTGTGTGTGTGAAAGCTGTTTTAGCTCAGTGTCTCTCCTCCTCAGATCATTGATCTCCTGCTCCAGTCGCTTTAGTCGTTTTTCAGCTCGACTCACTGCAGACTTTTCCTGATCTCTGATCCACTGTGTCGCCTCAGAGCGGCTTCTCTCAATGGAGCGGATTAGCTCAGTAAAGATCCTCTCACTGTCCTCCATTGCTGTCTGTGCAGAGCGCTGTTCGAACACACATCACAATCACACAGTGAGTTCAGTGGGATTGTAGGAGGAGAGTCCTGACTGAGGCTTCACAAACTACTCTTCTTCTCTAGACTCACCTTATGAGACGCCACAGCCTCTCTCATCTGCTGAAGATCTTTCTCTCTCTGCTGGATTCTCTGACGGAGCTTTATCTGAGTCTCCTTCAGCTGAGTCTAAAGGTCAAAACAATAACAGGAAATGTCACATAAGACTAAAGATTATGAACAAATATGAAGCCAAAGTGTCAGCATTATTTAATTTACTTTTACTCGTAAGTGGCCTTTTATGTAATTAACATTATATTATCTGCAAGTCCCTTTTTTTTATGATTTGAGATTTGAAGAACACTACAAGTGCACATTCAGTACAATTAAGCTGACTTATTTTTTTAAACCACTGAAGTTGTTTAGATTCTTTTTGTCTCCTTTTGAGGTTAAAACTGTGAATGTGTGACTAAAATAGATGAGACGTTCTTCAAAATATCATATTTTACACTCCACAGAAGAAAGTAAGTCAAACCATTTTAGATCGTATGACGGTGAGTAAATGAAGAGAGAATTAAAATTTTTGCTTGAACAATCACTTTAAGTTCATACCTGTTTCTCAGTCCTCTGCTGCTGCTGATACAGTTTTGTGTTTTTTATGTTCATATTCCTTACATAGCACACAAATGCACTGTTGATCAGTAATACAGTACATTTCTAGCTCTTTATCATGTTTACGGCAGATCATGTCCTGCAGTCGTCCAGTGGCATCAATCACTTTGTGTGGCTTACGTGAGTGATATTCCTCATGACGGTCAAAATGAGTTTGACAGTAAGATTCCTGACACACCAGACAGGACTTGACGGCTTTGTATTTTCTTCCAGTACAGACGTCACACTCCACGTCTCCGGCTCCAGCGTAACAGTCAGCACGAAGTTTAGTCTTCTTCAGTTTCTCCACCAGTTCAGCCAGAATGGTGTTTTTGCCCAAAGCAGGTCTTGGACTAAAGGTCTGTCTGCACTGAGGGCAGCTGTAGGCTCTCTTCTCATACTCCTGATCCCAGTGGCCTGTAATACAGATCTTACAGTAACTGTGTCCACAGTTGATGGTCACTGGATCCTTCAGGAGATCCAGACACACTGGACACACAAACTCATCCTGAGAAATTCTGGCCTCTGCCATTTTAGCGCATGAATGCAGAGAGACACAAACACACAACAGCTGAACAATACTTCAGTTTCTGTTTCCCTGAACTGAGTCGAAATAGTTTACTGCTTCTATGTTCGAGTGACGTGTGTAAAACAGGTGTGTCTGTAAAGCAGCTTCCTTATTACTGGTCAAGGAGAGGCACTTTCCAGGGCTGTGTTTAAGTCCACTTTTTTAAGCCCCTCCCTTGCTAACTTTCCTCTGTCTTGTTTAAAATGATACGTCATTGCTTACATTGCAGGAGTGCCCACTACTGGCAGAACCCTAGATGGGTTTAAATGTTACACACTAAGCCCGTGATCACTTGTGGGTAAATCAAGTTCGAGCACTGCAAGTTGTCACAATTGTGTTGCATTGTGTACAGTATGAGTGGACTTTGTTGCCTCTGTCAAAATCAATTTGTAAATATGAGTTCAGAGCACATGGATGACTAAGAAAAGTCATATTTACTAATGAGTTTTGACATTGACAGGGGCATAAACATTGATCATGCTTTGGTGGTTCCATCTCTCAAGAAACCAAATCTTGATTCGGCTCCACAAAGTACAGGCCAATTTCTACCCTTCATCTCAAAAAGTAGTTTCACTTTAACCACAATCTTTTCTAATTCTAAATTCCATTTACGAGAAGTTTCACTCTGGATGAAACTCAGCCCTCCATTGTACAGATTCTGCTCTATTGAAGGATGTTTTCGCGATAAAATTTTTATTGAGTTAAAGAATGTTAATGTACAGAGATAGAAAGTAAAAAATAAACATCACTCTCAACACTTTTTTCTAAATTACCCTCCCACATTCCCAAGGCGACTATACCCCCCACCCCATCTCCCAAAAGTACATTCAGAACATACATTTCACGAGTTCACACGTACATGGAAATCTGATGTAGTATTTATGCATATTTGGCTTGCTGTCTAGGGGAGGGCTCCGAGCTCGGAATTTGGCCCGAACCCAGAGTACTCCCCCCTTATACTGGGGTAGACCCAGCCGAGTGTGAGGTGATGGGGTGGTGGAGGGATGCTGAGAAACTTGTCGTGAGACAGAAGGTGAGGAAAGGTTTTATTTATACCGGCTTCCTCTTGTGCTGATTGGTTGATTACCTGAACGTGCTCCTCCCGAACTTTGTTACATGAAACTTCATAAATAGTCTAGGAAAAGTGCAAATCAGAATCCAAATACAATAAATAAAGATAGGAAAAAGTAGGAACATGAGACATAGATCTTACAACCGCTCCTTTATTTTTGAAATTGCATCTAGCCATGCTGAGATAGTCCTCATGATAGTCCTCTGAGAGGCTTCATATAACCTTGCCACTGAGAGCTCTATATTTGCAATGTCCAAGAAAGAATGCATCCAGTGAGTCCACGCTAGAGAGTGATTAGGTTTCCAGCGCAAGGCAAGCTTTTTCTTGGCATCTGTAAGTCCACAGAAAAACAACTTTTTCTGAGTTAGAGAGAGTAAGAGGAATCATCCCTTAGAAGCAAAAGTCTCAGACAGCATGATACCTTAAATTCCAAAATGTCCTTTAGCATTGTGGAAACCTATCTCCAAAACTTGTTGACTTCTAGGCAATCCCAAAACATGTGCATATATGTGCCTATGCACCCAATTGAGCAAAAGATTCCTTAAATGGCACTTCTTGGGAGTGAGATACATCCTATGAATCATCTTGAAATGATTAGGGTTTTTAGAGACATGTTTGATGTTGGCCCATATTGAGTCCCAACATACGTCATTACTGTCTTTTGAGCCAGTCCCATAAATAACTCTGTACCAAATGTCCACAATTGGTAACTTTTTATAAGAAGCTTCCTAAAACAACAGGTAAAATGAAGAAACCATACCCCTTGTACTTCTATATGAAGTAAGCAGCTTATGCAAAGTAAGATCCCCAAGGAACCCCATATGCACACATGGCAGATCTCAGGCACAGATAAAAGAAAAATGAAGTGCTTGGTCAATTATATTCTGCACATAGATCATTAAACAATCGTAAACCCTTGTCACCCTAAACATCGGCCAAAACATGAATCCCTCTATCACTCAAGTCTGAGAAAATAAAAGGTTTATTATCTTAAATGAAATAATGGAGAATGAGAATGGCATTTATGGTCATCATGGGAAAAATTTTAAGCCGCCCGCTTCAGAATGAAGATATGCTATTCCTTACAGAACAAAAATATATAGGAATATAATGCAAAATATAATGCGATATAATACATTTCCATTTATGGGAAACTAGTGCTTATATTTTTCAATATACTGCAATATACAGTATGCATTGACCATGAATGGCTATATATTAATGAATGTAAAATATTTATAAATGAAGACAAAAATAGCATTACATGTAATATTCACAAAGTTTGATCCTTTATTGCGTACATATATTGCACATACATGTTCCCATATAAATGTGAATGTATGTTCACACATATATACACTGAACAAAATTATAAACGCAACACTTTATTTATTTTTTTGCCCCCATTTTTCATGAGCTGAACTCAAAGATCATGATTATTGCACAGGTGTGCCTTAGGCTGGCCACAATAAAAGGCCACTCTAAAATGTGCAGTTTTATCACACAGCACAATGCCACAGATGTCGCAAGTTTTGAGGGAGAGTGCAATTGGCATGCTGACTGCAGGAATGTCCACCAGGGTATACATCAATACCAATACAAGTGTATTGTTATTTATTATAATATTTATAATAATAATTATTATTATTTACATTTATCAGAGAGGGGCACAATACATTTTGAGACAAAAGGGGCAACCATACTGTAAGAGGTCATAATGTAAAAGCCCAATGATTAAGCCTAAAGTCCGGTAGTGCAAGTCCACCAGCATCCTTGCAACACTGCAGTGTTGAATACTTTATACGGGGAGACTTTGTCAGGGCTGGACTTGAAAAATAGAGTCGGATTCAGTTGTGAGTGAAAACAAGTTTAATGAATAATTAACGAGGTGAGAGACAGAGTCCAAAGTCCGATGAGTGGCCGCGCAGTGGAACAGAGTAGCGCAGGGACGCAATGGGCAACAGTCCTCCGTAAGACTCCTCTGGGACGAACAGGGATCCAGGAACAGAATATCCACAGGAAACACGAAGACGGGAACCCAGGGACACGAACAGGAACAGGACTAACTCACAACAAAACCCCAACGACCTGACAACACAGGACGGAAATCACACACATTAAATAGCTGCACTGATGAGCCGCAGCTGGCGCTGATGAGTGATCAGAAGTTAGCAGACACACCCACAAGACTGCCAGCAACTCTCTGTTACCAATGTCATAACTACGTTTGGCAGGAGGTAAACGATGAGAAAAAAACGCGCAAGGGTGCATCTTGTCATCCGTGGGCGAGCACTGGGAGAGAACCGCTCCAAACCCCACCTCTGACGCATTAACCTGACGAAACAAAGCGGCTCTTGAGGTTGAAAAATGCAGCTTCAGCTGCACCAGACCACCTGAACGTCGTTTTGGTGGAGGTCAAGGCAGTCAGAGGAGCGGCTAGGTGGCTGAAGTTGCGAATGAAACGCCTGTAAAAATTGGCGAACCCCAGAAACCGCTGTAGGGCCTTACGGGAATCCGGGGTTGGCCAATCCACCACAGCCTTAACCTTGTTGGGATCCATGTGCACTCCCTCGGAGGAGATGATTAAACCCAGAAATTGAACTGACTGTGTGTGGAACGCGCATTTATCCGCCTTGACAAAAAGCCCATTCTCTAGCGGGCTCTGGAGCACTCATCTGACGTGTTGAACATGTTCCTGGAGAGAAGAGGAAAATATCAATATGTCATTCAGGTAGACATATATGAACTGATCTACCATATCTCTCAACACGTCATTAACGAGTGCCTGGAAAACCAGCAGTTAAAGGCGGTTTTCCACTCATCCCCCTCCCTTTTGCGAACCAAATGATATGCACTGCGTAAGTCCAGTTTGTGAAGACGGATGCACCCTGCAACCGCTCAAAGGCTGAAGACATCAACGGCAAAGGATAAGTATTCTTTACCGTGATGTTGTTCAGCCCTCGGTAGTCAATGCACGGTCGCAGAGAACCATCCTTCTTCCCCACAACGAAGAACCCTGCCCCCGCTGGAGAAGAGGACGTATGGATGAACCCGGCTGCCAGAGAATCAGAAATGTATGTCTCCATGGCCTCCCTTTCTGGAGCAGAAAGTGAGTATAACTTGCCTCTAGGCGGAGAAGTACCTGGCAGTAGATCTATAGCACAGTCATAGAGATGATGCGGAGGAAGAGAAGCTACCCTGGACTTACTGAACATTTTCTTCAGGTCGAGATATTCCTCAGGCATGTTAGACAGATTCACTGGCTCATCCTGCAACAAAGAACAAGACACAAACGAACAGGCAGACACAAAACATGAAGCATAACACTGATCACTCCAGGCCAAGATGGAACCGTGGCCCCAGTCAACCCTGGGGTTGTGTTGAAGCAACCAGGAATGGCCAAGGACAATGCAAGCTCATGGAGACTCAGTAAGTAGAAACGGCAATTCCTCCGTGTGATTTCCAGAGGTGATGAGAGTGATCAGACCAGTGGTGTAAGTAATGGCAGGGAGTTCTTGTCTGTTAAGTGCACTGACAGAGATCGGGTGAGTAAGTGGAGATATGTGATTGTGAAGGTGTTGTGCCAAGGTGAAGTCCACAACGTTACCTTCTGCCCCAGAATCTAGCAGAGCTTGGCAGCGATGATCTCTGGTTTCCCATTGCAGTCTTACCGGGAGGAGAGTAATCGATGAGGCTTATCCCATGGTTAATCCGCCCGACAGTAGCCTCAATACAACTGCCAGGCTTGGTCTTTTACTGGGCACCAGGAAATGTCCAGCTCCACCACAGTATAGGCACAGTCCTCTCGCTCTCCGCCGTTCTCTCTCCTCCCGGGAAAGCCGAGCTCTACCTACCTGCATGGGCTCGTGATCGAATGAAGGGCTGACCGCATTCTTGGCACTGGTCGTAGAATACTCGGAGGGTTGAGGACCCAGAGACTGACGTGACCGTTGATCTTGACGTTGAAGACGCCCAGCCGCAATGCCAACTCAATTAATCCATCCAGACTAGTTGGAAGCTCCAACACAAAGATCTCCTTCTGAATGCGGTCAGCCAGCCCATGCAGGAACATGTCCCACTGCGCCTCCTAATTCCATTTGCACTCCGCCGCCAATGTCCGAAATTCGATCGAATAATCAGTGACGGGTCTGTTGTTCAGACGCAGATAGGCGAGCATGCGGGCTCACGACCCGCCACCGTGCGATCAAAGACCCGCCTAATCTCCTCAGAGAGTGCATGGAACGAAGAGCAGTACGGATGTTGATTTTCCCACACCATCGTTCCCCATTGAGCCGCGCCCAGACAACAACGTTATGACGAAAGCCACCTTAGACTGTTCGGTGACAAATGTCTGTGGCTGGAGAGAAAAGAACAGAGAACATTTAGTTAAAAATTCTCTGCAATAGATTGTAGACCTCTGGTGTGGGTAGGTGCGGCTCGTGCTGACGATCGGTGTTAGTCGGAGCTGGGGGAACTGGCAGTGGGGCTGGCGTAGTGGGAACAGTCAGATGACGAAGTTGGTTGGTGAGCTCGGACACCTGCGCCACCAAGACCTGTACTGCGTGACCTGTGGCCGCCATCTGCTCTTCTTGATGATCCATGCGTGAATTGCTGTGTGATAGAAATTCCTGCAGACTTTCCTCTCTCGCTGAACATGTCATTATGTATTGTGAAAAGTATAGATGATAGAGAAAAGTTATTAGAAGAGGTTCAGAGGAAAGAGGAGATTGATATTACTTGAGATACCTATTAAACCCAGAACAGATAAGTAATAATTCATATATTAATATTCATATATTTGTAGAACACAGGTTTAATTAATAGGATTAGAATTTTTTTAAGCCAGAGAAGCTGAACACGCAGCACTGACTGTAGCATAGATTTTCATTGAGCGAGGGAGGATGGGGGGTGGGTAGTGGTTCGAGTCTCTGGATCGAGTTCACATTAGGTGGCGGTAATGCATGAGATTGGTGCGAACCGCCAAAAAAAGGTAAGAAGAAGAAGAAGAAGGAGTGGCCCTGCGTCTCAATGTCCATACTATCCATCCTAAATAGTATGTGAGATTAAAATAAGTGTGTCCCAAAGCATAGTATGTTTAAAAGAGTAAGTCCCCAGATGGTCTACTATTTACGCTGAAGTGTGGATCCGTGCTTACTATAACAGCTAATATTGTCCACAACCCATTGCGCCTTGGAGGAGGATCCAGTTTGCTTGTTTGTAGAAGGACTCTTTAGTCCCTGACAACATCAAGAAGGATAGTTCACCAAAAAAGCTATTTAACCTCAGTACATCTTACTTCTACCCTCCATGTGATCCTTTGGGTCAAAGCACAAGGGGATATGTTTGATTGCATGCATGATATTTGATGGATTATGTCAGCCTGATTCAGTCCACATCGTTCCAAGACTTTCGTGCACTTGTTTACAGCAGCAAGGACTTCGTCAAGAACTTTTGTAATCTCTGCATCTGTGAAAAGTGTTTTTGATGTGTGACTTTTTCCTCCCATTGTGAGCACAAATCCTCGAATCAAAAGCTGTTTTTGACTACAAGTAAATGGTCGACCTGAAAAAAACAGACATTGTGTCTCATATGTTCAGCACATATTTCACAAACCGATTTAAATGGTTTTAAATCTGGTTCTGGGATGTTGCTGTCACGTGAGGTTGCAGGAAGGCAGGCGGAGACAAGGATATATTTCCAACACAAAGGTTTAATGATAAATGATAGCAGAACATGCAGCAACACACACTATACACAACGTAGATCGGACAAAGACTGACTGAACAGACGGAACTAAAATGCAAACACAGATGATGATTATTAACTGAACACAGGTGATACAGTTGAACTATAAATGACAGTGAAGATGACGTGATGACAGGCAGACAAGTCCAATGAAAACAAACTAAACAAAACAACTGTGACAGTTGCTAGTCTGTGTTTGTAGTTTGTAAACTGAAAGCATTATTTGCATTTTTCTGTTCTCATCCTCATTTGCATCTGTAAGGTGACACTAAACGAGTAAAGTCTTTGGACAAAAAAAATTATTTTGAGTTGGAAAATTCAACATTTCGCTTAATTGATCTTAATTTGATGATTTAATGAATATTAAATGGCAGAACTGAAATCATCTGAATCAGCAGATTGTCTTGTTTAATTTGATATAACATTTACTCAGAAAATTCACCTGACTGTTAAAACACCTATAAACAATTGACAGCTGTGAAATTAGATCTGTTGAAATTAGACTGTTGCTGATTTATCAAGCAGCTCAAAGTATTATGGGTAAAATCCTCTCTACAGTCTATTCGATGCATCAACACAGTTTCAGTGATGATCCAGAACAAACATAAAACCCAGGATAGAGTGGCTGAGTGAATGTGGTCTGGACTGTGTGGATGAGGCTCATTGTGTCAGAGACGCTATAGAAGGAAAGAGTTCCTGCACTGTGATCCACATACACTCCTATTCTACGTCTGATGGATTTTACAGGGAGTTTAGTCTCCATCTTATTATGTCGGAAAGAGTAACTGGAGGAAGAGCAGTACAAACTCCAGGACAGACCATTAGATCCAAATAAACACTCATAACCCTCTCCCTTCTTGCTGATGCTCTTATATGACACTGATATATACACAACATTATTCCTACTCCACTCAATCTCCCAGTAACAGCGTCCACACACACTCTCTCTACACAACACCTGAGGCCAATAATCGAATCTGTCCGGATGATCAGGATACGGCTGGACTGTGTCAGTGTTAGTAATCACTCTGTTCCTCTCAGACAGACTGAGGTGTTTATACACTGTGTTCAGATCCAGAGTGAGCTGACGAGAATCTGATGGAGAGAAAACACATCAGAATCAGGAATTATGAATCTGTTTGATGTTTTAATGTATCTGAACTCTTCATAACTTAATATTCAGTGTATCAGCAGTGTCTCAGTACAGCTGATAATCTTTTCTATTAAAGTCATAAATCATGTTTTTTTTTTTCCAGCTTCTACAGGAAGAACATGAACACACTCAGTGAGTTTGTCTGCTCGTTTTCTTAGTGACTTACATTGTAGGAAGTCGTTCCTGGTTTTGGGATTCATGTTGGTGAATGTGACTGTGGAAATAAACAGACATGAACAGTGTGAAGAGAAATGAAAAGATAAAATTAATCTGTTTCCACACATTTCTAATTTGATGTTCTACATGATATTAGATGATGTTAGACTCATTTCTGAGAGCAGATGAATCTCCAGGGGCCTCAATGACATCTACGCTAATGTTAGTCTTTCTGTTTATTCCGGGGTTAACTGTAATCAGCCAGATCCAGGCTGTATCCAGATCAGACGGTGGACCTGCACCTAGACACGACCACAACGCATCCCTAAAGTGTCAGCAGAGATTGTGTCAACTAGACTCTCCCCTGTGAAGGCCTCATCGACACGACAGCCATCGGCACTGATCCTCAACACACCCGTATCCTCAACATACCGGCGTGACTCCGATCTTCAACCAGACCTGGATAATATTCAGAATTTTTGGATTCAATCTGACTTCTGACCTATAATGCTGCCTGAATTATAATTATACACTATTCGTTCATTGGCCAGAGGAGAACTGGCCCCCGACTGAGCCTGGTTTCTACCAAGGTTTTTTTCTCCATTCTGTCACCTGATGGAGTTTTGGTTCCTTGCCACTGTCGCCTTTGTCAACTCTGGCTTTTGGCTTGCTTAGTTGGGGACATTTAATTTAATATTAAACAATATTATTGATCTCCCTGCATTGACACCATTATATGAGAACTCACCTGAGTTGGACGATGACATCACTGTTTTCTCCAGACCGGCTTTATAGATAAATTAACTAAATTAATAACTTTTTTTTACAACAAAAATGAACTATCACTGAACCTACTTAAGCTGGACTGTGACTATATTAACTTTTAGAAACAAACGTTGTCGAATTATCGCCCTGTTATCTCTGCTAATGAAAGCTAATTGAAACAATCTGTATTGTAAAATGCACTATATAAATAAAGGTGACTTGACACATATATTGGATTTAATCCTAAATTCCATGGAGGCCCAGGACTGGTTTCTTTCAGCTTCAACAGGAAGAACATGAACACACTCAGTGAGTTTGTCTGCTAGTTTTCTTGACTTACATTGAAGGAGGTCATTGTCACGTTTTGGGTTTGTTCTTGTCATGTTTCTGTGTCATGTCTTGTTTCCATGTCTGTCATGTGATTCCCTGTTTGTCATGTGATCCTGCCATGTCTTGTCATTGGTTAATTGTCTGATCATTGTTCACAGGTGTCCCTTGTTTTGTCATTAGTCTGTGTATTTAAGCCCTCATGTTTGCCATGTGTCTTTGTCAAGTATTGTTTCATGTAATTCTGCTGTAGTATAAGTTTATGTTCTTGCTTTGGTTTTTGGTTGCCATGCCATGCCATGCCATGCCATGCCATGCCATGCCATGCCATGCCATGCCATGCCATGCCATGCCATGCCATGTTTTTGTTTCATGTTTTGTTTTAGTTAAAATAAACTGCACATGGCTTCTCATCTCTCAACTTGCCTCCAGTGGATCCTTTATTACAGAATACTTGACCTACAACAATGAACCCAGCGGTTGCCCTCCTGAACCTACGCCAGGGAAATGTTCCCATTGAAACGTATGTGGCTGAATTTTGTGAACTCTCTCACCAGTTGGATTTTAATGACGTGGCCCTCAAGGACATATTTAGAGTGAATTTGAATGAGCCCATTCGCTCCCAGCTTCCTGGGGGAAAAATCCACTGGTCCTTGGCTCAATATATTGACTATGCCCTATTATTGAGTGGTTCCTCATTTACTGTGGGTTTTGAGGAGAAGCCCCACAAACCCACAGTATCTGCCAAGCCTGAGCCACTTCACGTCGTGCCTGCCAAGCCTGAGCCACTTCACGTCATGCCTGCCAAGCCTGAGCCACTTCACGTCATGCCTGCCAAGCCTGAGCCACTTCACGTCATGTCTGCCAAGCCTGCCAAGCCTGAATTTCTTCATGTCATGCCTGCCAAGCCTGAATCTCTTCATGTCATGTCTGCCAAGCCTGAATCTCTTCACGTCATGTCTGCCAAGCCTGAATCTCTTCACGTCATGTCTGCCAAGCCTGAATCTCTTCACGTCATGTCTGCCATGTCTGGGTCTCTTCACGTCACGCCTGCCAAGTCCGAGTCTGTTCACGCCACGTCGGCCGCCGAGCCTGTGTCTCCTGACAAGATGGCCGCCGCCGAGCCTGTGTCTCCTGACAAGATGGCCGCCGCCGAGCCTGTGTCTCCTGACAAGATGGCCGCCGCCGAGCCTGTGTCTCCTGACAAGATGGCCGCCGCCGAGCCTGTGTCTCCTGACAAGATGGCCGCCGCCGAGCCTGTGTCTCCTGACAAGATGGCCGCCACCGAGCCTGTGTCTCCTGACAAGATGGCCACCACCACGCCTGAACCTGAGCCCTCAGTTATGGCTACACTAACAATCATGGCCACAGCCATATGGTGTGTGTGGTCGGTGCACACATTTGAAGTTCACGTCACGTCTGCCGGGCCAGAGCCTGTTCACGTCACGTCTGCCGGGCCAGAGCCTGTTCACGTCACGTCTGCCGAGCCAGAGCCTGTTCACGTCACGTCTGCCGAGCCAGAGCCTGTTCACGTCACGTCTGCCGAGCCAGAGCCTGTTCACGTCACGTCTGCCGAGCCAGAGCCTGTTCACGTCACGTCTGCCGGGCCAGAGCCTGTTCACGTCACGTCTGCCGAGCCAGAGCCTGTTCACGTCACGTCTGCCGAGCCAGAGCCTGTTCACGTCACGTCTGCCGAGCCAGAGCCTGTTCACGTCACGACTGCTGAGACTTTTCACGTCACTTCTGTTCTGGAGTCGTTATCTGTTCCAGCCCATAACCCCATAGCTGTCCCCAAGTAAATTTTGGGGGGGGGCAGTAGGGTCCTTGATAGGACCATGGAGGCCGCGCCGCCATGGCCACCTGAACTGTCTGGTCCACCCTGGCCACCTGAACTGTCTGGTCCACCCTGGCCACCTGAACTGTCTGGTCCACCCTGGCCACCTGAACTGTCTGGTCCACCTTGGCCTCCTGCACTGCCGGATCCGCCCTGGCCTCCTGCACTGCCGGATCCGCCCTGGCTTCCTGCACTGCCGGATCCGCCCTGGCTTCCTGCACTGCCGGATCCGCCCTGGCTTCCTGCACTGCCGGATCCGCCCTGGCTTCCTGCACTGCCGTTTCCGCCCTGGCTTCCTGCACTGCCGGATCCGCCCACGCCTTGCCACGGCCCAGGTCCGCCCACGCCATGCCACGGCCCAGGTCCGCCCACGCCATGCCACGGCCCAGGTCCGCCCACGCCATGCCACGGCCCAGGTCCGCCCACGCCATGCCACGGCCCAGGTCCGCCCACGCCATGCCACGGCCCAGGTCCGCCCACGCCATGCCACGGCCCAGGTCCGCCCACGCCATGCCACGGCCCAGGTCCGCCCACGCCTTGCCACGGCCCAGGTCCGCCCACGCCATGCCACGACCCAGGCCCGTCCATGCCATGCCACGTCCCATGTCCTGTCCCCCTGCACGGGCCTGGCCCACCATCCCTCCCCCATGACCTCCTCCACTCCACCACCCTCCTGATCCTATCTTGTGTTTTGGTTTTGTTGGGCGTCGGGAGACGCCCTTAGAGGGGGGGATTCTGTCACGTTTTGGGTTTGTTCTTGTCATGTTTCTGTGTCATGTCTTGTTTCCATGTCTGTCATGTGATTCCCTGTTTGTCATGTGATCCTGCCATGTCTTGTCATTGGTTAATTGTCTGATCATTGTTCACAGGTGTCCCTTGTTTTGTCATTAGTCTGTGTATTTAAGCCCTCATGTTTGCCATGTGTCTTTGTCAAGTATTGTTTCATGTAATTCTGCTGTAGTATAAGTTTATGTTCTTGCTTTGGTTTTTGGTTTTCATGCCATGCCATGTTTTTGTTTCATGTTTTGTTTTAGTTAAAATAAACTGCACATGGGTTCTCATCTCTCAACTTGCCTCCAGTGGATCCTTTATTACAGTCATTCATGGTTTTGGGATTAATGTTGGTGAATGTGACTGTGGAAATAAACAGACATGAACAGTGTGAAGAGAAATGAAAAGATAAAATTCATCCATCTCTATACATTTCTAATGTGATGTTCTTCATGATATTAGATGATGTTGGACTCATTTCTGAGAGCAGATGAATCTCCAGGGGCCTCGTTTATAAACACAAATCTTGGATTTGATCCTAAATTCCATGGATTTCATCCTACATCAATATATATAAATATGCTTGTCCATGATGATGAGTGCCAATCCTCTGAACCATCCAGGGATTTTTGTGGCCGCTCTGTAGTTGAAGTTGATGCACTTGTTCACTATGGACTTGAATTTTAGCTGAACTGTGATGCATTTACAAACATTATGAAAAATTATTGTCCATATGGATGTTTTATAAATTATAGTAACATTCCTTAAATTGTTGAACATTCACATTTAGGATCATTCTACGCACGTGTTTATAAACGAGGCCCAGGACTTTACCTCTGTCAGAGATCTTCTTGAGCTCCTCTTTGCAGAAATCCTCCAGTTTGACTTTCAGCTGACGGACAGATTCTCTCACGCCATCAAAAGAGAGAGAACTGAAGGGAATGTCATTCACATCTGTAGATTCAGGAGGTGCTGAGAGAGACTGGAAACTCTACAGAAAACATAAATCAAAACTCATCAGCTCCACACTTCACTCAATAACCTGCACTACTATCAGATCTGTGCAGCTCTTGTTCACTTGAGTCAACAGTGACTCGTATCAATCCAGCACTTTCACACAATCAGATACTTTCTTATAATATTCATTAAGTAGCATTAAAGGCTTATTAAGGGGATGATATATTGAGGGGATGATATAGATGGTTGAATGGATGAGAAAGGGTTGGGAAGGGAGGCTTCGAGAGAACGAGACAAACGGCACTGTAGGCGGTGGCCCATTTTGAGAAGTCAGGTGACTGGTTGAGGCATGGCCCCACTCCTGAACCTCAGTTAACTAGTCAACTCATCTTAGGCCTGGAAACTCAGTGTGGGGGCATCATCTCAGTTAAATGTAAGCCGAGTGATTAGGACCCCCAAAGATTGGGAAGAGCTGAGGTAAGCTTGGCTTGATGGAGGTCGTTGAGATTGTTTCGAATGTAAGAGCTCCTGAACATCAACAGCCAAGGAATCGGATCGTCTCGTCTGAGATATCTCGTCTGGCCACTGAGGTCGAGATTGATAGAAGTGCTTGCTGAACCTTGTGGGTCTTGTGGCCAGTTTTTGGTTTCGGTGAGAAAGGAAGATGCTCTGAGAGTGCCTGGAGGGAACATATTTAGAATTAGGTTTGAATGGGCTGAGGAAGGAGTTTAAACGGAAGACGTAAATGGGGTAAGAAGCTCCGAAATGGTCTGTTTTGCTTCTCCGAAGAGTGAATATGACTGTCTGGAAGAAAGAGAAATTACAGAGATGCAGGGATGGATGTAGAGATTGAAGGTGGATGAAAACAGGGGTACATTTTTTAATGTCATAGGAAGCCAAAAAGGCAACCAGGAACATGGACTCTAGGTTCAGGCGATGGTGGGGTTTAAATAGCCTGAGCGTAGCGAGAGGATGCAGAGGCTAAGTAGGACGGAAACGAAAATGGCGGGACCGGTGTTGGATGAATGTCCGATTCTGGAGCCATAAGTCTGAATTTCTAGACCATACATGGCCCCAAAAAGGATGGTGGCTATGATTATTGAGTATATGTTGTAAGGTGCTGAGGAGAGCACGCATTACTGCGGGTTGAGAGAAGTGAACTTTGGGGCCATTCGGATGTAAATTGGCGCCCACCATAATAACCGCTGAAACCTCTAGAGGGTGCTACGTCCGTGTATGATTTAGAGTCATCGGGATGAGTGATGTAGTCAATGTAGAAAAATAATGAATGCCATTCCAAGATGAGAATTGTTGCCAGAGGTGTGTTTCAACGTGACTCTGTCGTGGAGATAGGGGATGGCTGCTGCGTTCGACAGAAGGTTGGACAAGAAGGATTTCCCTTGAGGGATTATCCAAATGCCTTAATTGAGGTGGCCTGGAAGTGCTAGTAACTATAGTTGCAATCAAGATGTATAACCAGACAACAGCTTCTGACAGCTTTTCTGAGGAATCTTAGCCCATTCCTCATGAGCAATGGCCTCCAGTTCAGTAATATTCTTAGGTTTGTGTGCTTCAACCGCCTTCTTCAAATTCCACCAGAGATTTTCTATGGGGTTCAAGTCAGGCGACTGTGATGGCCACTGTAGAATCTTCCAGGACTACTTCTGCAACCATGTCTTGATTATTGTATGTTATTGTAATGCTATTATGGGTGGTTGCCCTGCACGCTTAATAAACAAATTACAGCTGGTCCAAAACGCAGCAGCTCAAGTTCTTACCAGAACCAGGAAGTATGACCATATCAGCCCAGTTCTGTCAACACTCCACTGGCTCCCTATTAAACATCGTATACATTTTAAAATATTGCTGATTACTTACAAAGCACTAAATGGTTTAGCTCCGCAGTACTTGAGCGAGCTCTTAACGCATTATAGTCCTTCACGTCTATTGCGATCTCAAAATTCCGGCCAGTTGATAATACCTAGAATATCAAAATCGACTGCTGGCGGTAGATCCTTTTCCTATTTAGCACCAAAACTTTGGAACAGTCTTCCTAACATTGTCCGGGAAGCAGACACACTCTGTCAGTTCAAAGCTAGACTAAAAACACATCTCTTTGACCTAGCATACACATTACACATTATAGACTTCTATAATTCAATGTTAGGCTGCATAGATTAGGTCAGACGGAACCGGGAACACTTCCCATAAATCCTGATGTACTCGTTACATCATGAGAAGAATGGCATCTACGCTAATATTAGTCTCTCTGTTTATCCCGAGGTTTACCGCAGTCCGCCGGATCCAGGCCGTATCCAGATCTGATGAAGGACCTGCTACCCAACTAGGCTCTTCCCTGTGAAGACCTCCCTCCCCTCCCTTTACCTATCTACAGATAAAGCGTTGTTGGGATAATTCTGGTTCGCGTGGCTACATGGAAGCGATAAAAATTCGGTATTATTAATTTTAAGGCCAGACAAGTAGTATGTTGAGGGTTGATTTGTAGGTAAGGACTACACACCTGCGCACATATATTCAAACGCACATACCTATAGACTGAACTCGCAACACGCCATCGGCCTTCTCAGTGGTTTGCGTTTTTAAAGTTTGCGCAGAAAGAACATAAGAGTTTTCTGTTAAAACGGTAATGTGTTAGCGGCCCCAAAGTTAATAACTAATGATCGTTGCGACGGAAGTGAATCAATCAAACTAACTTTAGCTGGACAATAACTTTATTCTAGAGCTTCTATAAAGCCAAAACACTTTACTTGAATTTCCTATTATCAGTGTAAAGCTGCTTTGGAACAATCTACATTGTTAAAAGCACTATTTAAATGAAGATGACTTCACTTGACTTGATGGAATTTGAGATATGCTTGGGATCATTGTCCTGTTGGAAGGTCCAATGACGCCCAAGCTTCAGCTTCCTCACTGATGGCATGACGTTTTCTCCTTGGATTTCCTGATATACTTCAATGAATCCATCTTGCCTTCCACACGCAGCAGGTTTCCAGTGGTAGAGGATGCAAAGCAGCCACAGAGCATTACTGAGTCCCACCATGCTTAACAGTAGAGTGTTCATTTCAGCATATGCTTCCTTCTTCTTCCTCCAGACATACCGCTGATCCATAGGGCCGAAAAGTTCCAGTTTTGTTTCATCGCTCCACAGAACAGAATCTCAAAACTTCTATGGCTCATTTATATGATTTTGAGCAAATTGGAGCCCACTTTTCTTGTGCTTTTGGGTCAGTAGGGGTGCACGTCTTGGAGTTCTGGCATGCGATTAGTACTTGTCTTGCCTTCCAGCTGAAACCTCAGTACCTGTTGCCACCAAGTCTTGCTGCAGGTCTTTTGCAGTCACTCAAGGGTTTTTCTGAACCTGTCTTCTCAGAATTCTGGTTGCAGCCGTTTGATAGCTTCCTTTTTCTGCCCCATAGAGGAAGTGTAACGAATGTTCCTTTAACTTTGAACTTGTAAACTATCCTTACAACTGTGTCTCTAAGAACATTTAGTGCTTTCACTATCTTTTTGTATCCTTTTCCTTGTTTGTGAAGGGCAATGATAACTTCTCTGAACTTTTTAGACCATTCTTTTGAATTATTTGCCATATTTCTAACTTGCAGTCAAACGTGACACTCAAAAAACCTAACCAGTTCAGATATGTTGTGTGTTCTAGCTTAAGCACACCTGGTGCAACTAATGAAGCCCTTGATTAGTTGCATCAAGTGTGCTTGAGACAACACCTTTTTGTGCTGTTGTGAGGGATTCTATTAAGGGGGTTGAATAATTTTGGAACTGCAGAAGTCATTAAAAGTTGCATTTTCAGTTAAATTCCGGGAAACCACCTGAGACATTTGTTGTGTTGAGCTATTTCAATTATTTTGGTTTGGTTTATTCATTGTATTAGTATTGTAGTATTTTCTTTTTTTTTATATTGACATTGTGTGAATTTGTTTTTATGTTTGTGAAGCACTTTGCGTTGCATTCCATGTATGAAAAGTGCTATATAAATAAATGTTTATTATTATTATTATTATTATTGCAAACAGCTGAAAGTCTGTACATTTTGCCAATAAACCTGATTTGCAATAGGGGTTGAATAATTTAGATTACAACTGTATCGCTTGTGCGTTTATCTATAGAAAGTTAGAGAAAAGCAGAGTGATGCAGAGGTTTCCTTCTCTGATAATGGATGGAGAGGTGTGACGATGAAGATAAGGGAATCTGTGATTGTTGAAGAGAATCCAGTATAGTGCTTCTGAAAGGGAGTCGAAGATCTTAAGGCTGCTTCTGCAACTGAAGGTGAAGTGAATCCGCTCTTCCGGAGGACTTCAATGAAGCAGCAGAAATCTGGGTGGATAGGCACGTTTAAGATATCAGAGTAACCAGGAGCTGTATTGCTGTAAATGGCAGCTAAATTTGTGAGCATAGCTGCTGAAAAGGAAGGAGGGCGATGGACTGCTGAAGCTGGCCGGGTAGGTGGCTCTGCTGTAGCTGTAGTATGGGATGTTGCTGGATGTTAGGATGTAAGGGTGTTGGGGGAGGAAGGGGAAAGTATAGACTTGTTGAAAAAATCCAGATTGGCCCGTATGAGGTATAATTGCTTAGGCACTGGAAGGTTTCTTTTCATATATTTCAGACAGCAGTCTGAGGTTGTTGTGGAGGAGAATGTTTGTGAATTCACGGGTGATGGAGAGTGGCATGTGTAAGACTTGAGAAATTAGAAAATGCAGGGCAGTCTGGTTGAGGAACGACCACTCCCAGAGAAGACAAAGGACCTTTCTGGAAATTAACATTTGAACTCTCTCTTGTAAAGTAAATCAAAAGGTAATTAAGTTTTAAAGAGTTTAGAGATAACTTGCTTACAGAGGAGGGTGTGTCTTCCAGGCAAATGGCATCCTGCTCTCAAAAGGTGTAAACTCTGAATGCAAATTCCCATTGTTAGCAAATGTTTCAATGTGAAAGAAGTTTCTGTCTGTGTATTTCACGAGTTCACATCTACATATAATTAGTACAATAAGTTTATGCGTATTTGGCGTGCTGGGGGAGGGCTCCGAGCTCGGAGTTAGGCCCGAACCCAGAGTACTCCCCCCAGTTGGTAAGTGTAGATGGAACTGGAAGTGAGGAGATGGGGTGGAGGAGGGGTGGAGGAGGGATGCTGACAAACTTTCAATGAACAGAGATAGGTCTGCTGTGAATTTATACTCCGTCATTGAGTTGATTACTGATTAATCTCCAGCTGTGCATAATTTGGTTAATTATCTGAACCTGCTCCTCCCGAACTTTGTTAATAAAACATCATTTAAAGAAAGAGCACAAGAGGCTTGGTGCGATTTGTAATGAGATCAGCCCATAATGCATTATGTATTTCCTGAGTCAGGTACATCTTTTACCCTTCATCTCTGAGCATTTGATGTTTTGTATTGATTGTCTTTGAATTGATTATGTGATTAGCATCATACATTTACCTGATTAATAATAAATTGTTACATTTGGATTTATTCTGACTTACTCTGAAATTATAAACTCTAATAGATTACGTTGTATCCATTGTTTTCGCAAATCTGCGTCAGATTAGTGACGGACTAGTTTCCAGTTTTGAGTGGAGCACAGGGCATATATATATATATATATATATATATATATATATATATATATATATATATATATATATATATATATATATATATATATATATATATATATATATATATATATATATTTAAAAGAAAAAGGTCAGAATTTTTTTTTTTTTTTTTGGGCTTTGTATGTGTCGTCTCTTTAAAAAGAAGATGATCAGATGAGAACCTGACTGAGGATTATACTGTGTTATACCATAACCACCTTGACTGAATCTGATTGAATCCCTTTAAACATCTGTCAACAGGTCATTCTGCTCTCATGAAATGTTTCCCTGTCACAGCAGGATCTTGCTCAAGTCCCCTATTATCCTGTTATTCTAGATCTCTGTTACCTGGAGGAAATGGATGTGATCCTGTGTGTGTGAAAGCTGCTCCAGCTCAGCGTCTCTCCTCCTCAGATCATTGATCTCCTGCTCCAGTCGCTTTAGTCGTTCTTCAGCTCGACTCACTGCAGACTTTTCCTGATCTCTGATCCACTGCGTCGCCTCAGAGCGGCTTCTCTCAATGGAGCGGATTAGCTCAGTAAAGATCCTCTCACTGTCCTCCACTGCTGTCTGTGCAGAGCGCTGTTAGGACACACATCACAATCACACAGTGAGTTCAGCAGGACTGAAGGAGGAGAGTCCTCACTGAGACTTCACAAACTTCTCTTCTTCTCCAGACTCACCTTATGAGACGCCACAGCCTCTCTCAGCTGCTGAAGATCTTTCTCTCTCTGCTGGATTCTCTGATGGAGCTTTATCTGAGTCTCCTTCAGCTGAGTCTAAAGGTCAAAGCAATAACAGGAAATCTCACATAAAACGAGAGATTATGAACAAATATGAAGCCAAAGTGTCAGCATTATAGGGGCCAAGCACCGAAGGTGCGGAGGCACCTATTGTATCTGTTCCCGTTCTTATTCTTCTTTTTCTTCCGACTGGGAGTCTATGGCAGCCCATAGAACCAATTGCGGTAAAGTTATGAAATTTGGCACACTGATAGAGGACAGTCTGAAAAGTCACCATAGCAAATTTGGAGTCTCCAAATCATTCCCTCTAGCGCCACCAGCTGTCCAAAGTTTCACTCATGTTTATGCTAATAACTTTTGAACTGTAATGGCTAGAAACAAAATTGGTCTTGTTCAGGGAAACATGCCGAGTCAACTGATATCCAATTCTACCATATCGGCCATTTTGGCTGTCGGTCATTTAGAATTTTGTGCTAAAATGCTGTATTTTAAGAACACATGAACAGATTGTTACGAAACTTGGTATGGGTCATCAGCACGATGCCCTGAAGGAGCATGAGAAGTTTCGGACCAGCGCCACCTTGTGGTCAAAAGTTATAACAAAATTCCAAAAACTGCTAATTACTTTTGAATAAATCTGCCTACCGTTATGACACTTTTCTTAATAGATTCCGTGGGTCAAGCCGATAATAGAGATACCAAGTTTTCATTATATGGCCTAACTTCTTGTCTGCCATCTTGATTTTCATTCAATGCATACTTTTTCAAAATCCTCCTAGATCGTTTGTCTGATTTCTACCAAAATCGAATCGTATCATCTCCAGACCGTGCCGACTAAAAGTTATGGATTTCGTGTCGATAGATAAAACCGTTTTCGTATACCGCAGCAGCAAAGTTGAGGCATGATGCCAAAAGCACTATTCAGGCTTTATTTCTGCAATGCCTTGACATATTGACACCAAACTTTGTATGTGTCATTGTCACTTCACTCTGACCACATCACATCAGTTTTGCAACTGCGCCACCTATTGGTCGAAAGTGATAATCAATTAAATTATATTTTTTATTACTGTTTATATGCTTTTTCAGCCTTTTCGCCTAAAATCTTCTTTAAATGTCTTTAAATGCTCATTGTTGCAGTTGGTCTGACACTTTCAGCCATGTCTTGTCGTCTTATTCTGCTTGGCCCCGATAATTGCTGCTTGCAGCTATATTTTCATTTACTGTTACTTGTAAGTGGCCTTTTATGTAATTAACATTATATTATCTGCAAGTCCCATTTTTAAAGATTTGAAACTTGAAGAACACTACAAGTGCACATTCAGTACAGTTAAGCTGACTTATTTTTTTAAACCACTGAAGTTGTTTAGATTCTTTTTGTCTCCTTTTGAGGTTGAAACTGTGAATGTGTGACTAAAATAGATAAGTTCTTCAAAATATAATATTTTACATTCCACAGAAGAAAGTCAAACCCTTTTAGATCGGTATGACGGTGAGTAAATGAAGACAGAATTTTCATTTTTGCTTGAACAATCACTTTAAGTTCATACCTGTTTCTCAGTCCTCTGTGCTGCTGCTGATACAGTTTTGTGTTTTTTATGTTCATACTCCTTGCACAGCACACAAATGTATTGTTGATCAGTGATACAGTACATTTTTAGCTCTTTATCATGTTTACGGCAGATCATGTCCTGCAGTCGTCCAGTGGCATCAATCACTTTGTGTGGCTTACGTGAGTGATATTCCTCATGACGGTCAACTCCAGCTCCAGCGTAACAGTCAGCAGGAAGTTTAGTTTTCTTCAGTTTCTCCACCAGTTCAGCCAGAATGGTGTTTTTACCCAAAGCAGGTCTTGGACTGAAGGTCTGCCTGCACTGAGGGCAGCTGTAGACTCTCTTCTCATCCTCCTGATCCCAGTGGCCTGTAATACAGATCTTACAGTAATTGTGTCCACAGTTGATGGTCACTGGATCCTTCAGAAGATCCAGACACACTGGACACATGAACACATCCTGAGAAATTCTGGCCTCTGCCATTTTAGCGCATTAATGCAGAGAGACACAAACACACAAAGCTCAACAATACTTAAGTTTCTGTTTCCCTGAACTGAGTCGAAATAGTTTCCTGCTTCTATGTTTGAGTGACGTGTGTAAAACAGGTGTGTCTGTAAAGCAGCTTCCTTATTACTGGACAAGAAGAGGCACTTTCCAGGGCTGTGTTTAAGTCCACTTTTTTATGCCCCTCCCTGGCTAACTTTCCTCTGTCTTGTTTAAAATGATACATCATTGCTTACATTGCAGGAGTGCACTACTGGCAGAACCCTAGATGGGTTTAAATGTTACACATTAAGCCTGTGATCACTTGTGGGTAAATCAAGTTTGAGCACTGCAAGTTGTCACAATTGTGTTGCATTGTGGTCTATGGATCTGCCTGAAGTGTACAGTATGAGTGGACTTGTTGCCTCTGTCAAAATCAAGGGGTCGAGGTTCTGTCGAAAAAAAACTTCCTTCTTCCACTTGACGGAGTTGAACACACTTCAAAATGGCGGTAGAGATTCTCCTCAGGGGAAGTGCTTAGGGAAGTTCCCACGTCTAAAAGTGGAGTTAAACGCCCCTAGCTGTGTTTATTTGCTATTCAAGTGAAGTTGAAAATATTCTAAATATGAGTTCACAGCACATGGATGACAAAGCAAAGTCATATTTACTAATGAGTTTTTTACATTGACAGGGGCATAAATGTAACGGGAACAGGAATTTTAGTATTGACCCTTGAGGTACAGCAACAAGAGACAAAGGGTGTATAAACTCAGTTTTATTAACCATCTTTAAATACATATAAAACACATACTATATATAGATGTATGCACAACTAGGTAGAGAGGTTAGTACCGTCTATTTACGTGGTCCATGATCACGCTAGAGATAGCAGATGATTAAGTATAAATAAGCATATTAAGCAAGTAGCACTACTGCTATAAAACCAGTGGTAAAAATATGGCGCCCTCTAGAGGGAAGTGAAGTCCCAAGGTCACAGTTATCCCAACGCTGGTAGACACACCACTAATAATTCTACACTCGTGTACAAATCACATCACACACATGATCACACTTTCATGAAAACAAGGGTTAAATAACCATAAACGTATGTTACAAAAGATACACAGGATCACACAGCATAACGCAATAGACCAAGGCACCAAGCCAAAAGCGACACGCACACAGAGTTAAATGCTACCACGTTAAAAACACTGTTTACACGAGGAATACCCTTTCACCACATTCACTGTTCAGGAAAGTTAGAGCGAGCAGCCAGACCTTATAACCTAACCATTGTCTGCCTATTAAAACCCCCCGTTTCAATACAGGAAATAAATTAACAGCCCAGCAACCACTCACGGCCAGTCCACAATTCAAAATCACAGTATAAGGAAATCCCCAGCAAACACAGAAAGTTGGCACAACGTACCCAACCTTCTAACAACGTTTTATCAACATGGCCAAAAGGTTGCTATAAATACGTTGTGTGGTGAAGGTTGTTAGAGCATTGTCACAATGTTGACATTAAACCACCGTTCAGGGCCATTGCTTAAGGTTGTGCCTAGGGTGTCTGGACAACCACTGGACTACATATGCACTCGTCACTGCCCTGAAGCGCGAAAATCAGCCTTTTAAATTTCAACCACCCGTTGGGCTCATTGTGTTGTCTCATTCGTCATCGAGCAAGGATACGTGAGTATTGCGTTCAATTTACCTCAGCTAAATAAGATACGTAATTATTCAAACACAACCTACAATTTCATTTTCTAATGTGACTAATGTAGCCTCGCTCGCACTGATTCGTTTTTCATTTGATTTGTCTGCTATTTAGTGTCATTCATTTCTTTGCTCCTCTGGATTTGTTGATGTTTCCTGGACTGATTCCGGTTACCGACCTTTATCAACGGGCTTTCAACTACTGTCTGCCATGTACAGAACCCGGTTTTGTTCATTAAATGTTCCGATCTTTGCTTTTTTATGTTTTATTTATCATACTTAGAAGAAATTAGAAATGATGTAATGAGAAGATATCGAAAGACAAATATTTCCAATACATTAAACCAGGCTAAATTAATATGGGACAATAAAAATAGGCCAAAAGGGCTTCTTTGTGCTCACCTTAACATACGCAGTATGCTCCCTAAACGAGAACAACTGGACAATATTCTCAGGAATTCAAATATTGATATATTAGGCCTATCAGAAACTTGGCTTAAAGAATCATCGCCTGAAGCTGGTGTTGTTTTCCCTGACTATAATGTGTTTAGAAGGGACAGAGGTAAAGGAAGAGGTGGGGGTGTACTGCTGTATGTGAAAAATAATTTGAAGTGTTTACAACTAAGTGTGCCAAGTGAGATCAAAATTGAAAATGTTTCAGTTAAAATGTCCCTCTCTGCAGAGATGAGTTTTACTCTGGTTTGCCTTTACCGTCCACCATCAGCCAAAGTTGACTTCTATGAACAACTGCAGGCACTACTTAAACATCATACAACACACAACAAGTCCAATGAAGTTATTGTAAGTGGAGATTTCAATGTGAACTGGGACTGTAAGAAAGATAGGAAAACACTAAAGCATATAATGGATAATCTTAATTTTTCCCAACTTGTTCAGCAACCAACAAGGATTACGAAACACTCTAAAACTAAAATAGATCTACTTTTCAGCAACAGACCTGAAAGGATAATTAGATCATACAATTTCCTGACTGGTCTCTCAGACCATAATATTATACTTTTTTCTAGGAAATTGTCAGAGTCGAGGGTTAATAATGATTTCCTTAACCCCACAAATAACAGGTCTCCTTATGAGTTTATACCTAACAGCCAACGACAAAATGTGGCCACAGCCCTGTCATCACTGGAATGGGATACAATCCTGTATGATGACAATCCTGAATTATGTACCAGTAAATTTATTAAATCTCTGAAGGATGTTATCTCAACCCATTCGAGTAGAGGGAGATATAAATGTAAAAAAAGGTGCCACTTGCCATGGCTGAACAAAGAATGTAAAAATCTAATGTCAGCTAGAGACCTGATATTAAAGCAATTTTTGAAATCAGGTCTAACAACAGACCGTCAAAGGTTTACCCATATGCGAAATAAGGTAACACAGAGTCTGAGACAGGCCAAAGCGAATTTTTTCATTAAAATAATAGAGAATGCAAACGGCAATGGAAAATTAGTATGGCAAAACCTAAACAAACTGCTTGGTCGACATCTAAATAAAAACAATAAGGAAATGGAGCTTCAAATTAATGACTCGATAATTAAAGATCCATTTTCCATAGCCACCAATTTTAACAGTTTCTTTATAAATTCTGTGAAAGAGATTACGCAGCATTTTGATTCATCTCTGTGTTTTGACAATGTCTCTGATCCACATCAGCCTGTATTCAAAATCATTGAAATCTCAGACTATGAAGTAACAAAAATTGTTGTTGGCATGAAAAATTCAAAAGCTCTTGATGCATTTGGCCTTAATACACATTTTTTTAAAGAGTACAAGGATCATCTAATACGTCCAATAACCCATATTCTTAATATGTCTTTTAACCATTCTATAGTCCCTGCAGATTGGAAAGTGGCTGCAGTGACACCAATACTTAAATCAGGTGCTACAACAGACATGTCTAATTATAGACCTATCAGCATACTTCCCGTTATATCAAAAATAGCAGAGAAGTGGGTAGTCAGACAGTTGACGGCTCATCTGGAAAATGTCCAACCTTCACTACATCCTTTACAGTTCGGTTTTCGGACCCATCACTCCACCGATAGTGCCCTGTGTGTGTTAACAGAAAACATAAAAGGTCTGCTTGACAAGAGTCCTTGTGTCGGGGCTGTCTTCTTAGATTTGAAGAAAGCCTTTGACTCTGTTAACCATCAGATTTTAATATCCAGGTTGACTCAATTTAACATCTCTGATCAAGCACTTTTATGGTTTAAATCCTACCTGTCCCACAGGAAACAGTACGTGGTAGTAGATGGGGTCAAATCTCCTTGTTTAGATTCTGGAGTTGGTGTCCCGCAGGGGTCTGTTCTTGGGCCAGTTCTGTTCTCTCTTTATCAATAACCTACCAAATTCATGTCCAAACGTCTTCTCGCAGATGTATGCGGATGACACAGTAATTTACACTCAAGCAAAAACCATCCAACAAGCAGCTGCTGATCTCACAGCTGCCCTATCTTATGTGCAGGACTGGCTCAAGAATTCATGCCTCATGTTGAACACCAGAAAAACTGTGTGCTTCTCAAAACGTCACGTCGAAGTAAGCAGATCAAATGTCTTCCTGAATGGAGAGGAACTTCCCCTGGTCTCAGAATTCAAATACCTTGGGGTAGTCCTTGATTCAACACTTTGCTTCAAAAGTCATGTAAAAAAAGTAGCAAAGGTTGTCAAATTTAATCTTCAAAATTTTTGGCACATTCGAAATAATTTAACTATGGGTGCTTGCCAAAACATATTTTTATTCGATGATTATTTCTCATTTTGATTACTGTTTGACTACCTGGTCTCTTGCTTGCCCCACAACACTTAAAATCATAGAAAGTCTATATAAAAAGGCATTAAAAACATTAGATAAAAAAACACTATCCCACCACCACTGTCAAGTGCTAAAAAAACATAATTATTAGATTTTCAAAATATGATTAATTTGAAAATGGCCTGTCTGATATATAAGGTCCTTCACTCCCTCGCTCCGCCACCTCTGAAGGCCTTTATTAAATCCAAAGAAAATTCTCTGAGGACCACACGAGGAGACTTGATAATACCTCACAGGCGTACCACCTTCGGTCAGACGGTCCTGTCTGTCCGGGGCGGGAACCTGTGGAATAGTCTTCCTCTAACACTAAGAGAATGTACTACATATAGCTTGTTTAAAGTCCAGCTGAAAAAATGGCTATGGGCAAATCAAAGCTGCACACATTAGAATGTATGTTTTATCCTTTTTTAAATTGTTTTACGTTGTAATGTGTATATGGATGAGTGTTTGTGAAGTTGAATGTAGTCTTGTGTGAATATTGTATATAGGATTTAGCTAATTTATGAATTGACTGTAGATGTAAATTTTATTTTGCAATGTTTTTTGTGAGTTGTGTGATCCTAGCCCGTGGGACTACGGATGGAAATTAGCCTTTGGCTAAAATCCGGCATTTTTACATGCATGTATGTACTCCATGTTATGTTCATTAAAATGCATTGTCCCAATCAAATAAATAATAAAAAAATAATAATAAAAAAAAAAAATTGGTATATTCGTTTATTTCGTTTTTTTCGTTTTTCACAAATGTATGACTTTTGGAAGTGGAATTTGATTACCATATGCAGTTTTAATAAAGTTGAATTAACGTAACCTTCTGTCATTTTTACTCTTCAAAGTGTACACTTGCAGGTGTTGATTATAATTAGGCTAATTTACTGATAGAGTTCAAAGGTACAGCACGCACATCCAAAGCCATAAAACTGGGTGCTGGACAGACAGGTGATTGCAAAGATAAACAATGAGTCCGCACACCAGAAAATGCTCCTTAGCAATTTTAATGGTTGCTCACCACGTGCAACGTTTCGGGCCCAAGCCCTTCATCAGACACAGTCTGATGAAGGGCTTGGGCCCGAAACGTTGCACGTGGTGAGCAACCATTAAAATTGCTAAGGAGCATTTTCTGGTGTGCGGACTCATTGTTTATCTTTAATTTACTGATAGCCCCATTAAATAATAAGGATAAACAATATTTAAAAAGTATATAATTATCTAACATTTGACTAATTAAAAATTAACCTCAAAACATAAAATGCTAAATGGGAGATATCTATAGGCCTATCTTGCATAAAAAAATAAATAAAAAAAAAGTCTCTCGTCTCTGTTGCTGAATGTCGCGCAACAACGTGGCTACAGCCCTGTCGCGTCTTAAGGCCATTGCACACTGAGTCCGAAATTCGCATCCGAAATTTTCGCACGTAAAAAAAAAAAATTCGACCTCACGTTATGTCAATCACGCTTGCACACTGTCTACGAAACTTTCGTCCGTAATAAAAAAATTCGGATCGGGTTCGATTTTCTGCATTTTTCGCATCCACAGCCAGTATTTTGAGAGGTTTTTTGGACAATTCAGAGCCACCGTACAAGCGAACGACAAAATCCACAATGGATTGAGCAGCCAATTCGATTACTAATCATGTATTATTTGGGTATAAAATATAACCTGTATACAGCTGTTCTGTCTGCCCAGCGCTTCCGCCGGCCGTGTGTGTGTGTGTGCGCGCGCGCGCCCATACCTTAAACATATAGGCTACTGCCAGTCTCTGTTCAGGATCGATTGGTTCACGGAAATTGGTGGTCTTCTTTTTGGCTCCAGTATCGCTAGCAAAGCATCAAACTGTTCCACTGACATTCTGAGGTAGATTTTGAATCGTTTGGGATAATTTCGCAACTCCTTGATAAGGAGGTGAAACTCTCCTTCCTCTCGGCGCAATCTCAGGATTGGATGGACCCAATATTTCCTCTTTCTTTTTCTCTTTTTAAGAAGAAAGAGGGCAACAAAAACAAAATCATCCTCACTGCTTGACGAATCCATTTTGTATTTTTTGCGTTTTTTCCCGCAAAGGTTTAATAAATACGCATCGGACTCAGTGTGCAAGGTTTCTGTGCGTGACGAATTTTAAGGCTGACGAACACGAAAAAACGCATACGAAAATTTCGGACTCAGTGTGCAATGGCCTTTACAATTCTACGTAGCTACAATGTTGCAAGCACGTAGACAGCGACGTTGCCATTGCAGAAATGCAACGTGGCACAGACGTTGCCACAACGTAAATGTGTTTGTTGGGTCGCCGCCGTCTCTGTCTCTTCGTTCCTTGTGACGATGCAGGCTTTCTTGCGCCTCCCTTCGACAACATTCCTCCACGGATGATAACCGTGAAAACTCCACCCGGAACTGCGAGGAGGGGAAAGTGGATCAGTCAACTCTTCACAACAATATTACGGGGTAAAGCCCACTCGTTCGCAAGACAGTCGCAAAACTACTTCCCTTTAATGCGAGGAATAGAGTTCGTTGGAATACTTCTTTCGCCGTCTTCACTGCGTCCAAATAGATAGTAACCGGCTCGCGGCTACCCGGGGAATCGGAGGCGGTGCAATACCAACGTCTCCGCTCTCGTGGGTTGCGGTGCGTGAAGTCGTGTTCGGGCTCCGGCTACCGATCTCCTGGTTACCAGAATCCATCAGCTTTTATCCTCTCCAGCCACTAATCACGAAGGCTGCTGATTATTCCCCATTATCAGCCGCACCTGTGGATGAACATCTCAAACACACACACAGACATGTGTACAACCCCGCCCCCCAGACAGTTTTTTCAACATCTCAATTACGTGTAGCCCCGCTACATAAACACTGATCATGCTTTGGTGGTTCCATCTCTCAAGAAACCAAATCTTGATTCGGCTCCACTTAAAGTACAGGCCAATTTCTACCCTTCATCTTAAAAAGTAGTTCCACTTTAACCACAATCTTTTCTAAATCTCAATTCCATTTACGAGATGTTTCACTCTGGATTCTGAGCCCTCCATTATACAGACTCTGCTCTATTGAAGGATGTTTTTGCGATCAAATTTTTATTGCGTTAAAGAATGTTAATGTACAGAGATAGAAAGTAAAAAATAAACATCACTCTCAAACACTTTTTTTCTAGATTACCCTCCCACATTCCCAAGGCGACTATACCCCCCACCCCATCTCCCAAAAGTACATTCAGAACATACATTAATAGTCTAAGAAAAGTGCAAATCAAAATCCAAATACAATTAATAAAGAAGTATTAATAAATAAATAAATAAAAAACATGAGCATGAGATAGTCCTCTGAGAGGCTTCATATAACCTTGCCACTGAGAGCTCCATGTTCACAATGTCCAAGAAAGAATGCATCCAGTGAGATCACGCTAGAGAGTGATTAGGTTTCCAGTGCAAGGCAAACTTTTTCTTGGCATCTGTAAGTCAGTTAGAGTTAGAGAGAGTAAGAGGAATCATCCATTAGAAGCAAAAGTCTCGGACAGCATGATACCTTAAATTCCAAAATGTCCTTTAGCGTTGTGGAAACTTGTATTCAAAACTGTCACGGAACACACTTGGGAAACAGAGAGATCCATGAACATTATTTTTAATATCAGGGCAATCCAACTCATAGTCGTCCATGCAAGGGTCAAAATCCATCATAGCAGTCCAAATACAAAAGAAACAAACAAGAACAGACCAGAAACACAGAACAGAAGTGTTGTGACATATAATAAACGACTCCGTGACATGGACTGAAACAGACAGGGTATTTATACACAGATACTAACAAGGTGACGGGAAACAGCTGTGTGCAATGATTAGACAGAACAGGATGATGGGAAATGTAGTGCATGAGAGAATGACACCATGGGGGACAAGGACCTCTAGTGGACACCCGGGGAAATCCCAATCCCAAAACATGTGCATATATGTGCCTATGCACCCAATTGAGCAAAAGCTTCCTTAAATTACACTTCTTGGGAGTGAGATACATCCTATGAATCATCTTGAAATTATTAGGGTTTTTAGAGACATGTTTGAGATTGGCCCATATTGAGTCCCAACATACGTCATTACTGTCTTCTGAGCCAGTCCCATAAATAACTCTGTACTAAATGTCCACAATTGGTAACTTTTTAAAATAACATGTACAATGAAGAAACCATACCCCTTGTACTTCCATATGAAGTAAGCAACTTATGCAAAGTAAGAGCCCCAAGGAACCCCATTTGCACACATGGCAGATCTCAGGCGCAGATAAAAAAAAAAAAATTAAGTGTCTGGTAAATTATATTCTGCATGTACATCATTAAACAATCGTAAACCTTTGTCACCAAAAACATTGGCTAAAACATTTGCCACGGGGTGACTATAAGCAGTCTTATTAAGGACTTCTCTAAAATTGCTAGGCCCCTAAACAAACTCCTCGTGGGCACCGGGCGCTCTCGTCTCCCTCCCGGGGGTCTCCCTCTGTGGCTTGGGACCCTGAGTGTGATGCAGCTTTTTCCGAAGTCTAAAGCAGGAGCTGTTGCAGGCCCCTATTCTCGCGTATGCTGACTTTTCACAACCTTTTATTCTTTACACAGACGCGAGTAACTCTGGGTTGGGAGCGGTGCTAGCTCAGCGGCAGCAGGGGGTGGAGAGGGTCATTGCATATGCCAGTCGGAGCCTCCATCCAGCTGAGCGGAATGACTCAAACTACAACTCTTTTAAAATTGAACTTCTAGCTATGAAGTGGGCCTTGAGTGTAAAGTTTAAAGACTACTTGCGGGGAGTTAAGATACTTGTGGTGAATGACAACAATCCTCTGGTCCACTTGCACACGGCCAAGCTGAGGGCAGTAGAACAGCGGTGGGTGGTACAATTGGCTAATTACGATTACCAACTACAGTATCGGCCAGGCAGAGAACATACTAATGCTGACGTGCTTTCCAGACTCCCTGCGACAGGTGCGAGTGGTCTGGCTTCGACTCATTCTATCGAGCCTGAGGGTGAACTACGGGTAAGAATAGTAGAGGCACCGAGACCAAGCCAGGAAATGACTCCTGCTAGCTGGGGTTGGGACCCAAGGCAGTGGAGGGAGTCGCAGGGGAGGGATGACAATCTGGTGGCGATTCGGTCCTACTTGGACCAGGGTTCCTTACCCACAGCAGCGGAGAGGCAGGCTCAGACATCAACAGTGAGGCGGCTCTTGAGGCACTGGGAGAGGCTTTGTTTAAAGGAAGGAGTAGTTTGTCGCTCCGTCCAGGACCCTGTGACCCAGGAAGTTGTGTTTCAGGTAGTGGTGCCACAAAATCAGATCCAGCCCCTGTTACGAGCCTACCACGCACAGATGGGGCATCAGGGTCAAGAGAGGACTCTGTCGCTGTTGAGGAGATACTTTCATTGGCCCCAGATGGAGGCATCAGTAGGGGCGTTCATCCAGGACTGTTCACGGTGTATGCTCTTCAAAACAAGGAACGAAGCTAAAGCCCCCTTGGTCACCATGCTGCCCAAGGCTCCCCTTCACATTGTGGGAATGGATTTTCTGACGTTGGGCCGCCTGACGGATCGCTTCCAGAACATCTTGGTGGTGACTGACTTGTTCACTAAATATGCTTGGGCCATCCCCACCCTCGATCAGACTGCTACCACCACTGCCATTGCCCCTTTGGAGGACAGTGTTTCAACCCTTTGGGTATCCAGAAACCCTCCACTCCAACCAGGGCCCGAACTTTGAGTCTAGAGTTATTCAGGAACTGTGTCAACTCTATGGGTGTCGAAAGACCCACACTACCCCGTACCATCCTCAGGGCAACGGAGGGTGCGAGAGGTTCAATCAGACTCTGCTGGGCCTACTAGAAACCCTGGAAGCAAAACAGCAGAGCAAGTGGGTGGACTATCTTCCCTCCTTAGTTCAAGCTTATAATAACAGTGTACATAGCACCACAGGTTATGCCCCGTCTTTCTTGATGTTTGGGAGGCATGTGCGTCTACCCAGTGATCTGCTCCTGGGGACAGCGTCAGCCGAGGGAGTCCAAAGTACCACAGAGTGGGTGAGCCGGCATCATCAGCAGCTTCATTTCGCCTACAGACGGGTCACTGACCAAATAAGTACAGCTGCCGCCAAGAACAAGCGTCTGTATGATCTAACGGCCCGAGAGGCCCCGCTGCTGCCTGGAGAGTAGGTCCTGGTACGAGACAGCTGACGGCAGGGGAAAGGCAAGCTTAGCGACCGGTGGGAGGCCGTGCCCAATGTGGTGGGACATCAACATCGCCCCGACTTGCCCATCTATACCATCCGCCCCGAAGCGAGGCTGGGCCCTGAACGAATCCTACATCGCAATTTGCTCCGTTCATGCCCCAATTATCCCATATCAAGGGAAGAGACTCAAGTAACCCCCACGGCCCCCAGACCACCACTGATGGGATGGGCAGTGGTGCCGGAAGGCCCTGGAATGGTGGTAGACGGAGCATACCCCTTACCACAACCCAGTCGCTCCCAACGGGACACCCAGGGTCAACCTCCTGCAAGGTATGATGACTGGGTCTCTTCATCTAGGTTCTAGGGACTAGAACTCAAAAGTGGGGGAGGATGTCACGGGGTGACTATAAGCAGTGGGGGAGGAACGTTCGCACCGGATAATTGTTTCCCTTGTGGAGTGTTTTTGGCGTGACACCTAGAGAAATGTCTGTTTCTACGCCCGGATGTAAACAGCGGTAATCCAGGGAATTATGAGATGAATCGGCTTCAGGTATTTAGGTGGGCGATTGGCACGTATGTCTGATGAGAGTACTATGTTCATTGTTGCCAACAGTAGAGGTGTGGCAGAGGCGGGGGAGAAGACGGCATCCAGAGAAGGCATCAAGCCGGGGATTTGACCGAACCTGTTTGCGTGAAACCGACGAGGATCTGATGTGAAACCGACGTTCTGCCGAGACTGAAGTTCGCGATCCCTATAGCTTCCATCGCCGTGTAAACGCGGCCCCGATGCTGTCAAGTTAAGTGACGTTTATGCTCATGTTATAGTTCAATGGGATGGGATGTGTGATTGTCGGTGACTCCCCTGAGCTCTGCTTATATTTCCTCTGCCGGTTGAAACAAAGGCTCCTTACGGTGTTCTAACGGCTCGACTGCTTATTTGATCTGCTGCTCTCCTGTTGTACTGATCTATCTGCTCTCCGCTCTACTGTTTACTGCTTCTCTGCTCTCAACACAGCAGCCAACCAGCCTCATCTAACTTCTGGGGGACGTTATGCCTGGATACTGTTTATGCGCCTTAATCACAGTGAGTCCCCTGATTTGAAGTGTACTGTTATTGAAGTGTTCACATTTTACTGCTTGAAGTGTGTGCACGAGTGCTTTGATGGTTTCATATCGGTTGGTCTGCACCAACAGTTCCAGCTAAACTGCCTCCTATGACCCGGGTGTGCTGTGTTGATCATTTGAACTGAATCTGAGTGTTTTACGCAGTGCTGCGCTGCCGCAACCTTTCTACTGTCTGAGCCTCTGCTGGAGAGGACGTGAAACTGCTGTGCTGCCGCAAACTTCTCACTGTCTGAACCTCTGCTGGAGAGAACGTGCAACATCTGCGCTGCCGCCACTATCCTACTGTCTGAGCCTCTGCTGGAGAGAACGTGAAACTGCTGCGCTGCCGCAACCTCTCTACTGTCTGAGCCTCTGCTGGAGAGAATGTGAAACTGCTGTACTGCCGCAAACTTCTCACTGTCTGAACCTCTGCTGGAGAGAACGTGCAACTGCTGCGCTGCCGCCACCATCCTACCGTCTGAGCCTCTGCTGGAGAGAACGTGAAACTGCTGCGCCGACGCCAGCCTCCTATTGACTGCGCCTCTGCTAGAGAGAACGTGCAACTGCTTCGCTGCCGCCACCATCCTACTGTCTGAGCCTCTGCTGGAGAGAACGTGCAACTGCTGCGCTACCGCCATCATCCTATTGTCTGAGCCTCTGCTGGAGAGAACGTGAAACTGCTGCCCTGCCGCAACCATTCTACTGTCTGAGCCTCTGCTGGAGAGAACGTGAAACTGCTGTGCTGCCGCAACCTTCTCACTGTCTGAACCTCTGCTGGAGAGAACGTGCAACTGCTGCGCTGCCGCCATCATCCTACTGTCTGAGCCTCTGCTGGAGAGAACGTGAAACTGCTGCGCCGACGCCAGCCTCCTACTGACTGCGCCTCTGCTGGAGAGAACGTGAAACTGCTGCGCTGCCGCAACCTTTCTACTGCCTGAGACTCTGCTGGAGAGAACGTGCAACTGCTGCGCTGCCGCCACCATCCTACTGTCTGAGCCTCTGCTGGAGAGAACGTGAAACTGCTGCGCTGCTGCAACCTCTCTACTGTCTGAGCCTCTGCTGGAGAGAATGTGAAACTGCTGTGCTGCCGCAACCTTCTCACTGTCTGAACCTCTGCTGGAGAGAGAACGTGCAACTGCTGCGCTGCCGCCATCATCCTACTGTCTGAGCCTCTGCTGGAGAGAACGTGAAACTGCTGCCCTGACGCCAGCCTCCTACTGACTGCTCCTCTGCTGGAGAGAATGTGAAACTGCTGTGCTGCCACAACCTTCTCACTGTCTGAACCTCTGCTGGAGAGAACGTGCAACTGCTGCGCTGCCGCCATCATCCTACTGTCTGAGCCTTTGCTGGAGAGAACGTGAAACTGCTGCGCTGCTGCAACCTTTCTACTGTCTGAGCCTCTGCTGGAGAGAACGTGAAACTGCTGCGCTGCCGCAACCTTCTCACTGTCTGAACCTCTGCTGGAGAGAACGTGCAACTGCTGCGCTGCCGCCATCATCCTACTGTCTGAGCCTTTGCTGGAGAGAACGTGAAACTGCTGCGCCGACGCCAGCCTCCTACTGACTGCTCCTCTGCTGGAGAGAACGTGAAACTGCTGCGCTGCCGCAACCTTTCTACTGCCTGAGCCTCTGCTGGAGAGAACGTGCAACTGCTGCGTTGCCGCCACCATCCTACTGTCTGAGCCTCTGCTGGAGAGAACGTGAAACTGCTGCGCTGCCGCAACCTTCTTACTGTCTGAACCTCTGCTGGAGAGAACGTGCAACTGCTGCGCTGACGCCAGCCTCCTATTGACTGCTCCCCTGCTGGATAGAACGTGAAATTGCTGCGCTGCCACGACCTTCTTACTGTCTGAGTCTCTGCTGGAGAGAACGAGAAGCCGCCGGGCTGACGCTAGCCTCCTACTGCCTGAGCCTCCACTGGAGAGAACAAGAAGTTGCTGCACTGACTTTTAAAATACTTTTTGCTAATAATCTAATAAAGAGTAACATTTTTGATGCTATCCCTTGTCCAGCCTTAGTGTTCTTCGGTTCGCTCCTCAGGGTGGTACGCACGCTAGGGGTGGTGGCTCGCTAGCGCCCCCCGACCTGTGACATAATAATCCCTCTATCACTCCAGTCTGAGAAAAATAAAAGGTTTATTATCCGAAAGAAGACTATGATTATGAAATAATGGAGAATGAGAATGCCATTTATGGTCATAAATAAAACTTTTGAAGCCGCCCGCCAAGTTTTGAAGCCGCCCGCCCGCCGGCATTATTGGGCCAAAACGCTGTTTTGCACTCTTCAAATGAATGGTAAATGGTAAATGGACTGCATTTATATAGCGCTTTCACAGACCTATGGCCACCAAATCGCTTTACATATTGCCTCACATTCACCCATTCACTCACTCATTCATACACTGACGGCGGTGTCAGCCATGCAAGGCGCCATCCAGCTCGTCGGGAGCAGCTGAGTGAGAAAATGAGTGTTGCAATAAATCAAATCCTGGAGTCTATAAGGTAAAGCCAGATTAAATTCAATTGGTTGGCAAGATACAACAGAGCCCAGGACTCAACCATACTGTAAGAGGTCATAATGTAAAAGCCCAATGATAAAGCCTAAAGTCCGGTAGTGCAAGTCAACCAGCATCCTTGCAATGCTGCAGTGTTGAATACTTTATATGGGGAGACTTGCCATTCCATATGAACTGCTCTATTGAAGGATTGATGTATTATCCTCAGTGACATTACTTAACATCTTCAGCTCAAACTTGAGTTCAGAATATGGATGTACTGCTGTCCCTTACGAAAAATGTTTATTCAAGTGTGCTATTAGTATACTTCTTTTAAACTAAAAATAAGAAAGTATACTTTCAGTCTACTTTATATGTAATTCTCAGGAATATACTTAAAATTGCACTTAAGTATATTTGGCTTATATTTACAGAAAAGTCTAAGTCTATTTGGCCTATAGTTGTACTCAATCTCTTGATCGAGATTTACTCTAAGTAAACTTGGCTTGTAGTTGTGTTTAATCTTTTGATTGAGCAGCCTCATTAAATACTTTAAATTGAATACTTTTTTTCACATAGTTTTACATACTGTCTTATAAATGTACATTGTTTGAAAATATTGATTTATAAATAAAACGTCTCGGGTTACGACTGTTACCCTTGTTCCCTGAGAAGGGAACGAGGCACTGCGTCGACTATGACACTTTGGGGAAATGCATCTGAAGTATGAATGAAACTAATCCAATCCAATGCTGCGTCATGATGTAACATGTGACGGCATACACAGAAGCTACAAAGGGACGCCGACACACAACAGAGTTAGCTTCTGCGATGAAGCAAGTCACTCCCAGGCAGGGGAAGGCGTGGTAGAGGGACGTAGTGTCTCGTTCCCTTCTAAGGGAACAGAGGTTACAGTCGTAACCCGAGACGTTCCCTTTCGAGGGAATTCGAACTGCGTCGACTACAACACTTTGGGGAACGAGTACCCACTATGCCACAACGAGACCTGCCTGTCCAAGTGTGAAGCTGCGCACAGGCACACTTAGGATGAGAGCACTAGAGTGCCTGGTGTAGAAGGAATGTCCAGGCTATAGAATCTGATGAAAATATGAGGGGTGGCCCATCCAGCTGCATCGCACACTTATGGGTTTGGGGCCCCTGAAAGGAGGGCTCTAGAGGACGCCATGCCTCTGGTTGAATGAGCCCTCATGGCCAAAAGTGAAGGCAAGCTGCGCACCTGATAGGCCATAGAGATAGCCTGAACGACACAGTTACTGATGGTCTGTTTGGATGCGGGAAGCCCCTTCTTGGGTGACCGGAAGCACTCTAGCAACTGGTCTGACTTCCGCAATGAAGAAGACCTCTGGACATAAATCTTGAGAGCTCTGACAGGGCAGAGCAAATTAAGTCTTTCTTCATCCGCCATCACGTGAGGTGGAGGATGAAAAGCCTGCAGAACCGTAGGGAATAATCGAAAACAGTTTCCGATGTGCGGACGCGAACACTGCCTGGCCGCAAACCTTTGAGGTGGACACTGCAGCGTGCATTCGCTGAAAACCGATGTGTCCCGAAGCACACTTGACGCTGGATACAAACATCGATTTCCTGAGGGCTCCGCGGAGGAGCGATTCTTGCTCGTACCTCCACGGGGGGGACAGCCCTGCTTTTTTCGTCTTGTTTTCGATACCCTAAAGCGGAGGACTGGCAGGAAAAAATGATCGAATTATCGATCGAATCCTATCATATCTTCGAAAACCGTTAGACCGATTGAGACGAAACCACCGTAGGAAGTTTGGAAACATAAGTCATTGTCATATGTCAAAATTTGTATAGTAAGTGGCAAAAAAATCCAATCAAAGTCGCCCACGGGTCATTTTTTATGCTCTCATACATATAAATGTCTATAACTCTAAATCAAAATGAGATATTTTCACCAAATTTGACACACACATGTATGGGCTCACTCTGAGAACTGCCGTGGAACTGCACCACTTGGTGGCGCTATAATAGAACAAAACAAGGACATTGACATTAATTACAATTAGGGCTGTCAAAGTTAGCGCGTTAATAACGCGTTAACGCAAAATCATATTAACGGCACTAATTTTTTTAACACGCGATTAACGCAGCGCGTATTTTCTGTTTGACCCGTGGCCCAACCTCTAGTTGGAGAAATGGAGATACACAGTTTTGCCAACTTAGCGACATTGCAGACCCCTTTAGCGATTTTTTCCCTTCAACAAAGCGCCCAAACCTTATTTAGTTTCTGAGAATCTACCGGTACCGCCGGTACTGCTCTCTCAGCACGTGCGCGCACCTCTCGCTCTCTCTCTCTCTCTCTGCGTCTCGCGCGGAGGAGCAGCGCTTTAATTCAGTTAAGCACAGATATTATGTTGCTTCTCTAATTTTACAAGTATAGACGAAATCAGAGCACAGATATTGTCTTTATCTTATGTGAATTTGATTTCACCAGACGACGGCTCGATTATCAGAATTGTTGTGCAGTTTAACTTAACATCTTGGAAGGGAGAGCTGGTTATGTCTTAACCCCCTGAGGTCTACGGTATCGCCGGCGATACCAGCTCGCTTTTTTTTTATCAGTGTAAAAGAAACTCATAAATACTCTGTTTACTTTGATTTTCCATAGGAGTTTCATACATCAATCAATTCTGTTAAATGTGTATTATTTTTGTGTAAACTCACAATAAAAACAAAGTGTTGTGCTTTTTGCCAAATAAAGAAAAATAAACACGAAGCGAGTTCTGCCTTCTCTCTGTCAGTGTAGTCCATTCTGAAACGCGTCCGAAAATGAACTGTAGCTCAGCGAATACTCAGTCAAACAGACATACAGACACACAGGCATGAAGCTTGAATTCTCTTCTTTTAAATGAAGTAATTTATATAAAAAACAAATATTCTCATCTTGTGAAATCTGTATTAAAAGTGTCATGATGGAAACACGGAAGCAATTGCAAGTAAAACTCTCTTTTATTTGAGTAATGGAATGATGGTAGGGAAATGTCCAGAGAGAAACAGGTTAGTGACGCAGGGACTTCGATGGTCAGATGAGTGCCGTGATGGGAAGTGCTGAGGTGACGTGACAAATCCAGAGTGAACATCCACAGGAACACGAACAGGAACAGGAACAGGAAACGAAGAAGGCACCAGACTGGAACGACGACGGGAGCAACACAACCGGGAATCACAAACAACAATCTGACAAAGGAGATGAGAAATGCGTGAGTATATATAGGTGATGAGATGAGCTGCAGCTGGTGATGGAAGTGATGAGCTGATGAGCGTCAATCAGTCGGCACGCCCACACAATCAGCACACACACACACACAACAACAGAAACACGAGACAAGAAGGAGGCATAGGACTTATGAACCGTGACAAAAAGAGAGCGATTCCAGTCGACCTCATTACAGCTCATTCAGATGTAATGTGACACGCCCACGGAGAGCGCGCGCTATTCAAGCAAATGGCTGAGGCAATCCTGTGAACGCCCCCATCAGCTCGAGAAAACACACAAGTTTATTTAGATCATTACTTGTTTACACCGTCTTGCAGCGCTGTGAGGAATAATACTAATGGAAAATGTCCCTCAGAAGTGCGGGTATATCGAGGAGCGAGCTGAGGAATACTAGTAAGTTTTTTCCTTGTCACGTGAATTTCTTCACGTGGGATTCTGTTTATGAATGAATAAACGGCAGAGATGCGCGCTGTTTACCACAGCTGGCAAAGACAGTTTAAATTTAAATCGCGTGTGTGAATGAATGATGATGTTTTAGCAAACTGTATTGCTATACTAAGATGAGTAAAAATCGACTGAATGTTGAAATAAAATGTAGGCTATTTGTATAAGCAACGTATTAAACTGCAAATTAACAATATGCCCTAATTTCATGAAAACAACGTTACAGTCAGACGAAATATGAAAGACAACATTTTGTTTAGTAGATTTGGGTACAGTTTTTACTGTAGAATATACTGCCACATCAAATAAGCTTTTGTTTAGCAATTTCTATATATAAAATACTATTTTTGTCAAAAATAAAGTCATCAACTAAGATGTTAGCTGTTCCAATGTTGGCTATATTCAAACTAATGAATACATAGATAAAATGTAGGCCTATAATCATTTTTTTTACAAAGAAAGAGTACACTTGAAATATTGTTGAAATTGTAATTACTGTTGTAATTGTAACCGTTTTAATAAAATAGCAAAACATATTTACAAGATAGATGTAAGCAAAATCTTAAATGGTCAATATAAGTCTTCTTCTAAATATATCTTTTGTCCTTGCATTGTGGCTCAGTCAGTGTCACACCTGAATGAATGGCTAATTATGCAGAGTGGGTGGGACATTGTATTCTAAGGTGTAAACCACTCCTCGTTCACGCCCCCCTCGCATATTGGCTTTCCAAGCAAAACCTGTTTTACATCAATTTAAATCAATGTATGGTTTTATGTGAACGATAAAGCAAGACTATTTTCACATAATTTTGAAGAAAAAACTATAGGCGACGACATCCATTAGTCAAAAGTCTTATTGCCACATATTTAGTATGTGTTTTGTGGCCTTATTTCAAAAACTTTAATTTTTAGTTTTTTCGATAACCATGCATAAACATTATTCTCTCAAAAATGAAAACATGTACATACATGTGGCTCACATATTGTTGTAGTCCTGTTTGTGCTATATAGAGTGAATTTACACCTTTGCCATTAATATGTTTATAAGCAACTGAAAAAAGCACAAATGTCAGAGCATGTCAGAACACCCCCAGGGCCCAAAAAAAAACGCTCAGACTCCAGAGGGTTAATGGGTCGCGTTTCAGTCACCATTTCAAATTCATTCCGTTGTTTGACAACAGAAACAGTCAAATATACCAATGAAAACAGTTTTATTGAGAATTTAGCTTCATCAAAATGGGCACAGAGAGAGATAAACTACAATGTAATAATAAATAATAAATGTACATTTAGCATTTTCAGAAGAGCTGCCCTGTCATGCAAAAATCTAAACATGTTTGTGTTAGTAAATTGCTCAGTGCAAAGAAAGAGAAGTAATGGTAACCTGGCATTTTTTTGTTCTTTCTACATGTGTCTAATAGACATGAACAAGTTCTTTGAAAAACAGCTATGACCTTTGAAACATGTCTTGTCCTTATACTCTATATTGACTATGGTTTCAATAATAAACAATTATTTCAATTTGCATAAAGCATCTATATTTATCCATGCCCACGTTGATTAGAGTATTACAAACTTGAAAAGTATTAATTTAAGGTACATTTAGAACAAATAAAAAAATTTGCGATTAAATGTGATTAATCGCGAGTTAACTCATGACAATCATGCGATTAATCGCGATTAAAATTTGTAATCGATTGACAGCCCTAATTACAATATAATATCAAGATATTAAATGCTACACTTTACGAATGCATTGTGGCTCTTCAGCTATCAGGTTAACCATAAACTACATTAGCATTAAGATAGCTTAGCATGCTAATCTGGTTAACATACTTTTGTGTGCTAATTCTTACACTGAAGCCTCTCCTCGGTTTGGATCCTGTGTGGCACATGCCCAGACCACAATAGGTACTGTGGCCATAAGTGGTGCAAAGATGCTTCAGTTCCAGACATGGTGTCTATCTGAGAAGGAACTCAATAAACAAGACATGTGGCACATATAAAAATTATTCATTTTGAGTTAATTCTCACTTGAATTATGGAACATCGGCATCTTGGTGAGTGCATGTCTTCCCAGTGGCGCGACGAGATAAGTGACAGGCATCTGATCCAGAGATATTGGGTTCGAGTTCCGCGTGGGACGACTTTAGAAAAATTGTGTGGAATGTTGTGTCATTTCGATTCCTTTATTATTCAAGCATTGTACTAATCTTTCTTTCTATTGTATTAGAAATAAGTATGTTTTTGTTCATTCTGTGTTTATACTCATCTGAACTTTTGTTAATTTTGAGGTCATTTTCACCTGTACTTCTGAACCAGCTGTTTTTGCATGTATATATAATTTCTGCTGTTTTCTTTTTTTTGCTTGGCCCCGTATTGCTGTTTGCAGCTATATTTTTATTTTATTTATTTTAAATTGATACTTTTATTCAGCAAGGATGTATTAAATTGATAAAAAGTGATAGTAAAGACAGCAATTTCTATTTTAATTAAATGCTGATCTTTTTTTAAACTTTTATTCTTCAATGAATCCTGAAAAAAGTATCACAGGTTCCAAAATAAAACTGTTTCCAACATTGATAATAAATCAGCATATTAGAGTGATTTCTGGAGGATCATGTGACACTGAAGACTGCAGTAATGAGACTGAAAATTCAGCTTTGCATCAGAGAAATAAATTATATTTGAAAGGATATTAAAATAGAAAAATAGATTTTTTTTTTCTGTATTTGTGATCAAATAAATGCAGGCTTGATGTGCATAAAATACTTATTTAAAAAACATAAAAAATAGTAATGTCCAAATTTGTTGACCGATACTGTACATACTATTATATATACTATTGTTGAATAATTATCAAAAATGTTAGAATAATAAAGTCCTTTCATGTCACCATTTTGCGTTTTGTTGTCAGCCTACACTTCACATAATAGACCTGTAGGTGGCGCCTGGGCTTCATTTAACCAACTATGATAGTTTGATCAAATGGTAAATGGTGTATCTATATACACAGACTAAATACAAGAGACTTGGATACTACTTAACATTATTGTGACTTTTGTGAACTGCTTTGTAGTCAAATAACATCCATTGTTTCAACAACACTGATTCAGATCACTTCATAAATGTAAATTCATCTGTCCATGTCATTTTCAAACGATTTATGGAAAATTACCGCTCAACTTCACATTGTTCAATGAAATTTGAACATGTTGTGCCAGATGATGATTGCTCGGTGTATTATGACAAACAGGCATCAATGAATTATGTAATATTTATAAATATGTAATATGTTGTGGATTTTTAATTGAATCGACACACTACCTACCGCACTCACTGAAAGAACTATATTTGGCTCAAGAGCATCGGTTCCTGAGCAGACTGTGAAATACCTACGTTTACACTAGTGCATTTTCGTTTTAAAACGCATAACTTTTGCTACGGTTACGCCTGCCGTCCACACACTACTCCGGAGTTTTAGACCCTCGAAAATGTAGACTGACCCCTTCAGTCAGTCAAGTCCGACACACACAAGTGACGCAAACCCATAGCAACGCGTCGGCAACGACACCTCAGACTGACAGATACGTAAAAATAAACGTGAATTTAGGCTACTTTAGTTTTGTACACACTGCCATGTTAATTATAATCTAATGCATTTTGTTTTATTGACCACAATATTTTCATTGATATTTGTTTGAGAGGGGCACTTTTGATTGATTTTGACCCCATAGGAGGTAAATAGGTGAGGAAGCACGACCTGGTCATCAGGTTCCTCGGCGGGGCGAGAAGGTTAAATCCTCCTCGCCCTCACTCCATATCCTCTTGGGATTTGTCTCTGGTCCTTAGAGCACTCCAGAACGCCCCATTTGAGCCTTTGCAGTCAGCTGAGTTGAAAGTCTGTCGATGAAGACATTTCTCCTGGTTGCATTGGCCTCCATTAAGAGGGTAGGGGACTTCTTGTAGAGCCAGTATGTTCCTGTGTTCTCACCTCAAACGGGTAGAAACGCCAAGAGCCTCCTGCTTAGTGTCAGCTTGCTGTGCCAATACATGCACTTATATTGCTCCAGTAGAGTTCCCTGATGGGCAAACCTTGTGAGTTTCTTCATCACCCTCGGCAGCTGGACGTGGTGGAGCATTTTGTGCCAGGCCTACATTTGTTGTATGAGAACCGGTGCTAGTCTGGGGGCCCATATGTCATGCCCCTGAGGGGATCCCATATGTGTATTCTTCCACATAATAGCTCCTAATCGGAAGCCAGTGTCTTTCCCTTGATATAGTTAGCTCTGTCGACTAACTAGGTCGAAGCCACCCCAAAGACATTCCATATGTAGTACGGCCCTAGTGGTGTTGTCCATGTGAGCAGTTCCACATTTACCTCTCTGCAGGCAGGATGTGGCTTCTGCAGCGTTCCAGCAGAAAACTTAACGGACACGGCTTTTCTCACAGAAAAGGGAAGGCGTCGTAATTTCTGTCATCCTGGCACAACTGAATCTGACACTTTGACTTTATGCATAAACCCTGCAAAACAGCCTACTGAGGATGAGTCCACCTGAGCAGAAAGATGTAACACTGTTTCTGAAGAGCAAGGTGCGGAGGTTGCAGCAAGCTCTGGCAGGATTGTATCTCCTTTAATGCACAGCTTCAGAGCTGTTATGAGATCCATGCCCATTAATGCAGTTCCTTTGTCCACTACATAAAAGTTCTACCAGAAAGACTCGGGAGAATAAATACTGTGACAATTAAACATTTATTAACAGTCCAGCAAGCAATCAAGTTCTTTGGCATAGGCCCCGTCCGTAGCTTGCAATCTGAGGGTCCGGACTCTGCAAATCCTGCCTGAAGACGAAGGCAGGGGCGCAGCCGACCCCCTGCGAGGTATAGGAAGGGACCATCCTGGTGGTGGTGGGGTGGATGGAGGGAAGAGACCATCCTGGTAGTGTTGGGGAGGATGGAGGGAAAGACCTGTCTTGGAGGTGGTGGGGAGGATGGAGGTGAATGGAAGCGTCAGCATCTGCGAACTCAGACGTGTGTAAGTACCAATCTTTTATACCACAAGTATAGGAATATGACTGGATAGATGAGAAGGTAATAAGTGACGTAACAATTGAGTCTTCCCGGCAGAACTTATGCTAGAGCTTCATTTCACAGAGCATTTGCGGCAGTTTTTTATTACTGTTGCATGCAAGCAGCCAATCACATTAATTAGAGTTTGCGAGTCAGTGAATAAGCACGCTGCAGGTGGCTTTAGAGGTACTTCCCCAAAGTAATCATCAAACATGCTCTTAGGCAGAACTGAGACAGAAGTACCAGTATCAACAGTCAGTGTAACAGGCCTCTGAATCGCACCAGCTTTGATTTGAACAGTACAGTGCCGTTTAGCGCTTACATTCTTATATTGTAGTAACACAACAGTAGTGTGTACGTTTTTAGATCCCCCAGCACCGCATCCATATACTTTTGCGTTTCTTTGCACACACACAGTATGTATGGGAAAGTTATGTGTACTCGTTATTGCTTTAGCATGCTCTCCAGCAGATTCAAATTGTTGTGAAACTGTAACAGCATCAGCTAATGTTAACTTATGCAATCGTGGGTCACCTCGTCACCAAAATGACGATGTTAATTTTATTATTGTTAATTATAAACAGTTATAACAGACAATGTTAAGTACATATTTACTTTATTACTAACTTAACATACATGCAACTCGTGCTCATCATTCTTCTTTTCTACTCTCCTATTCATATTCATATTCCCCTCTTAATACCTAATTCCTAGTGGTTTCAGTAAGTATTGCACTGAATAACAGGACACCACAAATGGTTTTAAATTAGGTTTTATTAACAAAGTTCGGGAGGAGCACATTCAGATAATTAACACAAGTGGAGAGCACTCTGCAATCAATGGTAAGAGGTATATATACACTCAGTAGTTTCACCTCAATCCATTGACAGTTTTGCAGCATCCCCCCACCACCCCTTCTCCACACTTCTAGTCCTAAACACTTACATACGGGGGAGTACTCTGGGTTCGGGCCGAACTCCGAGCTCGGAGCCCTCCCTCCGGACAGCATGCCAAATATACATTTACCCCCTCAAATTGTATGTAAGTGTGAACTCGTGAAATTCGGTTCTGGAATGTTGTCAGTCTGGGTTTGTAGTTTGTAATTTGAAAGCATTATTGCACTTTTATTGTTCTGTTCTCATCCTCATGTACATCTGTAAGGTGACAGTACACAATGAAAGTCTCTGGACAAAAAAATATATTTTGAGGTAGAAAAATCAACATTTCTCTTATTTGATCAGGTGAATGAATATTAAGTGGCATAACTGGAATAATCTGAATCAGCGGATTGTTTTGTTTAATTTTATATATAGCAATTACTCTGTACACTGTTAAAAACACCTATAAATATACAGCTGATGTGAAACATGAAATGGACAATATACACACACAGACACACAAACTGATCTTACTGTCTATATGAGGATTTATTCTGACATTATTTCAGTGACAGAAATTCAGCTGTAATAATTATGCAATATTTATCAAGCAGCTCAAAGTATTATGGGTAAAATCCTCTCTACGGTCTAATCTGATGCATCAACACAGTTTCACAGATGATTTATAAACATAAAACCCAGGATAGAGTGGCTGAGTGAATGTGGTCTGGACTGTGTGGATGAGGCTCATTGTGTCAGAGATGCTGTAGAAGGACAGAGTTCCTGCACTGTGATCCACATACACTCCTATTCTACGGCTGTGCGACACTACAGGAAGATCAGTCGCTTTCTTATTGTGTCTGATTGAGTAACTGGAGGGAGTGCAGTACAAACTCCAGGACTGATCATTCCCTCCAAACACACACTCAATACCCTTTCCCTTCCTGCTGATGCTCTTATATGACACTGATATATACACACCATTATTTCCAGTCCACTCAATCTCCCAGTAACAGCGTCCACTCACACTCTCTCTACACAACACCTGCAGATATCCATCAAATCTGTCGGGATGATCAGGATATGGCTGGACTGTGTCAGTGTTAGTAATCACTCTGTTCCTCTCAGACAGACTGAGGCGTTTATTCACTGTGTTCAGATCCAGAGTGAGCTGATGGGAATCTGATGGAGAGAAAACACATCAGAATCAGGAATTATGAATCTGTCTGATCTTTTAATGTAGCTGAACTCTTCATAACTTAATATTCAGTGTGTCAGCAGTGTCTCAGTACAACTGACCAGATATCCTGTGTGCATCATGATCAATTATTAAACTCATAAATCATGATTTCTTTCAGCTTCTACAGGAAGAACATGAACACACTCAGTGCATTTTTCTGCTAGTTTTCTTAGTCACTTACATTGTAGGAAGTCGTTCCTGGTTCTGGGATTCATGTTGGTGAATGTGACTGTGACTGTGGAAATAAACAGACATGAACAGTGTGAAGAAAAATGTTAAGATAAAGTTAATCAATTTCTAAGACATTTCTAATGTGATGTTCTTCATGATATTAGATGATGTTGGACTCATTTCTGAGAGCAAATGAATCTCCAAGGGCCTCATTTATAAAACACATATATTGGATTTGATCCCAAATTCCATGGATTTCATCCTACATCAATAAATACACTATATTGCCAAAAGTTTTGGGACGCCTGCCTTTACATGCACATGAACTTTAATGACATCCCATTCTTAATCCGTAGGGTTTCATATAGAGTTGGCCCACTCTTTGCAGCTATAACAGCTTCAACTCATCTGGGAAGGCTTTCCACAAGGTTTAGGAGTGTGTTTATGGGAATTTTTGACCATTCTTCTAGAAGCGCATTTGTGAGGTCAGACACTGATGTTGGACGAGAAGTCCTGGATCACAGTCTCCGCTCTAATTCATCCCAAAGGTGTTCTATCAAGTTGAGGTCAGGAGTCTTTGCAGGCCAGTCAAGTTCCTCCACACCAAACTCGCTCATCCATGTCTTTATGGACCTTGCTTTGTGCACTGGTGCAGTCATGTTGTAGCAGGAAGGGAACATCCCCAAACTGTTCCCACAAAGTTGGGAGCATGAAATTGTCCAAAATGTCTTGGTATGCTGAAGCATTAAGAGTTCCATTCACTGGAACTAAGGGTCCATGCCCAACCCCTGAAAAACAACCCCACACCATAATCCCCCCTCCACCAAATTTTACACTTGGCACAATGCAATCAGGCATGTCCCGTTCTCCTGGCAACCGCCAAACCCAGACTGGTCCATCGGATTGCCAGACAGAGAAGCGTGATTCGTCACTCCAGAGAACAGGAGGAAATTTCACGAATGGCTTTATTGCACAGGTGGCAGCCTTTCACGGTACCACGCTTGAATTTACGGAGCTTCTTAGAGCGACCCATTCTTTCACAAATGTTTGTAGAAGCAGTCTGCATGCCTAGTGCTTGATTTTATACAATTGTGGCCATGGAAGAGATTGCAACACCTGAATTCAATGATTTGGAGGGGTGTCCCAATACTTTTGGCAATATAATGTATACATATGCTTGTCCATGATGATGAGTGCCAAACCTCTGAACCATCAAGGGATTTTTGTGACCGTTCTGTAGGTGAAAATGAACGCTTGTTCACATTCCATTTGCATTTTAGGTGATCATTCTACGCACGTGTTTATAATCGAGGCCCAGAACTTTACCTCTGTCAGAGATCTTCTTGAGCTCCTCTTTGCATAAATCCTCCAGTTTGACTTTCAGCTGATGGACAGATTCTCTCACACCTTCAAAAGAAGAGAGAGAACTGAAGGGAACGTCATTTACATCTGTAGATTCAGGAGGTGCTGAGAGAGACTGGAAACTCTACAGAAAACAGAAATCAAAACTCATCAGCTCCACACTTCACTCAATAACCTGCACTACTATCAGATCTGTGCAGCTCTTGTTCACTTGATTTAGCTTCAGTAATTCAGCTCAATCCAGCACTTTCACACAATCAGAGACTTTCTTATAATATTCATTATGTGGCATTAATGATACAAATTCTAGTGTTTCCAGTACACTTTGGCACACTTTTAAAATATACTTATTATGTAAATAATATACTTAAAGTTATACTCAAGTGCAGATTGAATGTAATGTTCCCTTTCGGCCGCTACACCAGAGGTCTATGAAAGGACCATTATCTCTCGTGGCACATCAATTGCCTGGAGATGTTGGCAGTGTTTCTAGCTCGGAGACATTTCCTTCCGGAGGCCATCATGTTCTAGTATGAACAGACAATACGTCGGTGGTCTCAGCCTGTCTGATAGACATTTCTGGCTGGATAAAGGACCACTACCTTCAACTAAACCTTGCGAAGACAGAGCTGCTTGTGGTTCCGGCCAACCCAACACTACACCACAACTTCTCCATTCAGCTCGGTTCGTCATCCATAACTCCATCAAAGTCAGCCAGGAAACTTTGTGAGTTGTGATTAATGATCAATTGAACTTCACAGACCACATTGCTAGAATTGCCCGGTCCTGCAGATTTGCCTTATACAACATCAGGAGGATCAGGCCTCCTCTCCTCACAAAATTGCACTTGTTGCCAGTTACCGCTCGCATCAAATTCAAGTCACTGACGTTTGCCTACAGAACAGCCACTGGCTCTGCTCCCTTTTACCTAAACTCATTACTTCAGACTTACGTGCAATCCAGAACCTTGCGCTCTGCAATTGAACGCCGTCTTGTGGTGCCATCTCAAAGAGGCACAAAATCTCTTTCTTTGACCTTTACCTTGATATTTCCCTGCTGATGGAATGACCTGCCAAACTCAAATCGAGCTGCTGAGTCTTTAGCCATTTTCAAGAAACGGCTGAAGACGCATCTTTTTCGGCAACACTTGATCCATTAATACTAACACTTTCTATTATGTATCGATTTTAAAAAAGTACATGTACTGCGTTAGATTAAACTGGGAAGGGTCATAGCACTTGCATATTGTTGTCCTATTGTTAGTTTAACTGCTTCTATTGTTCTCATTTGTAAGTCGGTCAACTCCACGTAGAAACAATCCATTTCCTGGTTCTGGAGAGCTCCACCACTGAGCTGATCCTAGGGCGTCCTTGGCTAGTGCAGCATGATCCCATCATCTCCTGGAGAACCGGCGAAGTTCTTAAGTAGGGCAGGAAATGCTTTCCCAACTGCTTCCCTCTGATCCCTCGTCCTGCTCCAGCTCCGGCCGAGGTGCTACCCGTGAACTCCACCTCCATTGAGAGTCCCGTCGATAAGCAGTCGGTCGACATCCCAACCTGCTACGCCCCCTTCAGTGACGTCCTCTGCCCTAAAAGAGCCTCTCTGCTGCCTCCACATCGGCCAGATCGATTGGGCCATCGATCTGATGCCGGGTGAGCCAGTGCCCCACGGGAACATTTATCCTTTATCACTCCCCGAACAGAAGGCCAAGGAGGAGTATGTAGAAGAGGCCCTCCAACAAGGCTACATCCGGCCTTCTATGTCCCCTGCTGCTTTGAGTTTCTTCTTCGTGGCAAAAAAGGACGAAGGCTTGCGGCCTTGTATTGATTACGGCTCCCTGAACAAGATCGCCAACAAATTCCTCAATCCTCTTCCCCTCGTCCCAGCTGCACTAGAACACCTCCATGAAGCCAAGGTGTTCACCAAGTTGGAACTCCGCAGCGCGTATAACCTCATCCAGATACGTGAGGGGGACGAGTGGAAGACCGCCTTTGTGACCCCTACTGGACACTATGAGTACTCTGTATTCCAGGATTTCATGCATGAGGTGCTCCGGGAGTATCTCCATCGCTTTGTTCTTGTATACATAGATGACATTCTCATCTACTCCCGGAGCATGGCCGACCATCGTCACCACGTTGCGGAGGTCCTGAAATGACTGAGGGAATTCCACCTGTTTCTCAAGACTGAGAAATGCTCCTTCCACCAACCCTCAGTGCAGTTCCTTGGTTACCACATCAGTGACATGGGTATCCAGATGGACGAGGAGAAGGAGGAAACCATCAAGAACTGGCCAACACCATCCACCATCAAAGAGCTCCAGCGTTTCCTTGTCTTCGCCAATTTCTACCGAAGGTTCATTCACGGCCATAGCTGCCTTCCACATGCTGTGAAAATGAGGGCCCCATGGCGAGGCACCAACTAATCATTTGTTTCCTTCGTGGTGCTCAGATGATGAGGCCTGTCATCCAAGCCAGGGTTCCTCTTTGGGACCTGGCAGTGGTTCTCGAAGGGTTATCCCTGACACCCTTTGAAGCCATCAACGAGGTGTCAGAGAAATGTCTATCTTTAAAGGTAGCTTTCCTGCTAGCCATTACGTCCCTCAAAAGAGTTGGGGACCTGCAGGTGCTGTCTATTGCTCCCTCTTGCCTCGAGTTTGCTCCTGGCAGAGTGAAAGCCATTCTCCACCCTAGGCCTGGCCATTTGCCCAAGGTGCCATTGAGTGTGGCACGGTCTGTGATCCTGCGGCTTTTCATCCTCCACCACATGTGTCTGCTGATCAAGAGAAGCTACATTTACATTTACCAGCTGCTCGTGTGTTTTGGTTCACCAAAGAAGGGTTCCCCTGCCTCTAAACAGACCATTGGCAGGGGGATTGTGGAGGCTATTTCTTCAGCTTCTTCTGATTAGAGCCCATTCAACTAGAGGGGTGTCATCCTCTAAAGCCCTGCTATCAGGGGTCTCCCTTCAAGAGGTCTGCAATGCTGCTGGCTGGGCCTCCCCGCACACGTTTTTATACAGCCTGGATCTGTCCTGCACACCGGGTTCTCAAGTTCTCACGTCTTGAGTTGTGCCAAACTTGCTTCACACCAGGACAGGTGCTAGTCAGTGTGGTGCAGTGGGTATTTCGTTCCCCAAAGTGTCCTCTTTCGAAGCAGCACGGGTTCCCTCAAAAGGGAACGTCTCTTGCTTCAACCTATCAGAAGCTGACGCTGTTATGAGCCGGTGTCCCTTTATAGCTTCCGCTATGCCGTCACATGTGACGTCATGATGCAACACCAATCAAGATTGGACTAGTTCCATACATACTTCAGACGTTATCACGCTTCTCAGGGAACGAGGGTTACAGTCGTAACCCAAGACGTTTTCGGACACTTAATTGAATGTAATTTGCAATTAACTGAATGTATTATAGTTTGAGTTTAAGTAGCTGAACTTTACAGTGTTTTTCAGCCACTTAAGTAGGATTTAATTACATCTTTAAATTCTATGATCCTGTTCTTCTAGATCTCTGTTACCTGCAGGAAATGAATGTCATCCTGTGTGTGTGAAAGCTGCTCCAGCTCAGCGTCTCTCCTCCTCAGATCATTGATCTCCTGCTCCAGTCGCTCCAGTCGTCCTTCAGCTCGACTCACTGCATCCTTTTCCTGATCTCTGATCCGCTGTGTCGCCTCAGAGCGGCTTCTCTCAATGGAGCGGATGAGCTCAGTAAAGATCCTCTCACTGTCCTCCACTGCTGTCTGTGCAGAGCGCTGTTCGAACACACATCACAATCACACAGTGAGTTCAGTGGGATTGTAGGAGGAGAGTCCTAACTGAGGCTTTACAAACTTCTCTTCTTCTCCAGTCTCACCTTATGAGATGCCACAGCCTCTCTCATCTGCTGAAGATCTTTCTCTCTCTGCTGGATTCTCTGACAGAGCTTTATCTGAGTCTCCTTCAGCTGAGTCTAGAGGACAAACCAATAACAGGAAATGTCACATAAAACTTCTATCACAAAACCATAATTTAAAAGTTACATTAATACAGAATTGGTGAAGTGGATAAAGATCTGGCATGGTAAGTTTATACTGTAGCTTTAAACCATAGATTTATAGTTTCCTTAAAAGATTATGAATTAATATAAAACCAAACTGTCAGCATTATTTCATTAGTTTTATAGGTCATCATTTAACCTAATTTTGTTCTAAACCTGTATGACTTTGTATGACACAAGTGTACTTAATTCTAAGAAACAATCATGAAAGTGACCTCTCTGTAAGTAAAAAAGTAAAATTATACTTTTAAGAGCTGAAGTACACATTCAAAACAATTAAGCACACTTATTAATTTTTTAAATCACTGAAGTTTAGATTATTTTTACACTTCCTTTGTCTCCTTTTTGGAGCTTGAAATGCTTGTACCCCATTCACTATCAACGTTTAGACTAAGAATAGATGAGACATTCTGATGTCATATTTTACATTCCACTGAAGTATGTCAAACTGGTTTAGAACGGCTTGGCAGTGAGTAAATGAAGACAGAATTTTGCTAGAACAATCTCTTTAAATTCATACCTGTTTCTCAATCCTCTGTGCTGCAGCTGGTACAGTTTTGTGTTTTTTATGTTCATATTCCTTACATAGCACACAAATGCACTGTTGATCAGTAATACAGTACATTTCTAGCACTTTATCATGTTTACAGCAGATCATGTCTTGCAGTCGTCCAGTGGCATCAATCACTTTGTGTGGCTTACATGAGTGATATTCCTCATGAGGGTCAAAATGAGTTTGACAGTAAGATTCCTGACACACCAGACAGGACTTGACGGCTTTGAATTTTCTTCCAGTACAGACGTCACACTCCACGTCTCCGGCTTCAGCATAACAGTCAGCAGGACGTTTAGTCTTCTTCAGTTTCTCCACCAGTTCAGCCAGAATGGTGTTTTTGCCCAAAGTAAGTCTTGGACTGAAGGTCTGTCTGCACTGAGGGCAGCTGTAGACTCTCTTCTCATCCTCCTGATCCCAGTGGCCTGTAATACAGATCTTACAGTAACTGTGTCCACAGTGTATGGTCACTGGATCCTTCAGAAGATCCAGACACACTGGACACATGAACATATCCTGAGAAAATATGGCCTCTGCCATTTTACTGCATGAATACAGAGAGACACAAACACACAACAGCTGAACGTTTCCCCAAACTGAGGATTTGAAGTAGTTTCATGCTTTTGTGTTTGAGTGACGTGTGTAAAACAGGTGTGTCTTAAAGCAGCTTCCTCATTCCTGGTCAAAGAGATTCAATTTCCTAGGCTGCATTAAACACTTTTATATATATTTATATATATAAAACCATCTGGTGGCATGCCCAGAGGTCGACAAGCCCCGCCAGTCTCTTGGCCATTCTTCTGCTACTGGGTGGTACATATCAGGCTTTGGTGGATTCAGGCTGTAATCAAACCTCCATTCATCAAAGCCTGATGCCACAGAGGGCATTGGATATAAGCCGCAAGGTTAATGTGAGGTGTGTACACAGGGCTGTGGTGGATTATCCTTTAGTACCTATCAATATTCAATTTAGGGGAGAAAAGCATAGAGTTAAGGTGGTGATTAATCACCATCGGGGGTCTGCTGATTTTGGGTACAGATTGCCCAGCATTTACACAAATATTGGGGATTTTGTATGTGCGGGTGCCTCTTGGGGGACAGGACTAGGGACGGGAGAAGCCATGACTCAGGCTGGGGAATCTGTTGGGGGACCATCACAGACTGACTCAGAGGAAATGAGAACAAGGTTGGAGCTAATGCCGCCTGAGTTAGATACATTTTCTCTCCAGCAGTCTCATGATAAAATGCTCTAAAACACATAGCCTATGACCGGGTCCGCACTATTGATGGACCGCTACTTTAGCCTGATCAACCACTTTCCTATCCCTATTTTTTCTGTTATAAAAGATAGATTGTATCGGGTGGCCCAAGACACCCAGACAAAGGAAGATACAAACCAGTTATTAGTGCAAAAAGCCGTCGAGAAATGCTTTTCCAGGCAGCTCATTGTAGTCCCATGGCAGGCCACTTGGGGGAAGGAAAGACATGCGAACATCTCATAGCCCGTTTTTTTTTTTGGCTGGGTATTCATTAAAACGTCCGTCGGTGGTGTGCGCCGTGTTGTAAATTTCAACTGGTTAATCCTCCTGACATTTCAAGAGCACCATTGTGCCCTTCAAGAAAATTGGTATGGACCTAATCAGGCCATTAGAACATTCAGCACGCAGACATCGCTTTGCATTAGTTCTAGTGGGTTATGCAGCACGATATCTGGAAGCACTGCCGTTACGCACAATTTCTGCAAAAAGTGTGGCGGACGCACTATTTAGCATTATCTCCCAAGTGGGAATCCCCAAAGAGATTCTCACTGATCAGGGCATGGTGTTTATGTCACGTACATTAAGCGAATTATACAAACTTTTGGGCATTAAATCGATTCACACCAGTGTCTATCAAAAACAGAAGGCTTGGTGGAACGATTTAATCACACTTTGAAATCCATGGTTCACAAATTCTTAAAAAAAGACGACAAAAATTGGGGTAAATGGCTCAAGCCCCCTCTCAAGCGTGCGGGAGGTTCCACAAGCCTCCTCTGGGTTTTCCCCATTCAAACTTCTCTATGGTCGTCAGCCCCGAGGGGTGCTTGACGGCATTAGAGGGGCTTTGGAGGAGGGGCCTTCAAACTGCATAGTGAAATTCAGTATGTCATGGACCTCTCTCTCAAATTCTCTCTATGGAGAATTTGCTCAAGGCACAGGACAGACAAAGTCAGCTGTACAACAGGGGTATGTGAGAGTGTCAATTTGCACCGGGAGATAAAGTGATTTTATTACTTCCAACATATTTTTCCATGTTACTCGCGGAGTGGCAAGGACCATTTGTGCTCACACAGCGAGTTGGGGATCTGGATTATGAGGTAAGACGAATGGACAGGGGTGATTCATGTCAAATTATTATCTCAATCACACTGGAATGTGGTGATGTCGGTTGAGTTAGCCACGGCCGTTTCATGCAGAGGAAGATCTTGGGCCAGAAGCAGCTGTCAAACCCAATCCGCTCGCTCTGGTCTCGGGGTGAGATCACCAAACCTCTGCAGCTCACCGATTTAGCCAAGTTGCAAGCAGATTTTGCAGATGTGTTTTTACCACTGCCCAGTCGCACAGACCTCATACAGCACTATATCGAAAGGATCTCTGGGAAGAGGTGCGCAGCCGCCCCTATGGTTTACCTGAACACAAGTAAAAAAGTGGTACAGGATGAATTAAAGGCTATGCTAGAGTTGGGCAGAGTTGCTGAGGTGCTTGATCGGTTAGGTTTGGCTTGCTTTTAATCAACATTTTTATAAAAAGATTTAACAAAAGGATATAGGCAGATCCCCTTGTAGCCATTATCTAAAGAGAAAACAGCCTTCACTATGCCATTTGGATTACACCAATTTATTACTCTTCCGTTTGGGCTGTTCGGGGCTTCCGCAACCTTTCAGCGTCTCATGGACAAAATCCTCCAGCCCCATTCCACGTACGCCGCTGCCTACATCGACGATATCATTATCTACAGCACCTGGAACACACATGTAATGTCCTGAGATCGCTGAGGGTGGCTGGACTCACGGCGAACCCGCGGAAGTGTGCAATTGGGCTTGTGGAGGTAAGGTATCTGGGCTTCCACTTTGGACATGGACAGGTGCGTCATCAAATTGACAAGACTGCTGCGATTGTAGCCTGCCCAAGTCCCAAGACCAAAAAGGAGGTGAGACAGTTCCAGGGCCTAGCGGGATATTATGGGAGGTTTATTCTTAATTATTGGGAGCTCACCAGCCCGCTGACTGATCTCACTAAAAATGAAGCACCAGACGGAGTGGACGGAGCTGTGCCCACAGGCCCTAACCAAAGTGAAGGTTGCCCTGTGCGGGCGAGCCGCTCTTACACTCTAACTTTGATCACCCTTTTTTGTTGCAGACAGACGCATCGGACAGGAGGCTGGGTGCAGTCCTGTCCCAGGTGGTCGGAGAAGAAGAGTGGTGGGTACATTATCTAAGTCAAAAGGTCTCAAACAGAGAGACTAGATACAGCAGCACTGAAAAATAATGTTTGGCCATTCGTTGGACCGTCCTCACCCTCCATTATTACCTCCTAGGATGTGAATTCAATCTATTGATTGGACCACGCGCCCCTCCAGTGACTCCACCACATGAAGGATACCGTATTTAGCTTTACAGTCTTTTAAGTTCAAAGTGGTTCACAGGCTGTAGCCGACAGACGAGCGGTGAAAAGGAGGTTAAGTGAATGATGACTAACACCTGTCTCTAATTCTAGTGATTGGCGGAGAGACGGATATAAGCGGCCTGCACACCTGGGACGAGAGAGAGACTTATGTGCTACAATTCGGAACTGTTGTTTTGTTATATGAGGCAGTGTGCCCTGCAAAGCTTTTTTTTCTGTTTTCCTTTATTTTGGATTGCTTGTCACCTCAACTTCTTTGTCATTTATATTTCTGAACGTTTTACACACACACACACACACACACACACACACACACACACACACACATATATATATATATATATATATATATATATATATATGTGTGTGTAGTGGGTTTGCAGTGTTTATTTATTTTTTATCATTTTGGCTGACGTCACGGCAGATTGCGTCCCGTGTAATTTCCGCCAAAACCATAGACATTATATAGGTATATATATACTATATTATGTCTATGGCCTAAACGAGTTAGATTCTTTACAGTGTATGTGGGTGTTAATCTAGAGAAAGCTCAAACTTGCTGATTTCTCACTAAAGTAGAAGAAAAATAATATTACACATGAGAAAAGTTTCCACATCAAAAAACTTAAACATCTGGGCTTGCTTTAAACATTTACAATATTCAATCATTATCATTCTAACAAAAAAGTACACTTTTAAATTAGAATAAAGTAATATTTCTCAAAGTGCTTCTCAAACGCACCTGTTGAGGAGTTTTATATAGGCTACTTTTGATTTTAGCTTTGCAAACCATCAAATCCTGGTGCTCTCCATGATTAGTCCATCTCTTCTTACACTACAAACAACGTACAGTATATAGTTTATATAAGTTCATTTGGTCACTGTAAAGCAGATTCAGTTTATCAGTGATTCAGTAGACTTTAAGTACTCATTAGAGAAAGTAAGACTCATCATGAACATTATTCTTCAAATTCAAAAACAATATAAACTACTGACAGGTTTTACACTAGGTGTATTCAATTCTGTGGCCTTATTTTAAGGATAAAGAATGCTCTTGTCTTGTCCAGAGACGAGTAGCCTATAGTTGTGAGAATCTCCACACACACGAAAGCAAACTTTTCATGTGAATCGCACATTCTGATAGGTGTAATGGTATTGAATACATTTTCATTCAAATTGTAGTGATTTCAGGAGACAAAACGTGACAAAAAAAAATTGCATGTGGAGAAATATAATGCATTATATATTGATGCATCGCTTTCTGCCAGGACTTTTTGCCCACTTGGACTGGCCAACTCATGAGCTTGGAGGAATTTGGTAAGAGTATTTGTCATAAAAGGCATCAAATGTTTATGTCACACCACATTTTCAAATGCATGCAAATTTTGGAGACCGGAAATGCAAGCTCACACAAAGAAGGTTTGCATTCCGCTCTGGGGTGTTTCCAGTAGTGTTTCAATAGTGTTTCCAGTACAACGACATACCATAGTACAATGCATCGTTGAAGAAATCAACTAGCTAGTCACGACTGTTTCTTGTATCTGTATTTTCGCAAATTGGTCATTCAACCACGTTGGTTGATGATGTCCCGCAGATGGTGGAGTAATAACTTCTTTTAATGAATTTGAGATCGAATTAATGCTAGATGTTTTGCTATAAATGACGGACATGGCATCTGAGGACTATTTCTAATTTTTCTCAGTTATTTTGCTTTATTTCCAGATATAGGGGCTGTTTACACAACACCGTTTTCAACTAAAAACGCAAAAAAAAAATTTGCCCGCTTTGGCCGTTCGTTAAAGGGGTCTCAGAAAGTGAGGACCGGCCAAAATGTCCTCACTTTACTCACTTTGTCCTCACTCCAATGGTCTAAAACTCAAACTGGTCCTCACAAAGATAGTTGTACAAGTACACACACACGCACTCACTACATACTCTCTCACACACACACACACACAATGCTGGAAACAGATAGAAAATGATTATACTTTAAAGATTTCTTATCCAGCGTTAGTATTACAGCCTTCATCTTTCAGTTAAAATGGCTGATAGTTCAGAATTTACTGTTTGCCCTCTCTGAGCATCATCAATTCATGAAAATAAGCATATGTCCCCCATAACAGGTATAACTAGTTTTTTTATATATACTGTATATATATTTAATTGTACATATACCATGGGAAGCCTATTGCCAAGCCTCATTCTGCTCTTGCTTCATTTCACGTGGTTAAGAGCCTTCCGAACAATCAGAAAATCTTAAAACATTTACTATACTAGGCCTATTTGTGATTTATATGTTGCTTGCACAATTAAAAAAATATATATATTGTAGGTTACACGCGTTTTACAAGGGCTGGTAATGAACATTTAAAGAACAATTAAGTAGAACAATTATGTCTATTTACTTGCATGTTGTTACTTTTTTATTTATTTATTATTGCATGAAACAAAGAATTTGTAAAAAATCTTTATGTAGTTCGGACCTAAATTTAACCCTTATAGGAAAAACCTTGCAGCTTATAGTGACCAATAACCAGTTTTCTTTTTCAATCCTCAGCCATGTCAACAAAAGAATCATAGCCAAATCTCAGCCATTCCCAGGTTACAGAGATTATCAAACGTCTCTATGGGTTGACCGTGTCCATCATTCGACCGTTGCCCAGTTATGATGATCAGAACTTTTACGTGGCCCCCAGTGAGGGTGGAGATTATGTGTTAAAGGTTATGAACTCACAACATCACTCTTATTGAGGGTGCAAACTCACTCCATGACCTTCCTACACCAAAGAGGCCTTCCTGCCCAGACCATTTTGCCCACTCGGACTGGCCAACTCATGAGCTCGGAGGAGTTTGGTAAGAGTATTTGTCATAAAAGGCATTAAATGTGTATTTCTCAAAAGGGGCGGTCACACCACATTTTCAAACGCATGCAAATTTTGGAGATCGGAAATGCAAGCTCACACAAAGAAGGTTTGCATTCCGCTCTGGGGTGTTTCCAGTAGTGTTTCTATAGCGTTTCCAGTACAACGACATACCATAGTACAATGCATCGTTGAAGAAATCAACTAGCTAGTCACGACTGTTTCCTGAAACCGTATTTTCGCAAATTGGTCATTCAACCACGTTGGTTGATGATGTCCCGCAGATGGTGGAGTAATAACTTGTTTTAATGAATTTGAGATCGAATTAATGCTAGATGTTTGGTAACACTTTACTTGAAGGGGTGTGCATAAGACTGGCATGACAGCTTCATAATCATGACATGACACATGTAATGAATATGAAGGAGGTTTTATGCATGTTAATGACAACTTTTGAGATGTCTTTGTTGTGACAACTTGACAAACCAACACATCATAACCTGTCAGTGTCTTTGTCATGACAGCCTGACATTACCAAGACAACATAAACAGTCATAAATATGTCATAAACATGACATAGCAGATTAATCATCAAACTTAAGAAACAACTTACCTTTATGAGTTAACATTACATTATATTTCTGACCACTTTTTTTTTTCCAGTGGTACAAATTGAATTTGTCATTAAAATGTCATATAAGTGTTAATACTCTGTCAAATTATTTTATAACAGTGTCATGAATATTTTTCTTGACCTCAACTACAGTGATACAAATTTCATTTGTCGTCAAAATGTCATTAAGTGTTAATACTGTCAAATTATTTTATAACTAATACTGGAATACTGGGGAAAAAAAAGTGGTCAGAAATATATTCATGACACATTTATAATGGCCTCATGACAGCCATTGTCAAAACCAACCACATGACAGTTTAAAGTAATGTTAACCCATAAAGCTAAGTAGTTTCTTAAGTTTGATGATTAATCTGCTATGTCATGTTTATGACACATTTATGACAGGTTATGATGTATTGGTTTATGTCAAGTTGTCATAACAAAGACATCTCAAAAATGTCATCTTTGTATTAAAAATGACATAATTGAGCGAATGACACTTAATGACAACTGTCATTAACATGCATAAAACCTCCTTCATATTCATTACATGTGTCATGTCATGATTATGAAGCTGTCATGTCAGTCTTATGCACACCCCTTAAAGTAAAGTGTTACCATGTTTGGCTATAAATTACGGACATGGTATCTGAGAACTATTTCTCATTTTTCTCAGTTATTTTGCTTTATTTCCAGATATAGGGGCTGTTTACACGACACCGTTTTCAACTAAAAACGCTAAAAAAAATTATGCGTTTTGGCCGTTCGTTAACACGACAATGGCGTTTTGGGTGCCTGAAAACGCTAACTTTTGATAACGGGTTTTAAAGTGCAAGTTTTTGAAAACGGTCTCCGTGTAAACAACAAAAATGCTAATCTCTGAAGACGATGACGTCATGCAAATGCGTATTACATGTTCAGTCTATAGCATTTCATTGCCATCTAATGGCCTGGCAGCAGAATACAGGGTTTTTAGTTGTTTTGGGGATCTTAGGGATTGGGGATTTTTATTTATATTTTTTTATTTATTATTTGTTAGACATTGAATTTTTTTTTTTTTAAAGACACTGCAGAATGTGACTTCATGTCTGTTGCTGTGTCTGAAGAAATGTTGCATGCAAAGTCTAGTGTGACTTCAACTGAAGTTGTATTAATGTATTATGCTGTTTTTTTAGTTTTTTTATTACACAATGAATAAAATTACTATTTTAAAGTTCTAAAATACAGTACGGTTTGATGGTAACTGGTTTGAAATACCTGTTTCACTAGTTCGCCTGCCCATTCAGCCTTAAAGGTTTATAGTAAACTAACTTGGCTTGCTGTCCTTGGAGGAGGCTCGAACCCGAGGCTTGACTTGAGCTCAGAGTTAAACCCCCCTATGATGGAATTGCGCATAAGAGGATAGACATAATTTACTGGAGGAGGACGGCTGCCGGACGAATTTGTCAATGAGATGACGTGGTGCCTGCTGCTTATATAGTATGCTCGTAATGATGATTGACAGGACTGAATGTTAAGGCTCCTCCCAAACCTACTTTTTGAACTTCATTTCACTAGTTTGCCTGCCCGTTCAGCCTTAAAGGTTAATAGTAAACTAACTTGGCTTGCTGTCCTTGGAGGAGGCTCGAACCCGAGTCTCAGCTTGAGCGCTGAGTTAAACCCCAAAAAAAGTATTGCAAAGACAGCAAGCTGGGCAATGAACCGTGAATGGTTTGGCGATAAAGGTATACGTAGAAAAGACTTAAGACATTAAGCCCTCTCCCTCCCAAAATTGAGTAGAATATTTTGCTGAAGTCGCTATGGAGAAATATAGGGCGGCTCGTGGGGTGAATCTCTTGTGGAAGCTAAGAGAAAACGAAGGAGCTCCTGCGGGGAGCAGGGGTAGAAATCACTGATGCGGTTGTGAAAAGATTGGAGGTTATTGTGAGCGGAGTGAGAAATCATTGCTGCACCGGGTAGAAATGTAATTTTGTTTGAAAGTTTGTGCGAAATCACTGTTGCGGCAGCAAGAAAAAAAAATATTCTGAAAGCTGGCGTGAGACCAGTGGCCAATATCACTACTGCGGTAGTGAGGAATGAAGTTTAATCAGAAGCTGGTTTGAGACCAGTGGCCAATATCACTACTGCGGTAGTGAGGAATGAAGTTTAATCAGAAGCTGGTTTGAGACCAGTGGCCAATATTACTACTGCGGTAGTGAGGAATGAAGTTTAATCAGAAGCTGGTGTGAGACCAGTGGCCAATATCACTGCTGCGGTAGTGAGGAATGAAGTTTAATCTGAAGCTGGTGTGAGACCAGTGGCCAATATCACTACTGCGGTAGTGAGGAATGAAGTTTAATCAGAAGCTGGTTTGAGACCAGTGGCCAATATCACTACTGCGGTAGTGAGGAATGAAGTTTAATCTGAAGCTGGTGTGAGACCAGTGGCCAATATCACTACTGCGGTAGTGAGGAATGAAGTTTAATCAGAAGCTGGTGTGAGACCAGTGGCCAATATCACTGCTGCGGTAGTGAGGAATGAAGTTTAATCTGAAGCTGGTTTGAGACCAGTGGCCAATATCACTACTGCGGTAGTGAGGAATAAAGTTTAATCAGAAGCTGGTGTGAGACCAGTGGCCAATATCACTACTGCGGTAGTGAGGAATGAAGTTTAATCTGAAGCTGGTTTGAGACCAGTGGCCAATATCACTGCTGCGGTAGTGAGGAATGAAGTTTAATCAGAAGCTGGTTTGAGACCAGTGGCCAATATCACTACTGCGGTAGTGAGGAATGAAGTTTAATCAGAAGCTGGTGTGAGACCAGTGGCCAATATCACTACTGCGGTAGTGAGGAATGAAGTTTAATCAGAAGCTGGTGTGAGACCAGTGGCCAATATCACTGCTGCGGTAGTGAGGAATGAAGTTTAATCTGAAGCTGGTGTGAGACCAGTGGCCAATATCACTACTGCGATAGTGAGGAATGAAGTTTAATCAGAAGCTGGTTTGAGACCAGTGGCCAATATCACTACTGCGGTAGTGAGGAATGAAGTTTAATCAGAAGCTGGTGTGAGACCAGTGGCCAATATCACTGCTGCGGTGGTGAGGAATGAAGTTTAATCTGAAGCTGGTGTGAGACCAGTGGCCAAAATCACTGCTGCGGTGGTGAGGAATGAAGTTTAATCTGAAGCTGGTTTGAGACCAGTGGCCAATATCACTACTGCGGTAGTGAGGAATGAAGTTTAATCAGAAGCTGGTGTGAGACCAGTGGCCAATATCACTACTGCGGTAGTGAGGAATGAAGTTTAATCAGAAGCTGGTGTGAGACCAGTGGCCAATATCACTGCTGCGGTAGTGAGGAATGAAGTTTAATCAGAAGCTGGTGTGAGACCAGTGGCCAATATCACTACTGCGGTAGTGAGGAATGAAGTTTAATCTGAAGCTGGTTTGAGACCAGTGGCCAATATCAGTGCTGCGGTAGTGAGGAATGAAGTTTAATCTGAAGCTGGTTTGAGACCAGTGGCCAATATCACTACTGCGGTAGTGAGGAAAGAAGTTTAATCAGAAGCTGGTGTGAGACCAGTGGCCAATACCACTGCTGCGGTAGTGAGGAATGAAGTTTAATCAGAAGCTGGTGTGAGACCAGTGGCCAATATTACTACTGCGGTAGTGAGGAATGAAGTTTAATCTGAAGCTGGTTTGAGACCAGTGGCCAAAATCACTACTGCGGTAGTGAGGAATGAAGTTTAATCTGAAGCTGGTTTGAGACCAGTGGCCAATATCACTACTGCGGTAGTGAGGAATGAAGTTTAATCTGAAGCTGGTGTGAGACCAGTGGCCAATATCACTACTGCGGTAGTGAGGAATGAAGTTTAATCTGAAGCTGGTTTGAGACCAGTGGCCAATTTCACTACTGCGGTAGTGAAGAATAAAGTTTAATCTGAAGCTGGTGTGAGACCAGTGGCCAATATCACTACTGCGGTAGTGAGGAATGAAGTTTAATCTGAAGCTGGTGTGAGACCAGTGGCCAATATCACTACTGCGGTAGTGAGGAATGAAGTTTAATCTGAAGCTGGTTTGAGACCAGTGGCCAAAATCACTACTGCGGTAGTGAGGTATGAAGTTTAATCTGAAGCTGGTTTGAGACCAGTGGCCAATATCACTACTGCGGTAGTGAGGAATGAAGTTTAATCTGAAGCTGGTGTGAGACCAGTGGCCAATATCACTACTGCGGTAGTGAGGAATGAAGTTTAATCTGAAGCTGGTTTGAGACCAGTGGCCAATATCACTACTGCGGTAGTGAGGAATAAAGTTTAATCTGAAGCTGGTGTGAGACCAGTGGCCAATATCACTACTGCGGTAGTGAGGAATGAAGTTTAATCTGAAGCTGGTGTGAGACCAGTGGCCAATATCACTACTGCGGTAGTGAGGAATGAAGTTTAATCTGAAGCTGGTGTGAGACCAGTGGCCAATATCACTACTGCGGTAGTGAGAGAAATGTATTTTGATGAGGGGAGAAAGCATTGCTGTGGCAGTGAGACATGAAAGTTTAACTGGATAACCTGAAGGGAAACCCACGCTAGGTGGGCTCGCAGTACTTGATCGCAGATATAGGGTGGAGGGGAAAAATTCTGCAATTGCGTAGGAGGAGAGCAGGAGGAATTTATTTATTCATGAACACGTGCACAGCAAGTACATTGCTGAGTGGGCAAATGATGAGCTTGTCTGTGTCACAGGTTTGAAATTATGTCTGTTTGGAAAGCATTTTGGAACCAATGTTTTTTTTTAAAGAGATGGGAATATTATTGTCGTTGACGAAGAGGGGATCGGCAGGACATACAATGTTGGAATTTTGTGAACTGAAAATAAGGAAACTGCCTGGGTTAGGTTGGAAGGGTGTGGGTAAATTAACAATGAGCATCGAATGGTTGCTCATTAACAAATCCGTTTTGCTATGCTTGATATTAAAGCGGATAGTGTCCCTGTACAGCACTTGAAGATTGGAGAAAGACAAAATGGATCTGCGGATCAAATTTTAGAATTGCAAGTAGATTCTAAGCATCTGAGAAATCGGAAGAATGTGAGGATGAATAGAGCGTTGATTGTTCTGGTGGTGTTTTCTTAGTGATTTCCTGAACGGAGGAGAAATAATCAGTTGTTTAATACTTCTCAAGGAAGATTTACTTGGATGTCAGGTCCACGTAGAGAGGACACTGGGGTGCGTGACGGGCCTGTATATGGAGCCAATGTCCTAAATCTCTGAAAGGCAGCATTTAAAAATATATATACACTGCTCAAAAAAATTAAGGGAACACTTAAACAACACAATGTAACTCCAAGTCAATCACACTTCTGTGAAATCAAACTGTCCACTTAGGAAGCAACACTGATTGACAATCAATTTCACATGCTGTTGTGCGAATGGAATAGACGACCGGTGGAAATTATAGGCAATTAGCAAGACACCCCCAATAAAGGAGTGGTTCTGCAGGTGGTGACCACAGACCACTTCTCAGTTCCTATGCTTTCTGTCTGATGTTTTGGTCACTTTTGAATGCTGGCGGTGCTTTCACTCTAGTGGTAGCATGAGACGGAGTCTACAACCCACACAAGTGGCTCAGGTAGTGCAGCTCATCCAGAATGGCACATCAATGCGAGCTGTGGCAAGAAGGTTTGCTGTGTCTGTCAGCATAGTGTCCAGAGCATGGAGGCGCTACCAGGAGACAGGCCAGTACATCAGGAGACGTGGAGGAAGCCGTAGGAGGGCAACAACCCAGCAGCAGGACCGCTACCTCCGCCTTTGTGCAAGGAGGAGCAGGAGGAACACTGCCAGAGCCCTGCAAAATGACCTCCAGTAGGCCACAAATGTGCATGTGTCTGCTCAAACGGTCAGAAACAGACTCCATGAGGGTGGTATGAGGGCCCGACGTCCACAGGTGGGGGTTGTGCTTACAGCCCAACACCGTGCAGGACGTTTGGCATTTGCCAGAGAACACCAAGATTGGCAAATTCGCCACTGGCGCCCTGTGCTCTTCACAGATGAAAGCAGGTTCACACTGAGCACATGTGACAGACGTGACAGAGTCTGGAGACGCCATGGACAACGTTCTGCTGCCTGCTTTCATCTGTGAAGAGCACAGGGCGCCAGTGGCGAATTTGCCAATCTTGGTGTTCTCTGGCAAATGCCAAACGTCCTGCACGGTGTTGGGCTGTAAGCACAACCCCCACCTGTGGACGTCGGGCCCTCATACCACCCTCATGGAGTCTGTTTCTGACCGTTTGAGCAGACACATGCACATTTGTGGCCTACTGGAGGTCATTTTGCAGGGCTCTGGCAGTGTTCCTCCTGCTCCTCCTTGCACAAAGGCGGAGGTAGCGGTCCTGCTGCTGGGTTGTTGCCCTCCTACGGCTTCCTCCACGTCTCCTGATGTACTGGCCTGTCTCCTGGTAGCGCCTCCATGCTCTGGACACTATGCTGACAGACACAGCAAACCTTCTTGCCACAGCTCGCATTGATGTGCCATCCTGGATGAGCTGCACTACCTGAGCCACTTGTGTGGGTTGTAGACACCGTCTCATGCTACCACTAGAGTGAAAGCACCGCCAGCATTCAAAAGTGACCAAAACATCAGCCAGAAAGCATTGGAACTGAGAAGTGGTCTGTGGTCACCACCTGCAGAACCACTCCTTTATTGGGGGTGTCTTGCTAATTGCCTATAATTTCCACCGGTCGTCTATTCCATTCGCACAACAGCATGTGAAATTGATTGTCAATCAGTGTTGCTTCCTAAGTGGACAGTTTAATTTCACAGAAGTGTGATTGACTTGGAGTTACATTGTGTTGTTTAAGTGTTCCCTTAATTTTTTTGAGCAGTGTATATATATATTAAATCCTGCTATATGTTCTGCTTTGCTTATGAAATAATTGCAAGCGGAAGATCAGATTAGCCATCTGAGGAATTAGTTCAGAGGAAATTAACACTTCTTTTTTTTTTCTGCTATCACAGATTGTGGTTTTGGCACACAGAAATATTTAGTGCGCTTACTTGCCTACCTGTCTGGCACTACCATATCCAAAATTACCTGCAGTCCTCAGATCTTGTACGACGTTGGGAAAATGGCCGCCACAGCAGATGCAGTTTTACTGCAAGTAAATATTTTATTGCATTCTATCATTAAAGAAATAGTTCACCCTGAAATTATGATTCTGTCATTATTTGTATTTTTTCCAACGGTTTCTTGTTTTATTTAGGCATTTATTTGTTTTTGTTTCTTTTTTCTTGTGTAGATGGAGCATCCAAACATCAGTTCCCTTCAGAGAGAGAACTTTATATGGAATCTCACCAGCGTTCCTCTCTTAAATCAATATATTCATTTGATGGACGGGGATCCTGTTCAAAAGGTTGTTAAAGCCGTTATTGAGCAGTACCAGATCCAAGTCATGCCAAAACTACCATTGTTTCGCAAGTGTAAGACATTATTTTAATTTAAAGTATTTCACTCCTAAGTCAACGCAGTTTTTTTCTTACAACATTTTTATTGCATTGCAGGCATTAACCATGGAGACTTTAACGACCACAATCTCTTGGTGAAACCTGATGGACCTTCAAAGTACAAGATCTCCGGGATTCTTGATTTTGCACACATGAGCAGTGGGTATTTCATATTTGAGCTGGCCATAACTATCATGTACATGATGATTGAGAATCCCAATCCGGTCGATGTCGGAGGGCCAGTGGTGGCGGGATGGGAAAGCGTTTTTCCTCTCAATGAGGCAGAAAGAGATTCGCTGTATTTGCTCGTTCTGTGTCGTTTCTGCCAGTCCCTGGTTCTGGCCCGGCACACTGTCATCCAGCAACCAGAGAATGAGGAGTATGTGATGATGGCCTCCAAGACAGGTGTACACCACATCTGCCATCTTTGGGAGCTGGGTAAAGAGGAAGTGGAAAGAATATGGTTCCAGAGTGCTGCACAGTTCAGCCAACCTTAACACACTAAAGCATAACACCCCAATCAGATCAACTTGTCAAATTATGCCACTACTGTAGCGTCTGGAATCAAAATGACCAATTCAGTTTTAAGCTTCAGAAAGCTTTTAACCTTTTGGACTCTTCGAGGAACACCTCGAAGCTCCTATGTGACTTCAAAAAGATCTTAGTCAACTCAGATCAACTTCCCCAAGGTAGGCACGAAAGGCCATGTGGCACAGGACATTGGGAAAACGCACCCAATATACACAGACATTCTCTTCACTTGACTCATTAAGTCATCCCAAAATGTATATGAAATATTCTTGTGTGTATGTATGTCCCCACATTATATTAGCCTTGTTACGACTTTTTAGTTGTGTTAGTTACATTTTAAATGCTTATATCCCTATGTGAGAATGTTTCACTCCTTTAAAGGTATTGTTCACCCAAAAAGGAAAATTAGCCCATGATTTACTCACCCTGAAGCCATGGGATTTTATAATAGGAGTGAATGTGCACTATTTTTAAGTCAAACTAAAATAACTAGATTCCGGCAGACGGCCCTACGCATCGATTTACGCCAAAAGAGTAACCCTTGAACTTGACGCACAATGTAATGACGAACGCGGTTTCCCAGCCCTGTTTGTTTGAACTGCGAGAGGCGTCAAAGCTTACGCTACTCATACGTCATACATCGTCAAATGTTACTCTACGGAAGCTAGTTATTCTAGTCGATAAAGTTTTAAATATGGATATTTTTCTTACACCAACGCACAGCTTCGCTTCAAAAGGCCTTTATTAACCCCTCGGAGCTATTTGGGATACTTTTATGATGCACTTGTATGGACTTTCATTCACTCCCAGTCCCATTATAAAGCATGGAAGAGCCAGGACATTTTTTTAATATAACTCTGATTGTATTCATCTGAAAGAAGAATGTCATACACCTAGGATGGCTTCAGGGTGAGTAAATCATGGGCTAATTTTCATTTTTGGGTGAACTATCCCTTTAATGTCTTTCCATCCTATTGGTATTTGGTATTGAAATGTTCCTCTCTTTACGCCTTAATGATGTGTTGTTACGATAAAATGTTATGTTACGATAAAATGCATTATAATATTTTTACCATCCTTTGGGGTAAAAACTACCAATTCTGACACCATCATAAAAAACATGCAAAAGCTGTCAGAAGACAAAAAAAACTCTCTCCCGCTAAAATGTCCTGCCTACTATTGGTAATTTCACTGATTTATCCTTAAAGAACGATGACGCAAGCTCATCTTTGCTCATTTTTCCCTGTCCGCTCATTTTCCTTTTCTTCGGAGGAGACAACATCTTTGCTTTCAAGTTAAACCTTGTTCGAACTTCCCGCGAAAGACGCGTCCTCCGGAAGAACCCAAAGAATGCCTCAGGCTCACGAACCACGCACCGGGAACCTCTACACACACGCCTCCATTCTTGTTTAGCACCAAAGATCCATGCAAGTATTATTTCTATCGATATATAGATGTGTTTAAGATTGTTTGCCCCTGCTTTAAGGTAATTTGATGCTTTGCTGGCTCTCAAAGGTTAACTGAGTGTGATATTTGCCATTCTTTGATCTTCTCTCTCTTTCTTTCTTTCTTTACTTTACATTATTCTGCATATACAGTGTGTATTCTTTGTTTAGTCGTATGTATTCGTAGTTTCATTTATTAAAAACCATTATACGCTTGATTGTCTCTGTTGCTGCTCACAGATCATAGTCACTTAAAGGTATAGCGGAGGATGTTTTACTTCCTGGTGGGTAGTCTAAACTATTGGTCCTCCTATTTGTCAATCATTCTGGTGAATCAATCAAACTTTTCAAAAAGTGGAGAGGGCGGGTCTTATCTAAAATTTGGAAAGATCCTCCGCTATACCTTTAAATGTTTTGATTTTTAATACAAGCTTTTATACTGTTGAGTACTTTAGTAGTTAGTATTCTAATACCCCTTTTCCACCAAAAAAGAACTGGTTCGGAACTGGTGCTGGTTCAAAGTTGGTTCAACTTGCGAACCTTCTCAGAACCTGTTTGATTTTCCACTGACTAGAGAGCCCAGCGAACGACGTCGTTACGTCACTGTGTACGTTGCCATACGTCTTAGCTTTCCTAGAAACGCTTGCGCCAACTTCAAGCATAACAATTACAATGGTGGACTACATCGTCTTTCTGCAAATGTTTCTCCTGGCTTTGCGATTCCTATGTTGGGGTCAGAAGACGACGTTTAGAACACATTTGTGCTGCTCGTCTGGATTACTATAGACGGAGGTTACGTTCGAGAAGAAGTTCGACAATAACCCCGCCCCCAGCCCCCGACGTAAGCATTACATGGTAAAAGAACGATTCTAGTCCAGCAAAGAGTTGGTGCCGCTTTGGAACCAATTTTCCTGGCCGAGAACCGGTTCTTTGGCTGTCGAAACACAAAGAACTGGTTCACGAGTAGGCACCGGCTCCGAACCGGCACCAGCACTGCCTCGGTGGAAAAGGGGTATAATAGAACAGAAAAGTTATTCTTCATGGCCAGAAGAATAACCTTTCTTGAGAGTTGATAAGAAGATCGTACTGTCGGTTCAGTGGACAAACGGGTGCGTTTAGCATCGTTAGCCTATAATGTTTCAAGTTCCGTCGTTATCAGTATAGTTCAACGAGTCTGTGTTTTCCCGAAGCCATAGTTCCAACGAACATTCGCAAACAGCATCGGAAAGTTGTGTGGTTGGAACGACAGCTCTCGACCTGTGGTTAGAAGCAGAGTTTCCTTTCGAAAGGGAACTCACACTGCATCGATGACGCTATTGGGGAACGCCTCCATGTGAATCGGTGTCTGAAACACTTATCCAATCACGGCAATCATACTGACCGGAGACAGCCTATGACGTCACTACTAGTGCGACCCGGAAGTACAGTGTATATAAATGTTTTTTTTTTTTTTTTAAGCCAGAGAAGCTGAACACGCAGAACTATGCCTGTAGCATAGATGCCTGTAGCATAGATTTTCATTTAGCGAGGGAGGATGGGGGGTAGGTAGTGGTTCGAGTCTCTGGATCGAGTTCACATTAGGTGGCGGTAATGCGTGAGATTGGTGCTAACCGCCAAAAAAAAGTGTGTGTCCTGTGTCTCAATGTCCATACTATCCATCCTAAATAGTATGTGAGATTAAAATAAGTGTGTCCCAAAGCATAGTATGTTTAAAAGAGTAAAACCCCGGATGGTCTACTATTTACGTTGGATTTTTTAAGTGTGGATCCGTGCTTACTATAACAGCTAATATTGTCCACAACCCATTGCGCCTTGGAGGAGGATCCAGTTTGCTTGTTTGTTGAAGGACTCTTTAGTCCCTGACAACATCAAGGAGGATAGTTCACACAAAAAAGCTATTTAACCTCAGGACATCTTACTTCTACCCTCCTTGTGATCCTTTGGGTCAAAGCACAAGGGGATATGTTTGATTGCATGCATGATATTTGATGGATTATGTCAGCCTGATTCAGTCCACATCGTTCCAAGACTTTCGTGCAGCAAGGACTTCGTCAAGAACTTTTGTAATCTCTGCATCTGTGAAAAGTGTTTATGATGTGTGACTTTTTCCTCCCATTGTGAAATGCTTCGACTCTGTTTTTTATATGTGTGATCTCATATACTCTTACTGAGTATTTAGACTTTCACAGATCTCAGCCGCTGGTTCCCTCCCTAATATAAATCTTGTGACATTTAGTCTGGGTTTAAATACTCGACAAAGTGCTACAATACTTAAAAGTTCACTTGTAGTAAATGCTGTACAAATGTGCACTTAAAGTTTACTTAAAAGTGTACTTTTATATACTAAAAGTGGGCCAATTTAGTCCCAAGCAGTACTGAAATAGTACACTTACAAGTATACTACTAGTACATTGATATTAGTATACTTACTGCATAAAGTATACTTAAAATATAAATATACTTAAATTATACTTATGATCACCTGAAGGAAAGAGGAAGAACTTAAAAAGACCACAAAAAAGTTAGTAACAAGATTGAGTCTGTGTTTAAAATGCAGAATATTAAATGGCAGAACTGAAATCATCTGAATCAGCAGATTGTCTTGTTTAATTTGATATATAACATTTACTCAGAACATTCACCTGACTGTTAAAAACAATTGACAGCTGTGAAATTAGATTGATAAACACACACACACACTGATCTTACTGTCTCTATGAGGATTTATTACACACATTTATTCTGACAATATTTCAGTGACAGAAGTTTAGCCGCAATAATAATGTGATGAAGAGAAAATAAGAAACTCTACAACATCTCACTGTTGCTGATTTATCAAGCAGCTCAAAGTATTATGGGTAAAATCCTCTCTACAGTCTATTCTGATGCATCAACACAGTTTCACTGATGATCCAGAACAAACATAAAACCCAGGATAGAGTGGCTGAGTGAATGTGGTCTGGACTGTGTGGATGAGGCTCATTGTGTCAGAGACGCTGTAGAAGGACAGAGTTCCTGCACTGTGATCCACGTACACTCCTATTCTTCTCTGATCCACATACACTCCTATTCTACGGCTGAGCGACACTGCAGGAAGATCATTCGCTTTCTTATTGTGTTTGAATGAGTAACTGGAGGAAGAGCAGTACAAACTCCAGGACTGATCATTCCCTCCAAATAAACACTCATAACCCTCTCCCTTTCTGCTGATTCTCTTATATGACACTGATATACACACACCACTATTCCCACTCCACTCAATCTCCCAGTAACAGCGTCCACACACACTCTCTCTACACAACACCTGAGGCCAATAATCAAATCTGTCTGGATGATCAGGATACGGCTGATCTGTGTCAGTGTTAGTAATCACTCTGTTCCTCTCAGACAGACTGAGGTGTTTATACACTGTGTTCAGATCCAGAGTGAGCTGATGGGAATCTGATGAAGAGAAAACACATCAGAATCAGGAATTATGAATCTATCTGATCTTTTAATGTATCTGAACTCTTCATAACTTAATATTCAGTGTATCAGCTGTGTCTCAGTACAGCTGATAATCTTTTAAATTATCAATTATTAAACTCATAAATTATGGTTCTTTCTACAGGAAGGAACATGAACACACACTGGGAGTTTTTCTGCTCGTTTTCTTGGTGACTTACATTTTAGGAAGTCTTTCCTGGTTTTGGGATTAATGTTGGTGAATGTGACTGTGGAAATAAACAGACATGAACAGTGTGAAGAGAAATGATACGATAAAATTCATCCATTTCCACACATTTCTAATATGATGTTCTACATGACATTAGATGATGTTGGACTTCATTGGACCTTGGATGTTGGTTTACTGTAATCAGCCGGATCCGGGCCGTATCCAGACCAAATGGATGACCTGCACCTAGACACGACCACAACGCATCCCTGAAGTGTCAGCAGAGATTGTGTGAACTAGACTCTTCCCTGTGAAGGCCTCATCGACACGACAGCCATCGGCACGTCATCCATCTGTACTGATCCTCAACAAACCCGTCTCCCTACCGGCGTGACTCTGATCTTCAACCAGAACTGGATAATATTCTGATTGTTCCAAACCAATCTGACTTCTGACCTATAATGCTGCCTGAATTATAACCATACACTGTTTGTTCGTTCGTTCATCAGGTGACTCCATTCTGTCACCTGATGTAGTTTTGGTTCCTTGCCACTGTCACCTTTGTAGCCTTTTTTTCGCCTTTGTCACCTTTGGCTTTTGGCTTGCTTAGTTGGGGAAGTTTAATTTAATATTCAACAATATTCAACTCCCTGCATTGACACCATTATATGAAAACTGAACTGAGCTGGACGATGACATCACTGTTTTCTCCAAAGCGGCTGTATAGATAAATGAACTATCACTGAAGCTACTTAAGCTTGACTATGATTCTATTTTCTTCAAGAAACAAACTTTGTTGCATTATTGTCCTGTTATCTCTGTAAAGCTCATTTGAAAATAGCCTGACAAGCCAGACCCACATCAAGATGTTGGGTCTGGGAACACACCGTTGGCAGGGCTCAATTCGAGGAGTGGGAAAAACGGTTGTCTTTCAAATTCCCTCTGCACACAATAGGATAGCACTACAACCAACCAGAGCGTTTTCCCACCAGTGGAGCTAGTTGATAGATCAAACTTTTGCCGTATCCAGTCGGCAAAACTCTGAACACATCTACCTTTTTTAAGAATGACTTCAGTGCCGTTCTTTGTTTTTTTTTCTCAAAGAAAAGCTTAACTCCAAGTCTTCCAGTCTTCTTCTTCTACACGATGTGATTGGCCTGACTAGAGTTTGGTTTTTCCAGCTCGCAAGCCAACGGAGAGTTGCTAGACAACACTGCCTGCAAAATAAAATTTGATGCCGCAAGGGTGTGTCTAGATTTCAACAACTGGAGAGCTGGCTGACTACAGTTGACAAGTCAGGCCTACCGGGGAAATTCAAAGCTTGGTTATACCAACATGGAATCCTACCTAGGATATTGTGGCCATTGTTGGTGTTTGAATTTCCAATTTCCACCGTGGAAGGATTTAAGAGGAAGGTGAGCAATTACCTTCGACGGTGGTTGGGCTTGCCAAGAAGTCTGAGCAGCATCGCCTTCTACGGCAAGAAGAACAAGCTAACGCTACCGATCAACAGCCTCAGCGAGGAGTTCATGGTTACCAGAGCAAGGGAGGTGCTTCAGTACAGGGATTCCAAGGACCCAAGAGTATCTCAAGCTGGCATTGAGGTCAGGACTGGCAGAAAGTGGAGGGCACATGAGGCTGTGGACCAGGCAGAATCACGGCTGCGTCATAAGGAATTTGTGGGTCCCGTGGCTATTGGCCGTGCAGGACTGGGAACCACCCCAATAACCCATTATAACAAACTGAAAGGTAAGGAAAGGCGGGACCTGGTCCAAAAAGAAGTGAGGGCTGGGATCGAGGAGCAGCGTGCAAGCCAGATGGTGGGATTGAGGCAACAGGGCGCATGGACCAGATGGGAAGATGCCATGGAGAGAAAGATTTCATGGGCAGAGCTGTGGAGGGCTGAGCCCTATCGCATCAAATTTCTCATTCAGTCGGTCTATGACACCCTGCCCAGTCCATCCAATCTCTTTTGTTGGGGCAAGGTTGAGACTCTGGCATGTACCTTGTGCCAGGGAAGAGGATCGCTGGAACACATCCTCAGCAGCTGTCCTAAAGCACTTGGGGAAGGCCGCTACTGCTGGCGCACGCTCTAACTATCTCTCTACTGTTATTAACAAAGCTAAATGCAAACCTAAAGCTCTTTTCACAGAAATAAATAAACTGGTCAAACCGTCCACCGTAGCTCTTACTGGTTCTGCTGATCTTTGTGAAAGTTTTCAGTCTTTTTTCCTACAAAACATTTTTTTCTTCTACTGCCACTACCCCTTCAACTCCATATTTTATTGGTTGTCCGCTAGACACTTTTTCACTCACTAATACATCTGTGGTTAAAAAAATTATTAACAAATCAAATTCGACCTCCTGCACACTTGAACCTATTCCAACATACCTTCTAAAAACTCATTTGTCTTTACTCATTCAACCTATTACCCACCTTATTAACAGGTCTCTTGCCACTGCCACTGTTCCGCTTAATCTGAAAGTAGCGGCCATTACTCCAATCCTCAAGAAGCCCGGCCTCGACAACGCCACTCATAGCAATTATAGACCAATATCAAACCTCGCTTTCATTGGCAAGCTACTTGAGAAGGTAGTTGTGGCACAACAGCAATCACACTTAGAGAGACATAATCTCTTTGAACCCCTTCAATCTGGTTTCCGTACATACCACAGCACAGAAACAGCTCTTCTAAAAGTACTAAATGATCTCCTTCTGGCTTCTGATTCAGGTGCACATAGTATCCTGGTTCCCCTTGACCTCAGTGCAGCATTTGACACTGTGTGCCACTCTACACTTATCTCACGATTGTCTGCAATAGGCATCACGGGTGCGGCACTTCAGTGGTTGACCTCGTATCTATGTGATAGACAACAATTTGTTAAGATAGGTAAGAATCGCTCACGCTCTGTGTCTGTTTCTCACGGTGTGCCCCAAGGCTCTATACTTGGTCCGCTTCTATTTCTAATCTACTTGCTACCGTTAGGCCAGATCATCAGACAGCATGGTCTCAATTTTCATAGCTATGCTGATGATATTCAAATCTACTTCATGATCAATCCCAACTCATCTTTTCCACCCTCTTCAGTTATCTCCTGCCTCCACAAACTTAAAACATGGATGTCCTCTAACTTTTTACAGCTTAATGCTGGAAAAAAACGAAATCCTGTTGATTAACCCTAGATCACAGAGCTCACCCAGACATGACATTTTTATTGATATAGATGGTATTGAGATTAGGCCTTCAAAAACTGTACGGAATCTGGGAGTTTTGTTTGACCCCACGCTCTGCTTTCACTCACACATTAGTCAGACTGTCAAATCATGCTTCTTTCACCTGCGGAATATTGTTCATATTCGCCCCTCTCTTACCTTTATAGATGCGGAAACTGTTATTCATGCTTTCATCACTTCCAGATTGGACTTTTGTAATTCATTATACAGCGGACTACCCACCAAAGCAATACACCGCCTTCAAATGGTACAAAACTCTGCTGCACGAGCCCTCACATATAATAAAAAATCTGCCCATATCACTCCTATCCTTCACCAACTGCACTGGCTTCCTGTCATAAACCGCATCCAATTCAAACTGTTAGTCCTAGTATATAAAGCCTTACATGGCCTGGCACCCATATACCTTGTTGATTTGGTACAGCCATATGTTCCAACTCGGGCAATTAGGTCTAGCACTGAAAACCTACTCGTGGTACCCCGGGTCAGACTCTCTACGGTGGGTGGTAGGGCTTTTAGTGTTGTTGGCCCTAAGCTATGGAATAAGCTGCCCCCGAATCTTCGTGCGACCGATAACATCCGGACCTTCAAAAAACAACTTAAAACTCATATCTTCAAGCTTGCCCAATAAATAAGTATCCTCAACACTGTTTTCTCTGTTCTCCACTTTTCTCAGCTCTATTTGCTACATACTTTGTCGTAATTGTATATTTTGATAAATAGTACAATATGTTTTTCTTTGATTCATGTCAATTAGTGTATGCTTGTTTCCATCTGTTTGTCTGTTATAAGCAGATGGCCTTTGTATCTGTTTGCTTGCAGTTTGTTTGCTATTTGTATTGCATTGTGAAGCGACCTTGGGTTCTTGAAAGGCGCTATAGAAAATAAACATATTATTATTATTATTATTATGACCAAGTGCTGAAGGTGGTTGCTGAGTCCTTCACTACTACCATCAATCAGAGCAAGTGTTTACAACCACCAAGGCACAAAATTTCCTTCTTAAGAGCAGGAGAACCCCCGCCTTCCCGACCAATAGTTCAGACAGGCCTGCTGGGAACAGCAAAGGACTGGCAGCTAAGGGTGGACCTGGGAAAGCAACTCAAGTTCCCCCGAGACATAGTGGAGACCAGCCTTAGACCCGACATGGTTCTGCTCTCAGTAACATCGAAGCAGGTTATCTTGTTGGAGCTAACAGTGCCCTGGGAGGAGAGGATTGAGGAAGCGAGTGAAAGGAAAAGGGAGAAATATGCGGAGCTCGTGGAGGAGTGTCGGAGACGGGGGTGGCGTGCACAGTGCTTGCCCATCGAGGTTTGGGGAAGGGGCTTTGCAGGAAGGTCACTCTGCAGGGCCTACAGCCTCCTGGAAATCACAGGAGCACGCAAGAGAAGAGCCATCAGTGCAGCGTCAGAGGCTGCAGTAAAAGCCTCACAATGGCTGTGGATCAGGAGGGACAAACAGTGGGCGAACGCTTCTTGGACACAGGCCGGGATCTGATCACTCCCGGTCGGGTCGCCTGGATGAGGGGGTCTGAAGTTGAAAGACCCGAAACCCCCTATGACCCCAGGTACTATCACTGATGATGTGTCCAAGAGTGCATCACAAGATGTATGTAATAATCAAGGCTAAATTTGAAACAATCTGTATAGTAAAACGCGCTATATAAATAAAGGTGACTTGACTTGACACATATATTGGATTTAAATCCTAAATTCCATGGAGGCCCAGGACTGGTTTCTTTCACCTTCAACAGGAAGAACATGAACATACCCAGTGAGTTTGTCTGCTAGTTTTCTTGACTTACATTGAAGGAAGTCATTCCTGGTTTTGGGATTAATGTTGGTGAATGTGACTGTGGAAATAAACAGACATGAACAGTGTGAAGAGAAATGAAAAGATAAAATTCATCCATCTCTATACATTTCTAATGTGATGTTCTTCATGATATTAGACGATGTTGGACTAATTTCTGAGAGCAAATGAATCTCCAGGGGCCTCATTTGGGCCTCATCCATGGATTTCATCCTACATCAATATATATAAATATGCTTGTCCATGATGATGAGTGCCAAACCTCTGAACCATCCAGGGATGTTTGTGGTCGCTCTGTAGGTGAAGATGATGCACTTGTTCACTATGGACTTGAATTTCAGCTGAACTGTGATGCATTTACGAACATTACGAAAAATTATTGTCCATATGGATGTTTTATAAATTATAGTAACATTCCTTAAATTGTTGAACATTCACATTTCGGATCATTCTATGCACGTGTTTATAAATGAGGCCCAGGACTTTACCTCTGTCAGAGAGCTTCTTGAGCTCCTCTTTGTGGAAATCCTCCAGTTTGACTTTCAGCTGACGGACAGATTCTCTCACGCCATCAAAAGAAGACAGAGAACTGAAGGGAACGTCATTTACATCTGTAGATTCAGGAGGTGCTGAGAGAGACTGGAAACTCTACAGAAAACAGAAATCAAAACTCATCAGCTCCACACTTCACTCAATAACCTGCACTACTATCAGATCTGATATGAAAATTCTTTAACTTAGATTCTTTACTCTAATTCTTTACTCACCCTCATGTCGTTCCAAACCCGTAAGTCTTTCGTTTATCTTCAGAACACAAATTAAGTTATTTTTGATTAAATCTGAGAGCTTTCTGTTCCTACGTTGACTGTTACTACCATTTTTAAGCCCTAGAAAGGGAGTCTACATAGGTTGTCAATGGAGGGACAGAAAGCTCTAAGATTTCATCAAAAAGAAGAGTACTTTAGCATATATTTAAAATATATTTACTATGGAAATAATATAGCCTACTTTAAAAGCTATACTCAAGTGGAGATGGAATGTAATGTTTTCGGACACTTAATTGCATGTTATTTTCAATTCCGTATTATAGTTTAAATTTACATTAAATGCAATTAGCTGAACTTTATAGTGTTTTGAGCCAATTAAGGATTTATTTACATCTTTAAATGAAATTTCATAATTACTTTACTATTGTCTCTGCATGTGGTATTGAGTCACACGAAGATGAGGAATAATACTAGGAGATAGACTTTAATAACAATATTCTGGAAACAGGGATAAACGCAGGAGTTAAACACACGTTAACGAGAACCAACAAACACTAAAGGTGGGCGTACAACGGTGCGAGTTCGGACACTCGGGAGGTCTTGAGATATTGCACACGTTACGAGTCAGTATAACCTGACAAACGCGTCAAAGCAGCTGGTACACGGCACGACTGTCCTGCACAAATTTTATCCTATGGGTTTCAATCACGTGAGCTTTCACGCTAAATACAGAGACCGGAGCTTTCAATGTCGCAGGCAACTATATCTTCAGATAGAAAAATGACAGAAATGTGTGAGCAAATGATTTGTTGAAAAGCAGAGAGCAGTATTCATTCCTTTCAACATAAAAACTTTTGTTGAGAGAGAGAGAAAGAGAGGGAGAAAAGATTGCGGACGCTGTATGGTTGCTGCCACTGAGGTATAGATAGACCTGAGGTATAGAGCATAACCGATTTGTCCCGAGTGAAAAAAAATCATCTGCAAGCTCGTAAAAACAGCAAAAATCGCACCATGTACGCCCGCTTTAAGGGGCTGTTTACACACCATTTTCAACTTAAAAGGTAAAACTTTTAATGCGTTTTGGCCGCTCGTTTACATGACAACGGCATTTTGGATGCATGAAAAAGCAAAGCTTTGAAAATGGGTTTCAAAGTGCAAGTTTTTGAAAACGGTCTCCGTGTAAACAACAAAACAATAGGTTACTTGCGTAACCCCGGTTCTCTGATAGCATTAAGTGAGGTGTCTCACTATGCGATACGCCCCTTCCGCGGATTCCTCAGAAGTCCTATTACATTACGCCAGCCCCAATTGGCTGGCAGACATGACGTAGTGTCTGGGAGAGGCTACCCGACCCCTCAGTATAAGAGGAGCAGCACTACGTCATTACGACATTCAAAACAAGCACACCTCTTCCTCGCTTCACACAGCAAGGAGGGTGATCTGGTGAGACACCTCACTTAATGCTATCAGAGAACCGGGGTTACGCAAGTAACCTATTGTTCTCTTTCAAGCATACGTTTCGGTGTCTCACTATGGGATACCGTATTGCCAGATAGCCTGCCTCGAAGTCTCCTGCCAACCACAGCACCGCCTCTAGGGCTGGACGAGTCCCGAATCATGACTCAACTCCAACGCTCATTACTGCATGTGCTAAAGTTTGAGCTGTAACATCCAGTTTATAGAACCTTGCAAATGTATGCGGCAAGGACTCACCCGCTTCACAAATATCCTGTATCGTGACTCCTTTAAAGAAAGCCCATGAAGTTGACATTCCTCTTGTTGAGTGTGCACGTAAACCAGCTGGGGGCGCATGACCCTTACTGGAATATGCCAATGAAATCGCCTCCACTATCCAGTGCGACAAACGCTGCTTAGTCATCGGCGTCACCGTTCTTGGGTTCACCCAAATACGAACAGCTGATCACTCTCCCTGAACCCTCTGGTTCTTTCCGTGTAAATGCGTAAAGCACGCACTGGGCACAACTCATTTAGCTTTTGCTGTATTGATGAAGCAAAAGGTGGTGGATAGAAAGCTTTTAGCTCAAAAGGAGTGATAGAATTAACTACTTTGGGCATAAATGCAGGATTAGGCTTCAGAACTACCCCTGCATTCCCGGGCATGAACTGCATACATGCTGAATGCACAGAAAGTGCGTGAATCTCATTTACGCGCTTCGCCAAAGCTAGCAGCAGCGCCGTCTTAAACGACATTATTTTAAAATCTATCCTGTCCAGTGGCTCAAATGGGGACATTGAGAGAGCATCAAGTACCAGTGCTAAATCCCATGAAGGGGAAAGCGGTTTTGAAACTGGCAAAGCGCGGCACGCGCCCTTCATGAACCTGCACACTAAAGGATGCTGCCCAACGGTTTTATTATCAAAACCTATGTGACAAGCAGAAATAGCGGCCAAATACACCTTTATGGTTGAAAACTGTAGTGTTGTCCGTTCTCACAAGAACATGATGTCCTTTCAGAAAAGGAAGAAAATGATTCAACGTTAGAAATACGGCCAGCATTTCCAGATAGTTTATGTGAAGACTGGTCAGATGATGACCCCATCTTCCATTCACTATCCTGCCTTCGTGAATGCCCCCCCACCGGACAACGACGCATCCGTCGTTATGACTTTTCTGGTTTGAACCACACCCATGGGTACCCCTTGAACCAAAAAGGTTGGGTTGAAAAAGGCAGCGCTGAAATTCCCTCATAAATAGTCTGCCTAAGGGAATAACTATTAGGGCTGAGGCTATCAGTCCCAATAACCTGAGGCATGTGCGGAAAGAAACAGTTTTTCCCCTCTGAAATTCGGCCAGGCATCGGATGAATTTTCCCACCCTGTCCTCTGACAGTCGCGCTCTGAAGGTCACCGAGTCCAGTGACAGCCCGAGATATGGACTGTGCGGGAATCAAAACACTCTTTTCTGTGTTTAACTTTAAGCCCAGTTTCTGAATGTGTTTTAGAAGCATGATTGTGTGATTTCTCACTTCTCGCTCTGAATGAGCTTTCACCAACCAATCGTCTATGTAAGTAGCGAGACGAATGCCTTTTTCCCTGAGCGGGGTCAGGGCCACTTCTGTACATTTTATGAATGTAAAGCACGTAAGCACGTCACTAAACTAGGGAATGAATTTGCGCTCCCTGGGTGGTTCAGCGCAAAAAAGGAGGCGTGTTCCGGCGCAAACGTCCCTTCATGCTATTTTGATGGTTTAGAAAACAATTGCGCCACTAACCAGGAAAAAATTGTTTAAAGTCAGTGGCGCGTTGCGCATGTTATTCATTTGCTATTTTAAGGGCGCATGCTTGGCCATAATCAATGTAGCGTGTGCACAACGCGCATACACTTTGATTCTCTCATCTACACAGAAGCAGCAGTTTTCATTTTTGCAAATCATACATTATTACGATAGATAGATAGATAGACAATTTATTATAAAAGCATACATCTAGCTTACACATTTACCCAAATTATCATACGCCTGTTTAACCGAAGTTAATTTGGGTGGGTTTCTCCATTTCAATGTAACTTCTCTCTTTTACGGCCGTGACGAGAGCGTTGCTCTCCTTGGCTGTGAACCGCTCCTGGCGCGCGCCTGGCAAATCCGCCGGAAAATCCTATGGAAAAAGTGCGTCTGCTCTTAAAAGGAATGTGAGATGACGCTCTGATTGGTTTATTTCACGTTACGCCCAAACCACACCCATGAATAATGAAGCTACTTCAGACCAACCCATTTTAGATTTGCGCCTGGCGGGCGCCAGGGAAATCCCGCCGGGAAAATAGCAACAGCGCCCGGGACGCGCCCACAAAGTTACTTGCGCTTTGCGCTTGACACTTGCGTTTCAGATCGTTAAAATAGGGCCCATAGTGTGTGTCCTTGCATGAACTTTTGTTCCCACATGAACAGAGTCGCACAGAATCTCCCTCACTAGCCGGGATAGTCTGCATTGCTGCAGCCATCGTAGTGTCAAACAATCCATGCAATCAGCTGGAATGCGAATCGAAGGAGCCAGGCAAAAAACGGCGTGGTGGCCAGTAATTCGTCCAGAAGTTCTTAGAAAAGTTTGTAGGCTTCTGGTGTGAAGCGAGAAGAGGTTTTTGAATGTCGTAATGACGTAGTGCTGCTCCTCTTATACTGAGGGGTGGGGTAGCCACTCCCAGACACTACATCATGTCTGCTAGACAATTGGGGCTGGCATAATGTAATAGGACTTCTGAGGAATCCACGGAAGGGGCGTATCCCATAGTGAGGCACCGAAACATATGCTTGAAAGAGAAACGCAAATCTCTGAAGACTATGACGCCATGCACATGCGTATTACAAGTTCAGTTTAAAGTGTTTAATCGCCCTCTAATGGCCTGGCAGCAGAATACAGGGTTTTTATTCGTGGATCCATGTGAATGGGGATTGTTTTGACAATGGTGTCGTCTGTACGCGGGAAAACTCAAATGAAAAACGTCCCCGTTTTAAGTATATATGCATATCGTTGTCATGTACTGTAAACGTACCCTAAGGGAGAACTGAAGGCTCAAAAGCATGACCAAACAAAGGGAACTAATAAGTTGATTAACAAGGTAAAGGTAAATGAAATGATTAATTAAACAGACTAAGGAAAACTAGGTCACAGGACAGAACCAAAAACACAATGAAGGGGGGAACACAGAAAATACATGTTAAAACTATGTAATTTCATAAATAATTTCTTAATTACTGTATGTAACTGTAGCGTTCTCAGGCAAGGACGAGACGTTTTCAATAACAAAGGGTGTTTAATAGAGGCTGTTGTCGGCCACAGCCCACGCCGTACACACCCGACTTATAAGAGAACTGCACTTGAACCAGCGAGGCACTCTGATCCTATCTCTCAGGTTTATCCTATCGCTCTAACTCCTATCTCCCTTTTTTCCATATTAAACTTGAACATCGAATCAATCGAATCACACAAAATAAATAAAGTACAACATTAACATCCTTATTTGTAACAGAACAGCATTTTGAACACGTTACAGTACTAATGTACTGACAAGCATTTATGATAAACTAAAATATACTTTAATAGCCCGGGAAAACCCAGACAAACTTCCAGCAAATTTAGATTTGCTCTGCAAGTAGTCTGGCAAAGAGCCCATTCAAGCCGATTTCTAATCCGTCCAAATCGAGGCACCAATCAGAAACGTTGAGGCGGGCTTTACACGATGACGATCGCTCTGATTGGTTTTAGGTCTATCCAATTGTGCCCTGAGGCATTTGAGCGGCGTCCGTTGGTTAAGAGCACCAACTTTTAAATGTATTATTATATTCAAATTGCAAACAAATGAGGACAGTCTCCATGAAAGACCCACTGGCAGATGAACGTGCTACTACATTTCTCTCCGAAATGGTAGGAAATTAAATTAGATTTAATAGAGGATTTTAACTGTGACAAGATGATTGACAGGGCAGTTTAAGTAACAGGATGCACGCGACAGATCCGTCCGATAAAGATGACGAAGTAGTATGTCCCAAAGCTTGCCTACTTTTTTGCTACACATTTAAAAGTAAATACCTTTTCTTCACAAAAAGAGTACATACTTTTATGGCGTAGTGTAACTTAGGTGAATTGGGACGCAGCATATGGCTTTACACGATGCCGATCGCTCTGATTGGTTTTAGGTCTATCCAATTGCGCCCAGAGGCATTTGAGCGACGTCCGTTGGTGACGCCCCTTTGGAAATGAGTTATTAATGAAGCTTTGCCAGACCATAACTCAGTTACTACTGAGAATGGTCTGGTTTTAACCAGGCTAACACTAACCCTTACTGAGAGTATCTTTTTCTTTCTTTTTTTTATTTATTTATATATAAACACTTCCATTCAAAAGTTTGGGGTCAGTTACTGAGAATGGTCTGATTTTAACCAGGCTAATACTTTAATGTAATTTATATTGAAATGTGTCAGGTTTTGTTTCATTGTGTTTGTTCCTGTCCTTACTAAGGGTATGTTTACACGACAATGATGTGCTGAAAACAGAAAGTTTTTTTTTTTTTTTTTTCAGATGACAAACAGGACCAGCATCATCTCAGTTAAATGTAAGCTGAGTGATTAGGACCCCCAAAGATTGGGAAGAGCTGAGGTAAGCTTGGCTTGACGGAGGTCGTTGAGATTGTTACGAACGTAAGAGCCTCTGAAGATCAACAGCCATGGAGTCGGATCGTCTCGTCTGAGATATCTCGTCTTGCCACTGAGGTCGCTGCTCCTATGCGGAAGGAATGTATTGAGTAGTGTTCTGGAGATATGCCAGTGATACAGAGGATTGATAGAAGTTCTTGCTGAACCTTGTGGGTCTTGTGGCCAGTTTTCGGTTCCCCAAAAGGATGGTGGCTATGATTATTGAGTATATGTCGTAAGGTGCTGAGGAGAACACGCATGACTGCGAGTTGAGAGAACTGAACTTTTGGGGCCATTCAGATGTAAATCGGCGCCCACCATAATAACCACTGAAACCACTAGAGGGTGGTGCATCTGTGTATGATTTCATTTCAGAATATGCTTAATTCCTTTTTCCTCCAGACATACCGCTGATCCATAAGGTAGAAAAGCTCGAAGTTTTGTTTCATCGCTCCACAGAACAGAATACCAAAACTTCTGTGGCTCATTTATATGATTTTGAGCAAATTGGAGATGACTTTTCTTGTGCTTTTGGGTCAGCAAAATGCTGCTCAACCAACCTAAATAGGGTGTGTCTTACCTCTGTTTAATGTAATGTTACTCTAGTTAAGTGTACATGGGAAATCATGCATGGCCAAACTAAAGCTACTATCAGATAAGTAATATTATCTATCTTATATCTGTAGTAGTGGCCGTGAACTCTGCCTCGAGTAAACGTTACTTTAATTCAAGAGTGTACAAACCATGGGGGCTACACAAAATATATTTGATTGAGTAAGCGTGAATGCGACTGTCTAAGGTATTAGCCAATTACCTCTGTTTAGTGACCAAAAACTGACGAGTTTGTGATCGTGGGCCCGCATAATATGAATGGCCGGTGTGAGGACCCTGTGCGACTTTGGCACCCGAATGAATGAGGATAATAAGAGTAAAGAGTTAGATAGAATAATCAAATGTGCTGTTAAACTATTATATAAATGACCAATAACCAATTGGCATTCCAACCTAAATTTGAGGTTGTGATAAAATGGAGTCAGATAAAAGTTGAATCGGAATTAAATTACTTTGCCACACTGAAAAGACAGTAACACGCAATAAACCTTCAACCGCTTATCGGAAACTGTCATTGGACCGATTGGGCAGGCCTTTTGAAAGGCTTGCTGTTGCCAGAAGCGCTGAAGGCTCTGAGTTTGTTTGACAGAAGTTTTGGTGGATGCTCATGCTGCATATAGTTGGACTAATCTCGTTTTGTTATCGGAACGATTGGAGTGGATGCCTTTGCTTTTAAGAGTGTGTTGAAGGCGAGCAGCGGGCCCGTACCTGATGTTATCCTCAGATCTGGTAGACACGCAGCGGCCGCGGGAGCGCAGAGGAGGGTTAATGGAAACTGAGTGTTTGAGATGTGGCTGGCGAGGAGAACAATGAAGCGGGTGTCCTAATATGAGTATGGTGATCTCGGAGGGAGCCTGGAAACGAGTTGGAGAGTTTTCCTGAGATGGTTTTGGACGAGAATGCTCGTGGTGAGATGTGAGATAATCCTTGATGGGGTGGAATTGAAATAGAACGATCGTCATCTGAATCGGGTGATTAATCTGTATCTTTGAATCCGTAGTGAGTGAACTTCGAGAGAACGAGACAAACAGCACTGTAAGGGGCAGCCCGATATAAGAAGGTTTTGAGAAGTCAGGTGACTGGTTGAGGCGTAGCCCCGCTCCCGGCGTAACTCTCTCACTTAAGTGGCCTTATATTTTAATAATATTATATTATCTGCAAGATCAGTTTTTTAAAAATACGTCGAAGATTTTAAGTTCAATACAAACACGCTTAATTTTCACAAGGGACTATATGTGAACTTTCTAGGAAATCGTTTGGAAGATAAAACCAATTTGGTGGAAATTAATGCCATCAAGTTCACTGATTTCATCATGACAGAAGAAATTAGTTAGTGGTGTTTGCCGCCTATATTTATATATATAAGATAAATTGTTTCCTATGAGATTTTGCTAAGCTTTGCATGTGTCGTCTCTTTAAAAAGAAGATGATCAGATGAGAATCTGACAGATGATTATATGATACCACAACCCCCTTGACTGAATCTGACTGAATCCCTTTCAACATCTCAGTCAACAGGTCATTCTGCTCTCATGAAATGTTTCCGTCATAGCAGGATCTTGCTCAAGTCCACTATTATTCTGTTATTCTAGATCTCTGTTACCTGGAGGAAATGGATGTGATGCTGTGTGTGTGAAAGCTGCTCCAGCTCAGCGTCTCTCCTCCTCAGATCATTGATCTCCTGCTCCAGTCGCTTTAGTCGTCCTTCAGCTCGACTCACTGCAGACTTTTCCTGATCTCTGATCCGCTGCGTCGCCTCAGAGCGGCTTCTCTCAATGGAGCGGATTAGCTCAGTAAAGATCCTCTCACTGTCCTCCACTGCTGTCTGTGCAGAGCGCTGTTCGAACACACATCACAATCACATAGTGAGTTCAGTGGGATTGTAGGAGGAGAGTCCTAACTGAGGCTTCACAAACTACTCTTCTTCTCCAGACTCACCTTATGAGACGCCACAGCCTCTCTCATCTGCTGAAGATCTTTCTCTCTCTGCTGGATTCTCTGACGGAACTTTATCTGAGTCTCCTTCAGCTGAGTCTAAAGGTCAAAACAATAACAGGAAATGTCACATAAGACTAAAGATTATGAACAAATATGAAGCCAAAGTGTCAGCATTATTTAATTTACTTTTACTCGTTAGTGGCCTTTTATGTAATTAACATTATATTATCTGCAAGTCCCATTTTTAAAGATTTGAGATTTTAGTCAAGTTAAGTCATCTTCATTTATATAACGCTTTTAACAATGTAGATTGTTCCAAAGCAGCTTTACATTGATAATCGGAAATTAGAGTGTTTTGGCTTTATAGCAGCTCTAGAATAAAGTTATTGTCCAGCTAAAGTCAGTTTTGATTGATTCACTTACGTCGCAACAATCATTAGTTATTAACTTTGGGGCCGCTAACACAACACCGTCTTAACAGAAAACTCTTAAGTTCTCTCTGCACAAACTTCATAAACGCGAACCAGTGAGGACGCTGATGGCATGCACATGCACATTACGAGTTCAGTCTATAGGTATGCGCGTTTGAATATATGTGCGCAGGCGTGTAGTCCTTCCGTACAAATCAACCCTCAACATACTACTTGTCTGACCTTAAAATTTATAATACAGAATTTTTATCGCTTCCGTGTAGCCACGCAAACCGGAATTATCCCGACAACGCTTTATCTGTAGAGAGGTAAAGGGAGGGGAGGGAGGCCTTCCCAGGGAAGAGCCTAGTTGACATTTGAGGACTGCGCTGTCGTCGCGTCCAGGCGCAGGTCCTTCATCAGATCTGGATACAGCCTGGATCTGGCGGACTGCGGTAAACCTCGGGATAAACAGAGAGACTAATATTAGCGTAGACGGCATTCTTATTATGATGTAACGAGTACATCAGGATATATGGGAAGTGTTCCCGGTTCCGGCTGACCTAATCTATGCAGCCTAACATTGAATTACAAAAGTCTATAATTTGTTATGTGTATGCTAGGTCAAAGAGATGTGTCTTTAGTCTAGCTTTGAACTGACAGAGTGTGTCTGCTTCCCGGACAATGGTAGGAAGACTGTTCCAAAGTTTTGGTGCTAAATAGGAAAAGGATCTACCACCAGCAGTCGATTTTGCTATTCTAGGTATTATCAACTGGCCGGAATTTTGAGATCGCAATAGACGTGAAGGACTATAATGCGTTAAGAGCTCGCTCAAGTACTGGGGAGCTAAACCATTTAGTGCATTGTTAGTAATCATCAATATTTTAAAATGTATACGATGTTTAATAGGGAACCAATGCAGTGTTGACAGAAGTGGCCTTATATGGTCATACTTCCTGGTTCTGGTAAGAACTCGAGCTGCTGCGTTTTGGACCAGCTGTAATTTGTTTATTAAGTGCGCCTTGATGTCATGAACGCATGGACTAATTGTTCCGCATTTGTCAATGAGAGCATATGACGTAATTTAGATATATTTTCAAGATGGAAAAATACGGTTTTAGACATGTGACTTTCAAATGAAAGATTGGTATTCTAGGTTATTACGTGAGGAAGTTTTTAGTCCAATAATTAGAATCTCTGTTTTTTCAGAATTAAGTAGTAGGAAATTACTAGTTATCCAATTTTTTATATCACCTATGCATTCCGTTAATTTTGTGAATTGGTAAGTTTCGTCTGGGCGTGAAGAAATATAGAGCTGCGTATCATCAGCAGAACAGTGAAAACTAATTCCATGCTTCCTAATGATATCTCCTAAGGGTAGCATGTACAGATTGAAAAGCAACGGTTCTAGTACTGAGCCTTGTGGTACGCCATACTGAACTTGTGATCGATGAGACATCTCTTCATTTACTGCTACAAACTGATAACGGTCAGATAAGTATGATTTAAACCATGCTAATGCAATTCCACTAATGCCAACATAATTTTCGAGTCTATTTAAAAGAATGTTGTGGTCAATAGTATCAAATACAGCACTAAGATCGAGTAACACTAATAGAGAGATACAACCACGATCGGATGATAAGAGCAAATAATTTGTGACTCTAATGAGAGCAGTCTCAGTACTATGGCACGGACTAAATCCTGACTGAAAGTCTTCACAGATATCATTTCTTTCTAAAAAGGAACATAATTGTGAGGATACTGCCTTTTCTAGTATCTTTGACAGAAAAGGTAGATTCGAGATCGGCCTGTAATTGACTAATTCTGTACGATCATGTTGCGGTTTTTTAACAAGCGGTTTAATCATAGCCAGTTTTAAAGTTTTTGGTACGTATCCTAATGATAAAGATGAATTAATGATATTAAGAAGAGGATCTATGACCTCTGGAAGCATCTCTTTCAGTAGCTTAGTCGGTATAGCGTCTAACATACATGTTGTCGGTTTAGATGATTTAATGAGTTTAACGAATTCTTCCTCTCCTATAGCAATGAATGAATCAAATTTTTCCTCAGGGAGACTACAATGTACTCCCTGATGTGATACTGTAGTAGACGGTTGCATAGTTATAATTTTCTCCCTGATGTTATCAATCTTATAAGTGAAGAAGTTCATAAAGTCATTACTGCTGTGCTGCTTGGAAACTTCTGAGCTTGAAGCTTTCTTTTTTGTTAGTTTAGCCACTGTTTCAAATAAATACCTGGGGTTTTGTTTATTTTCTTCTAATAGGTTTGAAAAATTAGCAGATCTAGCAGCTTTTAAGGCCTCTCTGTATGCAATCGAGCTCTCTTTCCATGAAATGCGAAATACCTCTAGTTTTGTTTTCTTCCAGTTGCGCTCCATTTTTCTGGCTGCTCTCTTAAGAGCCCGAGTGTGCTCTTTGTACCACGGCGTTGGACTATTTTCTTTAATCTTCTTTAAGCGCAACGGAGCAAATGTGTCTAAATTGCTGGAAAAGAGAGAGTTAAAAGTTTCTGTTGCAATATCGAGTTCTTCTAAGCTATCTGGGATGCTGAGATGAAGAAACTGATCAGGAAGCTTATTAATAAAGCAATCTTTAGTGGCAGAAGTCATAGGTCTAACATATTTGTAACACTGAGTCGGCTTTGCAGCCTTGGCTAAATGAAGTTTACACGAGACTAGATAATGATCTGAGATGTCATCGCTCTGCTGCAGAATTTCAACGGCATCAACATTGATTCAGTGTGATAATATTAGATCTAGAGTATGATTACGACAATGAGTAGGTCCTGACATGTGTTGTCTAACTCCAATAGAGTTAAGAATGTCTTTAAATGCCAGTCCCAATGCATCTTTTTCGTTATCTACATGTATATTAAAATCACCAACAATAGGTGGAACACTACAAGTGCACATTCAGTACAGTTAAGCTGACTTTTTTTTTTTAAAACCACTGAAGTTGTTTAGATTTTTTTTTGTCTCCTTTTGAGGTTAAAACTGTGAATGTGTGACTAAAATAGATGAGACGTTCTTCAAAATGTCATATTTTACATTCCACAGAAGAAAGTCAAACCGTTGAGAGAAGAGAGAATTTTCATTTTTGCTTGAACAATCTCTTTAAGTTCGTACCTGTTTCTCAGTCCTCTGTGCTGCTGCTGATACAGTTTTGTGTTTTTTATGTTCATAATCCTTGCACAGGACACAAATGCACTGTTGATCAGTAATACAGTACATTTCTAGCACTTTATCATGTTTACGGCAGATCATGTCCTGCAGTCGTCCAGTGGCATCAATCACTTTGTGTGGCTTACGTGAGTGATATTCCTCATGAGGGTCAAAATGAGTTTGACAGTAAGATTCCTGACACACCAGACAGGACTTGACGGCTTTGCATTTTCTTCCAGTACAGACATCACACTCCACATCTCCGGCTTCAGCGTAACAGTCAGCAGGAAGTTTAGTCTTCTTCAGTTTCTCCACCAGTTCAGCCAGAATGGTGTTTTTACCCAAAGCAGGTCTTGGACTGAAGGTCTGTCTGCACTGAGGGCAGCTGTAGACTCTCTTCTCATCCTCCCGATCCCAGATCCCTGTAATACAGATCTTACAGTAACTGTGTCCACAGTGGATGGTCACTGGATCCTTCAGAAGATCCAGACACACTGGACACATGAACACATCCTGAGAAAATCTGGCCTCTGCCATTTTACTGCATCAATGCAGAGAGACACAAACACATAAAACTCAACAAAACTTTAGTTTGTTTCCCTGTACTGAGTCGAAATAGTTTCCTGCTTATGTGTTTGAGTGACGTGTGTAAAACAGGTGTGTCTTAAAGCTGTTTCCTCATTCCTGGTCAAGGAGAGTCAATTTCCTAAGCTGCATTAAAGTGCACTTTTTTATACATACAAGGAGCCCATTTAATTAATAAATGTATGCACACCAAAGCACGAAGCATGAAAAAAAAAGAAAAGAAAAAAAATTATAAATAAAAAAAACTTAACAGCAAAGAGCTTGTTTACCTTTTAGACAAGTCAAGTTGCCATACCAAACAGGACCACATGTTTGTGCAAATAACAGACCCATGTCATCACGACTCCTGTACGCCACTGCAATAATCTGCATCTATATATATATATTTATATTATAAGGGGCGCCTAGAGAACATGTCATCCTCTTTTTCGTCTTGAAGGACTGATTAGCTAGCACGCTTCAAACTGAATCTTCAATAGGTATCATGGCTTGTGAAAAACACTTCAAGAAGTGTGTGGGTCCATGTCCAAGATATTTGACACCTGATGACACACACAACTTGTGTGTTTACTTTTTGGGCTGAATATATTTTAAATATATTCTCTTTTTCAATAGTACATTGCAAATATACTAACAAAAATGTTACTATCTTTAAATATATTAAAACTAAAAGTATATTATCAGCATCATGCTTTTACCTATTAAAGTATCATGCTTTTACATATTAAAGTCAAGTCAAGTATATTTGTATAGCGCTTTTCACAATACAGATTGTATCAAAGCAGCTTCACAGTATTAAATTAAAATAATACAACAAAGTTTTTTTCAAGAGGAATTTATTGATTGATAAAATTAAATTAAATATCCCCAAAATATCCCCAAAGTAAAGTATCATGCTTTTACCTATTTTCACAATACAACTTTTAACACACTTTAAAATAATTTTACTTTAGTATAAATATAAATATATTTCATAAAAATATATTTTAGAAAAAATGTATTTGAAGTGAAAATTCAGTTTATTTTTTAAAAGTGGATTTATTTGCACTTAATTAAAAATATATTTTAGGTATATTTTAACTGTGTGCTGGAAATGATCATTGTAACAATACATTTAAAGTATACTTTCAAAATACATTTTAGTATACAATAGTATTTTGTACAAAGTCTAGCTAAGTAATATTTGTCTATTAATGTGCATTTGCGATAGCCTCATGGGCAAGTGCGCCAACATGTAGCGCCGTTGTGCTTCAGGAGACCCGAGTTCGAGTCTCGGCTTGTGGACCATTCTCGATCCCGTCCCCCCTCTCTCTCACCCACTTTCTGTCTAGCAACTGTCCTATCCTAATAACACAAATACAAATAAAGTACACTTTAATATCACTAATCAAGCATGTAATTAGTCCCTACACAGGCATATACTTAAAGTATACTAAGTATACTTGAAGTAACTGTTGTTCCAATTTAGTACACTAAATATACTTAAAGTAATGCTTTACTACAATTTAATTACAACTAAAATATACTTTGTACAAAATTAGTTGTTTCAAAATAGCATACTTCAAGTTAACTAATAATTAACACACTTGTTAATATACTAAATTAGTCTGGCTGCAAGTATACTTAGCCTTTTTTTTTTTCACCAGGGTAGAATCATGGGGTTCTCAGAGGGAGCTCGCTGAGGAGTTTGAGACATGTGTTAAGCCCCCTCGTGAGATTGAGCTGCCGGATGAGGATGTGTTGTCACTGACATCCTCTGATCCAGCAACGAATGCTCTGCTGGCAGCCCAAGAGAGCAGAAGATGGCTAATGAGAGTGAAGAAGAGGTACAACCTGAACCCTCACAGCCACCCTTCCCCGCACATGTTGAGTTGTTGAGTGTTTTGGAACGCTCCACAGATTTAGCTCTCCGTGCCATCAAACAAACAGCTGCCGCAATCGGATGAGCTCGATGGCGGCGATGGTGGCCAGGGAGAGGCATCTGTGGTTGAACTTGGCTGACATCGGGAGACAGAAAAATCCTTTTCTTCTCGATGCACCAGTGTAGCCTTCTGAACTTTTCGGCACCTCTGTCGAGGCGGTGTTGGGAAGGTTCAGAGAGGCGAGGGTGCGCTCGGCTGCATTTAAATCTTACATACCACTGCGGTCCGAGTCTGCTCCCAGACAGCCAGGGGGTCCTGGCCCATCCCGGTTCGAGGATCGGAGACAGGGCCAGAGGTTCAGCGCCCCTCCTCCTCCTTGGAGCAGGTCGCAGAGAAGGCACAACTCTAGGAAGAAAAAGGATTTGAGAGAGGTGGTCCAGCACAAACGTTCTTAGTGTCAGTGAAGGATCACCTTCCTTTGAGGGTGAAAAACAGCCACTCTCTCCTCTCTTCTCTCCTCTCTTCTCTCCTCTCTTCTCTCCTCTCCTCTCCCCCACTTTCTCACCCCAAGCGCTTCTTGCATCAGCCCAGAGGCAGGACCTATGATGAGGTCTGTAGGTCTGCTACATGAGCTCTTAAGTGTGATAGGTCTACATTTTTGTGAATGTCGTTTAGGCCATCGCTCTACGGGGAGCAGGTTGAGCTCTGTAGGTCTCCTCCCTTCACGAGAGTTTTAGTAAGGTTGAACAGTAGACCTCGGTTCCCTGTTAGAAAGTATTAAGGGGTGTGTCAGGTAGGGTTTTTATAGGATGGTAAAAATAGTGCCCTGAAGTTCCCATATATAGGTAGGCTATGCATACCCTTCCCATAGTCCTCCTCTTATGTTAGAGTCGGCAGGCTTATGTAGTGGGTAGTGCCAATCTGTGGTAGTGAACAGGTTGGCTTTATTATATGGAAAATTCTCTAGTGAGGTCATCGTTCATCCGAGCATCAAACAGACATTTCTGTTTAAGCGTGAGCTTTAAGCTTCCTCCCTATCGGGAGTTATTCCACGGAGGCCACTGCTCTGTCAAGCTCCAGTACTACAACGTCAAGCGTTTAGCCCTCGTCGGGCCACCTTGATAGCTACCTTATAGTAGAGCAGCAGTTCTCCTCTCACTTTAGAGAGTCGTTTTCAGATTATAGCTCTAAACTTCAGACATATAATATATGTGTGTATGCCCTCGCCTCAATATCTGGCTTAGGCTTTAGTACTAGGAATTTGGTGGCGGTCTGCTAAGCATTCTCGCCTCGAGCCTCTCAGTATCTGAGTGTAGATCTAGAGCCCATCAGGAGATTTTATTACTGTAAATCTTGTTTTTCCTAGTACTGGCCTCCTCTTACTACAAGAGTCGTCTAGCCAAGGCCCACCTTTTGCATTAGGTGTAAAAATGCTAGTGGTGTAACAGGGTAGATAGCAGCATAGGTAGCAAGCTATCTTCAAAAAGCCTCCCATGCAGATATCTCATGGGCATTGTCAGGCCTTTCTCTCTAGAAAGTAAGATCAGGCCTCCGCCCTTTAGAGCTGAGAATAGGAGCTAGTATATCCAGCTAGTATATCCAGCTTTTTTTCTCTGAGCCCCTTGAAGAAAAGGAATTCAAGTCATTAGGTTACTCATTAGTCTCTTACCGAGGCCTCCATTCCCTTGGGTTCAGTATATACCTGTCTTGTAAAAAATACAAGATAATAGGCCTCAACCCTGATACATTGCTCAGGGTACTGCTGACAGTACTCCCCTTGTTAGGGTCATTATTTAGAGTACTTTATAAGTTACTCCCTCCCACTTGGGATGGTTGAGTATGCTCCCTTAGAGCCAAAGCCCTGCCCGGGCTGATGCCCATGACATTCGAAGCTGTAGGCCGTACAGTAGGCCTCCTCGATAGTCCGATAGCGTAAGATTGTTCTCTCCTTGCTTTTAAAGGGTCGATAGCACTTCTGCTGAGTACACTGCCTGTTGGCAATGTTAAATAAGTATAACAAGGCCCACAGAAATGTCTGTGAGAGCATGTGGCTTATAAGGCTTGCTTTGCTAACAGTCTCGCTATCAAGTTAGGCCTTAACAGGAATCCTTGAAGGCGGCTCCCCAACGAGTTTGATGCTTAGCATTGCAAAGGCATTAAGCATCACGTTGCAGGCCCCATGGAGCCTCCCTGATTCTAGCCCAGAGCCTGGTCAATACTTATCAGGTTGAGCATAGTGTTCCAGAATCTATCTGAGGATCGCTCTGTTTGAATACTTAAAGGAACACGCCGACTTTTTGGGACTTTAGCTTATTCACCGTATCCCCCAGAGTTAGATAAGTCCATACATACTCTTTTTATCTCTGTGCGTGCCGTAACTCTGTCTGACGCACCCACCGCTAGCCTAGCTTAGCACAAATACTCGAGGTAAATGGCTCCAGCTAGCATACTGCTCCCAATAAGTGACAAAATAACGCCAACATTTTCCTATTTACATGTTGTGATTTGTATAGTCACAGCCTGTACACATAACAAGGTCACATGAGCCATCTTCTAAACGTATACATACTGGGATCTATATTCTCAGAAGGCGAAGCACTGCTACTTCTGCGGAGTGATTTACTCCAACTCTGAGCGAACTCTCTGCTCCTCACCATGGGGCTTCTCAGGTGCTGCTAGCAAATCACTCCGCCCAAGTAGCAGTGCTTCGCCTTCTGAGAATATAGTTCCCAGTATTTATACGGTTAGAATAAAAAATAAAAAAATAAAGGTAATTTCTTCACAGCCATCTTCTGTGTCGGAAACAAGCTTCCATAGTTTTGTGATGGATTTTTAATAGTAAACTGTATTTTAAACTAATCATAATTCTAATAACTAACATTTCATTTCCTGTCAGGAATAACATTTATATGCTTTTGAAACCTAAATGTTTCCAAACACTTTATCTCTCGCTCCAAATTAAAGCAGTTTTTTTTAGAGTGAAAGACAAATGTTCCCATCTTTTGTTAGTTTTGTTAGTTATTTATTATATTTATATTAAATGAATTGTAACTATGTATAATTCATATAACTAATATATTAATTTACAATTAATAGTAAACTTTACTTTTAAATTAACAAATATAAATGCAAGCTTTAATAGCCTATATATTTTGCTTTTACACAGAATACGAGCTTCTTTCGAGCTCTTTGTGAAACTAAATGATAAGGTCTGTACAGGGCCGGCGCGTGCACTTCTGCCGCTCTAGGCGTAAAACATTTGTGCCGCCCCTAGGGCTGGTCCGAATACCATTTTTTGAGCTTCGAAGCTGCGGTAGTAATGAACATCGAATATTCAAAGCTTCGAGAGGGTGCTGATCTGCTGAACATATTCTTCTCTCTAATAAAGGCAGGAATCTCTATGTGTCTATGTCCGTTTGCATTTTGATTATTTCGAGAACCGTTCATCCAATCGACTTCACAAGGGAGTGCAGTGTAGCATTTGGTGGTGCAATATAGATGGACATGCGAGACACGACACGTTCAGAATTAATAAACTTTTAGTAAACTACAGAACACGGGAAGCGGCGCACCTCAAGCGGGCAGGGCTTATATACTTGACGCACGCTGCACTAGCAATATAAAACGCACACACACATGTCTGTTAAATTAAGCAATACTTTAAGGTAGTCTATATTTTTCTGACTAAGGGACCGTTCGGTATTTATGGAAGGGGCCACCGGAGGAAAATAGGGGAGGGTCTATATAAAATAGGGGAGGGATTACTAAAACAAAATATGTTTTAGTAATTCTTCTATAAATTACACTGTGCAAACCAAAAGATAGGCCTATATACCCACCGGATGAATAAAGATCGGCCTCCACAGAACATAAAATATTATTTTTATTTTATTTTTCGTGTTCGCATTTATGTAAAAAAAAAAAAAAAAAAAAAAAAAAAACAATGTTACGGCCATAACAGTTCTCCATTACGGACATGACTGCGACTTAAAAAATTTCACAGAGACCTCAAACAGAAAGCACAAAGCCTTTCTTTAAAGTGAATTTCGTTTTTTTATTAATTGTATCTTAATTTTAATCAATGTTTCATCTGGATTTAATAAATAAGAAGTAAATATAGTAGAAAATAGATAATCACGGAGGCGCGGGCGAGTGAACTGGACTCTTGTCTCATAAATGAACCGAAACTCAGCGTAAGGTATGCTACTTGCCTCACAGACCTGAGAAATATATAGAAAGCTTGAAATGTCTACTTTTAAACAGAACAATTAAAAAAACAGACTTCATCTTTGCAGTCGACACAGAAAACACTTGTTTATTAATAAACAATTAAAATGTTTCCTTGCTATATTTGACATATTAATAATCATTACTTTTGCTGGTTCTTTGTGACAGCTTTTAGATGCTTTATTGGCAGCGCCACCCACATGTTCACCATCAGCACCGAAAACATGATTTTTTTCTAATCTAAAATCAAAAATCGTGATACGAACCGAATCGTAGGTTTGGTCTATCGTTACAGCCCTAGTAAGATGAGAAAGCAAGAGTTTATGGTTTAAAAAAAAAAAAAAACAAAAAAAAAAAATGGCTATCTGAACATCTTTGCCAAGCGCAAACCAGTACAGAAGTAGGCTAATCAATAAATTATCGGGGAGGGTCATGCCTTTTTTCACAAACATTTTGGAGGGTCATAGAAAAATGTATTGCTGGCGAAGGGAGGGTTATGTCTTTTTTGACAACAGATCTCAAAACTCCTCCGGTGGCCCCTTAAATAAAAAACGAACAGTCCCTAATCCAATTACTGACACAGTAAAGGGTAGATTTAAATTAAGAAAAACAAAATTTAAATAAAGAAAAACAAAATTTAAATAAAGAAAAAAACTAAATGTAAAATTTAAATAAAGAAAAAACAAAATTTAAAATTTAAATAAAGAAAAAACAAAATTTAAAATTTAAATAAAGAAAAAACAAAATTTAAAATTTAAATAAAGAAAAAACGAAATTTAAATAAAGTAAAACGAAATTTAAATAAAGAAAAACGAAATTTACATAAAGAAAAACGAAATTAAGTTAAATTAAAATCGAGATTAATTTAGATTGATAATAATGGGTAAAAAGGCTAATAGCCTATATTTTGTTTCTATTGTTATATTTTCCACAATGTCAAAGCAACGCAGCTTAACCCAAAACACAAGCTCAGGCATGCACTTCTGTCCATACAAACTCCGCTGTTCTGCGCTCTAGCCAGAGAACACTCCGTTGCAGGAACACTTTAGGCCAAGAGGAAGCAAATATATAGCTACATATAGCCTACTATATGCGTAGGTGGATGTGATCGGGGATTTTGGCTGTGTAACATTTAAAGCCACTTAAATTAACGAAATGACTCATATAAAGATTCGTTCATTTTTATGAATGAGATCGAACAAGAGAGTCAGTAAAATTATCCGAACTTCCCATCACTCAGTCATGAGTCATGACTCGTGAGAGCAGTTGGCGGGGTGGCGCAGGGCGGCGCAGCGGCAGCTCAGCAAATCATATAGCCTATTTTGTGAATTGTTAATTCCCGATTGGTACACATTTTGCCGCCCTTACAAAAGTGCCGCTCTAGGCAATTGCCTAGTTCGCCTATATGGACGCGCCGGCCCTGGGTCTGTACTTGCATTAATAGTCAGATATTTTCTTTCAGCTGCCTTCTCAAACTTTCGCGGCAGCTGCAGTGTTTACTCTTGCCTTGTAAATGCGTTTAATATCATGAATTTTTTTCATAATCTTCAAAAGATAGGTTAAGAATTGTATCGGCTCTCTCGCCAGAACTTTATAGTGTTGTGAGACCGCTGACACTGATCTAAACCAGATTGGATTTATATGGATTTGTCAATTCAAAACCTACTCTGAAACTCAGAGTTTGTTCAACTAGCTTCATGCAACAGGCCTCTGATTGGAAGTTCAGTTATGACTTGTGATGACTCTCATTGAGGAGACAAAACAAAACATTAAATAAAACTCATAATATAAAAAAATCGCAGATCTTTAATTATTATAAAATTATATAAATTATAAAAATGGAGGTATGAAAGACACTGAATTTGAATCAATGATTGGAGTACTCAAACTGAATTGGATTAAAGAGCATAATTCAATATGTTTTCATATACCAAAGTGTGTTTTCAAGAGAGTCTTCGGATTAGAATTTTTGCTGAAATGTGATTTTGACATTTCTAAATAGTCTATTAATTTTTAGTTTTTCCACAAGCAGATATTTCGATATACTGGAAAATTATATTCACCTAATAGGCTACCTATTAACTTCAAACCGCATGGCGCCACCTTGTGGAATAATAGAACCATTACAGTAAATAGGATGATATTATTCAAACAAGAGTGGAATGAGAAAAAAGTTGTATATGTTGTTAATTTGATAGATGAAGCGGGCCGATTTATTCAATATAATTCATTCATGGAGAAGTTTGTGATAATGTTCCTTTAGAGAATGTAATAGTTTGTGTAGAGAAATCCCTCTTTCATTAGAACAACTAATACAAAACACTCTTAACATATTGAAATGTATTTGTTAAGTTGCCTGAGTTGAAGTTTGGCAAAGAATACATTGGGGACAAAAGGTAAATTACTTTGTTTGCGATAATGACATTTTTTTTGATAATGAAACATTTAGAAACAAATACTTTAATTACATTAAATGGAAAAATTTACCTAAAATGAAGAAAATTCAGTTTAAAATCATTAATAATGTTTATCCTGCTGCTGAAATTTTACGGAAAACCAGGCCTATACACACAAAATGATATATATAGCTACGACTGGAAGGTCGTATGTGTGTATATGCATATTATTGTTCCCTATTTAGTGTGTATAGCCTACTGATGTTGTTCAATAAAAATATAAAAATATTTTATATATATATATATATATATATATATATATAGCATTTTAAATGACGTATGGGGTCTATTACGTCAATGTAGTGGTAGTGAGCAAGGATTCGGTTTGAGTGACAACTGCTTTCTACCAATAGCGTACAGACTCAGAATCCCCTCGGCCCAATCAGGAACAGGTGGGCGTGACCAGAGGATTAGAGCGGAATCAAGCTGTGTTGTTGAACTGGTTACTGTTATATTTATATAATATCTCCAGAATAACGCAGTAGTGTCGCAATGGTTTCGCACTCGCTGGCTTTACCCGTGATCTGCTTCACCACGTTGTGGGGTCTGGTCGGGATTGTCGCCCCGTTTTTTGTCCCGAAAGGACCGAACAGAGGGTGAGGAATGAGGAATGATGCTGGAACAGGCCGAACAGAGATTCATCCATCCATCTTTAAACGCATCCACTCGCTTCATTTAAATATTATTGCAGTGCTATTCCTTATTGCATTATTACATTGATTTTTGATTAAAGTGTTTTATATTTGCAGTGTCATCATAACCAGTTTGGTGCTGACCGCCGTTTGCTGCTATCTATTGTGAGTATAATGTAAAATAAAATGTGGAAGTACTGTCAAATATATCCTTATACATGGTAAAATAGACGTTTATTCATATTTGGTAATTGGATTAAAATATTAACCCTCTATGCATGCATGATAATGTAGGATATCAGCGTTACAGATTCACTGTTTGCAGTGCATTTTTTGGTTACACTTTATTTTAAGGTGTCATTGTTACAGTGTAATTATATATTTAAGTACTGAGTAATATTAAGCAACTACATGTACTTACTATAGGGTTAGGGTTCGGATTTGGTTGAGGGTTCGTTGCATGTAATTATGCATAATTTACTGTTATTTCTATGGTAAATACATATAACATATGTAATAAGGACACTGTAAAATAAAGTGTTACCCATTTTTTTGCTGTTGTTCAATAATATACAGTAATATACAGATTATTCTGAATGTTTAATATCGTATGCACCCATTTCAGCTGGTTAATCGCAATACTGGCCCAAACAAATCCTCTATTCGGACCTCAGCTTAAAAATGAGACCATATGGTATCTGCGGTACTTCTGGGAGTAGATGGAGGTAAACCTGCACTCATGTCAGATTCGTTGTTGAAAACTGGATTTATGAGGATACCATCATGATTGAGATTTGATTCATTCTTATTCTCATGTCTTGCAGGTGTCGTTTGGAAGATTCAGAATATTTATCTCAACTGGCTTAACTATTACAATCAATAAACCCACAAAACAGTGAAGGATCAACTTCAAGGGAACAATCCTTGTGTTATGAAACAAGTCTTAAACATTAAACAACCGTTACAATGTGTTACTTAACATAATGAATAAAATATTTGGAAAATACTACTGAGAGCATTCTAATTATGTACAAAATGATGTACAAATAGTGATATTATTGTGATATGTGAAGAATTCTGAAGAAGTCTATTTGTCTGAGAGTAATATGACTGTACTGTATGAGTGTGTGACTTTAACTTATGTTTATTATGTTGTCCTCACTTGCATGTGACACTGTATCCACTTTTACTTGCTTGTTAAAATTATTTTCATTTATGGTTTTTATTTTTTTATGTGTACGTGAATGTCGTCCTATTGATGTTTTCTGTCATCAGATGTAGATTTTGAAGCTGTGTCAAACGTGTTAATGAAAAACCAGGAAACTCTTAAGTAAATAAAGCGGGAGTATTGAAGTGAAGCGACTGGAGTTCTGTGATGTTGTTATGATGGCGTGACCTGCTGGATATGAAGTTTGCAGAATTGGAGAATGTTTGATTTATGAATACGTGTCGGGCCACAGGTTTATATCAGTCATGTTTGCATGGGTTAGGGCAGAAGAAGTGTACAAATGTTTTTGCAATTCAAGGACAGTGAACAACAATATGAATTGATTAAAAACTATTATGACTCATATTGAAAGGATCTGATGTTAATACTCAACTTGTTAATACAAGCAAGAAAACAAGCAAAACGACCTTGATAGCATGCGATTCATCTGTGTTTTTTGTCTAAGGTTGATTAATTGTGACCTGTTTGGAATAACTACAAACTTTGACAGTAAATTAATATTTGTTAACATTGATTCAGAATGAATGAATCAGTGATCTGTTCTTTTTTTTTTTATTCTTTTTTTTTTTGAGCCAGAATTATTTTTTAATATTTTTCCTTATTTTATTTAATTTTTTAACTCTACAAATGTATTAGGCTACAGTTTTGATCATATTCATGACTTATTGCTTTCATAAAGCAAAAACAAACAAAAACATTTTTATGTTGATCTTCATCTAGGCCTATATGCTAAAATCCTGATGCATGATTATTAATGCTTAAGAACAGTTTTTCAGCCTTTCGTTAAATATTTTTGCCATTTATTTTTGGTATTTTTTTAAGTGTTCATTAAAGAGTTGAGCAACCTCTGAGGTAAATCAGAATATCACAAACTTTCATATGAAGCAAAAAAAAAAAAGCATCTGAAAATCCGACTTAGACTATGTGCTTAAAATCTTTAATAAATAAATAAATAAATGAACTACAATCCCATTAAGCATTGTGGACAACGTAATAAAAATGTGTTTTAAGCGGCAGAAAAACATGAAACTATTTTAGTTGTTTATAATATAAATATTTTAGTTTTTTTTAATAATATGATTTGTTTATTTATTTAGCATAATAACCAGATTCGTATATATATAAGTATATATATAAATGTAGTTTATACGTGTAGAGTTTATTTGTAACTCGTTTATGACATTAGCGACATTCGGAGGTCTTTCCTATGGGTCTTTCAGAGAGTGGGCGTGGTCACCGCAGAGCTCCGATTCTGTGATTGGTCTATATTTCTCTGCAGGCTCATGGGTAGTGTAGTTTTTAACTAATGGTAAACATGGTTTTAAAAAATGAAATAACGTGAACTGACTGCTTAAACTGAAGTAGGCCTACATATAATTAATAAACAATCTCGGAGCTCATGGGACATGTCTGTCTTTACAGACTTTATAAGTTGCCGTTCAAAGTTAAATCCCCTGTGGAGAAAATGAGAGGGATTTATACTTCCGGAGTCTGACTGCGCTGAAAGGCAAACGCTGTGGTGAAACTACCAAATTATTATTATTTACAATAAGCGACAGAACGTTTTAAGAAGGTTTCCACGCAACTCCAGGACAACCTCCTCATGTATATTCAAAAGCTAAACCTGCGCTACTGGGGAGTTTTTGCATACGGACTCTTTTCATTCAACGACGTCACGTGAAGACCCATTTATGTTTATGCAGGAGAAAGTGAACAGAACACGCTCCAGGAGCATATCCCTGTTTCTCTCCTTCAGATACAATAATAATACACATTAATAATAACGAGACACATTGTGACACTGTTTGACAAAGTTTGTCTGGACATCTGCAGCAACCAGGTATGCAAAACTCAGCAGCATTTTAAATGCTTTAGCTATATTGATTTATTTATGCAATATGTTGCCTATATTTTAAGACTGTCTGAATACATTGCGAGGTTTAAACAAAACATGAAGTGTTTACTAGTGACTTTAGTTTTCCTAAATATGTTTTTCTACATTGTCAGCATGTTGAGTTGATAAGTGTGTTGATTATTAACTGCTTGGTAAAGAGTTCAGCTTTTCCTTTAACCATCTATTTTTCCCCCATTTTCTACAGTCGGATCCAAACCAGTGTCATGTTTGCAATTCGCAGTTTCAATCTTCTGTGCAGAAGATCAACAGTGTCAACATGGAGAAATACAAGTCAGAGTGCTGGGAAAAGGCTGGATATAAGTGGGATTTATCCTCCCATCGCCACTCCGTTTACCCAGAGTGAAGATGTGGACTATCAGAGACTTGAAGACAATCTCAAGAAGTACAGCAACTTACCTTTCAGAGGCGAGTTAAAGAGGTTTGCACTCATTGTTTGACACGTGCACAACTACAATACATATTTTAATTAAATGTTATATGAATATAAAACCTACAACACAGAATATGTGTCATATACAGTAATAATGTAGATGTTGTGTGACTCATGTGTATGCAGGCAATAGTAAACAGATGTTAGTGAACCGTTGCAGGTTAAAGTCCACCTTCAGACCTTTTACAGTGCTCGACCTAGTGGACTTTTTGAAAATTACATGTCAATATTTTTCCTCATCCTAAAAGTCAGTTGAAATGTGTTTATTTGACAACTCTTCCACTGGCAGGTCTTGTAGTGCAGGGCTCTAATGGGGAATATCCATACCTGACCGCGGAGGAGAGGGTGGAGGTGGTGAAGAGGGTCAAACAGGCCCTGCCAGAACACAAGCTGGTCATGGCTGGATCTGGCTGTGAATGTAAGTCTCTCTACTACCGGTCAAAAGTTTTAGATCGGTAAGATTTTGAATGTTTTTAAAAGAAGTATCTTCTGCTCACCAAGGCTGCATTTATTTGATTAAAAATACAAACAAAAACAGTAATATTGTGAAATATTATTCCAATTTAAAACAGCTGTTTTCTATGTGAATATACAGTAAAGTGTAATTTTTTCCTGTGATCAAAGCTGAATTTTCAGCATCATTACTCCAGTCTTCAGTGTCACATGATCCTTCAGAAATCATTCTAATATGATGAGTTGATGCTCAAGAAACATTCTGATTATTATCAATGTTGAAAATAGTTTTTTACATTTTTATTTCATGATGTTTGGGGTCAGTAAGAATTTTAATTTTATTTTGGGGGGAAAGAAATAAAATAAATCAATACTTTTCTTCATCAAGGATGAGTTAAACTGATCAAAAGTTACAGTAAAGACATTTATAATGTTAGAAAATATTCTATTTTAAATAAATGCTGTTCTTTTGAACTTTCTATTCATCAAAGAATTTTGAAAAAAAATTGTACAACTGTTTTCAACATTGAAAATAATAATGAATGTTTTTTTTAGCATAAAATCATCATATTAGAATGATTTCTGAAGGATCATGTGACACGGAAGACTGGAATAATGATGCCGAAAATACAGCTTTGATCACAGGAATAAATTATATTTTAAAATATATTAAAATAGAAAACAGTAATTTTTAAATTGTCATAATATTTCACAATATTACTGTTTTTTTTGTTTGTTTTTTATCAAATAAATGCAGCCTTGGTGAGCAGAAGAGACTTCTTTTAAAAACATAAAAAATCTTACCGATCTAAAACTTTTGACCAGTAGTGTGTGTATATATATATATATATAAATCAGGGCTGTATGTTCACTTTTTTGCACATAGCACTGGCTATTTTCAACTGGAGGTTGAAAGTTTTGTAGCACAAAGATAAAATGGACAATAATGTTCCTTACAAGGCACACAAAATACAAACATTAACAAGAATTTTTTTCAGACAAACATTTGCTTTTTTTGCCTAAAATGGCAGATTGCAGGAAGGCAACAGCTCTTGCTTAACATTTAGTCAATTCTGTTTACATAGGCCAACATCACTAATCACAATCCAAGCAACATCCGTCCATTTTGGTGACGACAATTTCGTAATTTTTGGAAGGAAATCTTATATATCCACTGAGAGGAAAAAACCCTGTACACTTCTCTACACTGGAGGAAAACGTATGGATTTACATGTTTACTTTTCCCTATTTTTCCCCAAAATAGGGTGTTGTGAGCATTATTGTGGTCACACATGTTATGTAATGTCTGTTTCATTCATCCTCCACGCCAGGGGGCGCCCTCGTGCAGAAAGTCCACAAGTGACACTCATAGAAGTCATAAAACTTATGATGTTCCAGGAAGTCCTTTATATGGATAAAAACATCCAGATATAATAACTATATATATATATATATATCGAGAATAAAACATAGAGAGAGACGTATTGACTGATGAAGTATGAAGACAATAAACACATTGCGACAATATGATAGCCGTGTTTTTCTACACATCTCGGGTATGTTCATAAGAGCAAAGTATATATATAATGCAATGCTAATCGACAGCCTTTATCACTGTATAGAATAAGATAATATAATCTATGATAAGAAGCCGCATCCGCTCACTAAAGACAGTTATTACAAACACTCGACTGACGTAATGAAGTGAGTCTGGAATGTTTAAATGTTCTCTTTTGTTGCACAGCAGGATTGTAAACGCTTCTCGTTACAAGTTCGGAGAGATGTTTGGCGTATATGTTGCTTTCTCAAACTCGCAGTGCTTTCAGAGATGGAGCATTTACTGCGAACCGATCGATCCGCTCTGCGCTTTACCATGAATCGCACTTTAAAATGTTGCGGTTTCATAATCACGTCGAGCCACGTTTGGCTCAATTTCAGTTTAATCAGACAACAAACTCTCACTTCACACACTCTGCCCTGCCTCACACACATGCAAAACTATATCGCACGCGAGCTACTGTGGTTAATTTATTCATCGCACAGACCAGTTCTTTTGTAGCACATGCTCTGAATATAATACATAAGATTTCCACACCAGATGCCAGTAGTTTTGCCCTTCTTTGTCTGTTGTTGTAGCCACCAGAGGCACGATCCTCATGAGCCAGAGAATGGCTGAGGCCGGGGCTGATTGTTTGTTAGTGGTAACACCTTGTTTTTACCGAGGTCGGATGGACAGCCGAGCTCTTATAAACCACTACACCAAGGTAAGTCTTGAGTTATTGTTTTTCATGTTCATTCCATTCAGTTGATAATATGGACTGTATAAACTGGAGAGAATATTTTCATGAATAATGATCCATTTAATCAAGGACTGTTCTCTCCGTCGTGATCAAATGAAACCGTGGACATTATGCATATCTTTTTTTTGCGCTCATTTGCATTTTACTTAGTTCAGTTGTGGCTGAGCTTCACACTCCGTCTTATTAAAATGCATTGTTGCTTCTCTCTTTCCCGAGGTGGCAGATTCCAGTTCAGTGCCGGTTGTGTTGTACAGTGTTCCAGCAAACACTGGTCTGGACCTTCCAGTGGACGCAGTCATACAACTCTCACAGCACCCCAATATTGTCGGCCTCAAAGATAGTGGTGGAGATGTAAGAGATACCATTAGACAGATTTAGTATAGCAATATGTATTTTCCATAATAATGTTTAATTAACATTTTAACATTTCAGATGATTAGCTGTATATAACATTTAAGTTGAGAGCTATATATATATATTATACACTCAGACCAGTGCTGGGTAGTAACTGTTTACATGTAATCTGAATTACATAATCAGATTCCAAAAATTAAGTACTTGTAATTAGATTACATTACATTTTAAAATACTCGTTATCAGACTACAGTTAATTTTTTTATTGATTACATGTTATTTTCACAATGGCAGTAAATTATTCATAATTCATTTATTCTTCCAATTACTTCCTTTTTATTTTTTAAATGTTCCTTTCTAAAACGTCCACTGCTTATATCCATTCAGAAGGTTTTCCAGGTTTGTGGAATCACACACACACACACACACACACACACACACACACACACACACACACACACACACACACCATCAGACACTGGTCATGTGACTATCACTGAAAACTGAGACCCACAGCATTTGATCACAGAAAACAAGTGTTTTCTCAACATTGCAACAGTGCATATCTAATCAGCTCCTGACGAACACATTAATTATAATTTTAATTATCACACAGTGAGTAATTTAACCATGTATTGCATGTCATCGGAAGGATTTTGTCTTTCAAACACATTAAAATCTTCAAATTCACATAATTTCATATTTACATGCAATGCAGGGATTCCCCAACTTTTTTTGGCAGCTGAATCTCTTTGACCTAATATATTTACTTATATAGATTTTAAATGAATAAATCGGGCCAATAATAAAATTAAGTCAATAATAAATAAATAAATAAATAAAATTAAGTTCACGGTTCTCTGATTTCGGTTAATGGACATATGACACGCAGGTAAACAAATACAATTCATTTTGATTGTTTTTTATTTTTAAATTATTTATTTTAATTAAAAAAAAAATTATGATTTCATTACTTAATAGCTTTTCATTAAACTCACAAATCCTCTGCAGTTCCACCACGAACTCCAGTCTGTAATAATAATAGTAACCCTGATGTGTGTGTACTGTGTATAATGAATTTTGTATATATAAATACACACACATGTACGGAGCCCCTAAAGGGACGTGGTGGTGGAAATTTTTTTTAGGTTGGGAGATTATAATTTTTTTAAATCTTTTGCGTTCCCTCGCAAAACTTTTGCGTTCCCCAGAGAAACTTTGCGTTCCCTCGCAAAGTTATTTGCGTTCCCACGCAAAAGTTTTGCGTTCCCTCGCAAAGATATTTGCGTTCCTACGCAAAACCTGTTTTGAGCTCGGACAGACACGTCCTGTTTAATGTCCCGCTGGCAGTGTTTCAGAGCTCCGTACGTTAATGGAGCGTTTATAGTGTTTGAACTTGGACTCAAATATAAAGAAATGCGGTCAGTGCTTAACTAAAGGAGTTCAGTGAAGTTGGCATTTGGCAATATTCACATAGGCTATTCGAATTTCCCTATTCTTGAGCTAAACGTTGTTGAAACACAAACAACACCTATTTATAATCACAGTAACCTAGACAACGAGCTACAACCCGATTGTCATCAAAACAAGCTTTATAATATTGATCTCTATGAGCTGGCGGCTGAGAGACAAGTTAGAAGGGACCGTCTGCAAAGTGCAATATAACCCAAAAACGACTACAGCATCAACTCACAGTAGAATAATCATTAACTTCAATGTTACAAACTGTAGTGCCACCCAATTCAGTTTCAATGGTGACCCACTGGTCATACTACACTGCTTTTGCACATTTTATATTATGAAAAATATTCAATAACTTCACTGTAACACACCAAATTTAGTTCACACATGACACATCACTGCTCTAATGTTGGTTATAGGCCTACAACAAATAGTTTGGGAAATAATTGCACATAAAAAATAAGTAGGCCTATTCTTTACACAAATTATATTGGTAGGCTATACGCAGCTTTTGCATTATATTTGCTTACTGAATTTGATGGCATTACACTGTAGCCTACACTGTATGTAAGCCTACACTTCACAGAGTGTGAAGTTATTTAATATTTATTTCTAAAAAGGGTGAAGTTATTGCTTTTATTTCATAATAAATAATCATAAAAATTCTGCATTTTTTTTATCAAACTAAGTAATGTAGTATAACCAGCAGGAGAGCAGTGATGTGTGAACTGAATTTGGTGACAATTCTGCACATTTTATATTATTAAACATATTCAATAGCTTCACTGTGACACACTGTATTACTGTAGAGTAATCCCCTCCCCCTCCCCCCTGACTCGAGGTTGCCAGATAGGCTGCAGGATCCAGCAGGAACGTAGGCTGCTACGTAGCTGTGGTAACTAGAGCAGAGCTGGCAACCCCGATGCCGAAACACTACTGACTTCGTGATTGGTAGATAGGTGGAGGGTGGAGCTTCAGGCCAAAACACAACATGACAACATCAACATCAGTTGAGGGCTACAACTTCACTTTTAAATGACAATATCCTGGCCGGACTACTGTTGTCAGTGATATAAGTATTTGAAATGAACATGATTTCTTAATGTCTAGTGACATATCAGGGCCATTTTATGATTAATTGAAATACATTTCTTACATACGGTTCCTTTAAATGTTTAATATAAAGGATTACGTTACTAACTACAAGTTTTGTAATGTAATGTGGAATCAGTAAACGACTACGTAATCGACCCAGCACTGTCTCGGACATAAGTGACAGGAAACAAAATTACATGGAAAGAAAATGGACTCTCTCTCTTCGTCACTGGGAGAGTGTTAATTTCTCACAGATGCTCCAGTGTTGTTTTTTGACTTGAGTTGACAGAGTAATCACTGTATTCAAAGTTAAATGTGTTGTGCCATTCTTAATTGCCCTCGCCTCTAACCACTCTAGTCTAAATACTGTGTAGCAGTTCTGTTCACGATCTCCCTTATTTTACAGTCTTCTATCACCTTAAAAACACATTCATCTCTGATAATTGATAGATCACCAGAATAGCTCTGATCGTGCAGAAGACCAGATCTCAGGGTTTCCAGGTGCTTGCAGGATCAGCGGGTTTCCTCATGGCGGCATACGCTGTAGGTGAGAATGACTTCCTTATCATCTTTACACAGTCAGAGTATTAATACTCTTAGAAACAATAAACTTGGATGCACCCTGTCAGAAAATATTCATGTATAAATGTATGTATGTTTAAAAAAAAATTGATAATCAGAAATTCAGAATAAATTAATTGCACACAATTTTACAAATTTACACAAATTTTGTGTAGATCTGTTTAGTCACAATGGAATTATTTGTATTTTTATTATTAATGTTATGTTTTTGAGATTGCACATTGCACCACTGATTAATATGTACTGTTTGTCTACACAAATTGGTGAAAATTCATCATAATGTACAGGTAGTACGTGTTGAACATGTCGTGCTACCGTAATAAAAAAACGAATTATGCAAATTCGGTCACCATCCACCTTGAAGGGCAATTGTTTCATGTACATTCACAGAACATGACAATGGAGTAACAGTACAAATAGGGTCCTTAATAGAAACATATCAGTCATGATACAATATCCACTGCATTTTTCTCATAATGGCAAGGTTTGATAACTTCCACGGAGACTAAACTATGGTTAATCACATGTCAGCTTGTGGGAGAGCGTCTGGAGTCTGTCAATTAATCAACACAATCAAAGTGGCTTTAATGTCTGTCAGAAAGCCTGGCGAGGTCTGGGCTATTATAATGTGCATGGGTGGTGTCGGCCTGTCAATCAAGCTGTTGTTTATGTTGGAGTGCTTTATACGGTGTCAATCAGATTGTAGAGGGAAAGTGGGGGGTATTGAATTGCGAAAATTTTCACTTGGACATTTTCGGGCTGTATTTGTTGAATGCATGTTACTAGTGGTTAAAAGGGACCAATTATGCAAAATTCAGTCGGCAGTGTGTGTACACAACCACCCTATAATGTTAAAAATCCACCCACTCCTCTTTTTTTTAATCCCTTAAATCATAATCATTGTCTCAGAACAAGCCGTTTGCAGTTTCTATGCGATGTCACATTGCACAGGCCCCGCCCACGACTGCTGACAGGCTTCGCCCTATTAGCTTAGCTCCTCCCCTCAGTGATCTGAACACAGTCCGCCATGTTTATCTCCTCGCCAGAGCATTAACAGCAGCATTCAAGTAGGGGTGTGCGATATGACGATTTTTGATCGTGGACGATTAAAATGTCTTTTGAAGAAATATCGTAGTATCGCGCATTCTCAGTTGCTGTTCTGGCGCCTCTGTCCCAACATACTGAACAACGCGACGTATATTCACATAAAATGGTAACGCAGCGGAACGGGACACTACAGTTCACAAAAGTTCATAATTTGCATGTGCTTTAATGCCTTGTCGGTTAAACATTTAATTCGCGTGCTGATGCGCTGTTCTAACGTGTGCATTTCTCAGCGCATACATGCGAAGCTCACATGCACTAAAAGCCAGTCTACCAGCGCCTTGATACTGGACTAAGTTATCTTTCGAGTCTTATTGTGCTAATACTGTCAAATACACACAAGCTTTACATAAACAAAGTCGGTGATGTCTAAAGTGAAAGCAAACTTGAGAAAATTGAGAGGAAATCTGCTTGTCAAATGCGTGTATAAAAGACGCGTCGCGCTCAGCTCTTAAAGAGACAGTAGCAATAGTAAACACGCTGCCGTTTGTCCTTAAAGGGATAGTTCACCCAAAAATAAAAATGATCTCATTATTTACGCACTATAATGTTGTTCCAAGCCTGTATTAATTTCCTTCTAATATTTTCTAATATTTTTCTAATATTAATATTTTGAAGAATGTGGCTATACAAACAGTAGCTGGTCCCCATTGACTTCCATAGGAGAAAAATATACTATGGAAGTCACATTCTTCCAAATAACTTTTATTTTCAACAGAAGAAAGAAACTTATTCGAGTTTAAAACAACTTGAGAGAGTAAATTATGACAATTTGAATTTTTAGGAGAACTATCCCTTTATTGTTAATAAAACAACAAAATGCAAAGAGAAAATCACTCACTGCTCTTGACTGATAACTTTAATAGTAGCTTTAATAAGTATAAATTTATAATTTATACAGTGAAGTCTGTTTTGTTTTATTTTTATATTTGTTCATTTAATTACTTTCTTCAATGCTACTGTTAAATACACCTGTGGCTGAAAACAAAGCACTGTTTATTTAATTTGTATATTAAGTTGTGTGTGTAATGTGTATCTTTGATCTTAATATTTAATAACAAAGAAAATAATGACAAATATTTTTTATCTTCGCCCCGTCTGCCATTCTTTTTTATTTTATATTTTGTTACCTAAGGCTTTGTTTTTAAAATATGGACATTAGTTTGGCTGTAATGCTCAGTCACAAAATAGTAAAACCAACATAAAAAAGAATCGTGATAAAATCGTTAATCGTGATTTTCCTGAAAAAAATCGTGATATGATATTTTTACCATATCGCCCACCCCTACATTCAAGCAAGAAATGTATTCTTATTAAAGCTACTAATGTTATTCAGTCAAGAGCAGTGAGGGATTTTCTCTTTTTCTTTTGTTGTTTGATTCATATTAACAGCATATATAGCATTAAATACTGTATATTACGCTGCTTTAACTTTAATACACAGATCTAATATACACATGCGATTTCTTTCCCTGCTGTTTACGTTCACAGACATAACCGACTGTGTTTATGACGATTTAAGCGCAAAAAGACGTGAAAGAGAACTTAGTAATACGGGACGCGCTGTCTGATGTGTGTGCTCAGAAAACCATACATCAGAAGTTTAGATTGATATGGCTTTAAAATACATACAGATAATAAACTTTTGTGATGATGAAGAACTGCAATGTCACGTGAGAGTGACCGCGATAGAGATGATAATCAAAACCAAACAGATGTTTTAGTTTTTGGCAGAGTATCTGAGGCACAGGCTCCGCCCTCTTCCGGAAAGTGGGCGGGGAGCAGCAGCTCATTTGCATTTAAAGATACATGCACGAAAACAGCATGTTTTTGCTTTAACTCAAAAATGTCCATTTGCAGCATGTTATAATAAATGATCTGGGTAACAGTGTCCTTGTTACATATGTTACATAGTAATAACAGTAAATTATGCATACTAATGCAACTAACCCTCGACCAAACCCTAATCCTACCCTAACCCTATAGCAAGTACATGTAGTTGCTTAATATTAATCAGTACTTAAATATATAATTACACCGTAACAATGACACCTTAAAATAAAGTGTAACCATGATCTGTTTGGTATTTTGAGCTGAAACTTCACAGACACCCGAGACTTATATTACATCTTGTAAAAAGAGGCATAATAGGTCTCCTTTAAAGGCCGATTTCTCTCTTGTTTGTTGCAGGGGCCGTGGGAGGCGTGTGCGCCCTGGCGAATGTCCTGGGTCAACAGGTGTGTGATCTAGCACAGCTGTGTGTTTCAGGACGCTGGGACGAGGCCAGAGAGCTCCAGTATCGCCTCATCGAACCCAACACAGCAGTGAGCATCACATCGCCATGGCAACGCCGCACATTTATACCACAGATGCATTTACTGCCATATAGGCATGATAAACATTAGACGCAACCCTTCCCCCAAGAGCTGTTGAGCTTTGCTTCAAAGGCCAAGAGAAAGAGTTGCACTATGGTGCAAATGCGCTTTTCAAAAAAAGAACATAATTGGCTGGAAATCAGTAAGGTTTGATCAGAATGAACAGACTCTGAATGATGTCTTTGACCTTGTTAGAAAGAGAACCTATGATTGATTTTGACTGTATTCATTAAAGCACAATGTCTCCCTCTGGTTTTTTTTCTAGGTAACTCGACAGTATGGCGTTCCAGCTTTGAAACAAGCAATGGAGTGGTTTGGATATCATGGTGGCGCGTGCCGGTCCCCTTTACAGCCGCTGTCAAAGGCAGATTTAGCTCGGCTTCAACTGAGTTTCTCCTCCAACGGATGGCTGGAGAAGTAGAGAGGGCAACAGAATCAAAGTGTTACAGTAAACCCAATGTTTAATTATTCTGTTGGTGATATCATTCATTTAAACTAATGTTCTCATGAGATTTGCCCTTTCAAGAAACCTAAAATATTTCCATTGATTTTTTTTTTTTCTCTTCCATTCTGGATGTTTTATGTTGCGTGCTTATTATAAACAAAACTGTTCATTCAGTTTTTGCATAGTTTCAGTGTTTTCATTATTATTTTCCGGCATCACAGTATTGTTTCTCTATGCATGGTGCAACACATCTTTAAAAGCCATTCCCGATGTGATATTACGTATATATTTACTGCATTCAAGAAGAGTGAACTTCTCTTTCATTGCCATCGGTGGATCGACTTCAAAATGTAACGTGCGACTGTATGTACAGCTTATACAGTTGTAAATAAAGCAAAACAACACTTTGTATATTTTGAAAAATACAGTATGAAATCCTTAGGAAACAATATTTGTTACATTCTTGTTTTAGAAGCGAAACAACATTTTTATGATTTTGACTGGACAATATTATGTTGTTTTGAAGTAAAAATGCTTTGCATATTTTGAAAGTACAATATTTGTATTCATCCACCTATTCTTCCAAACCTATTCTCTGTAGGATCACGAATTTGTTTAATTAAAACAATATTTTCAATACTTTCGAAACTTTTAAATACAATATCTGTGAAACGAAACGGTATTTTGAAAGGAGTTTTTTATGCATTTGTGATTTAATAATGGAACCAGAGGGTTCAGTTTCATGTGTGACCACAAGTGGGCGCTCTACACCACCAAGCGGGCGTTTCAATTGTCTGATGAGGTGCAAACCTGTCTTTTTTTAAAAGATATAAAGGATAAAAAGCATTGGTATACAAGTCATGCATCTCTAAATGGTAGATTGTTGGAGGATGAGAGAAAATGAGAGAGAGAGAGAGCTTCTGACTCTTGCTGGGAGCAAAATGACAAGAAACTCTAGACAGAGAGCAGTCATTATCCTCTCTCTTCACCTCATTCTCAGTCTATTTAGAGAGCTGTTGCTCTGACATTTCAGATTTTTTTTCTCTGTAAATTTCTTGTCTGCCTGTCCTTGTTGCCAAACCTTGTGTGAACTATTCTTTTCTTCTCACATCTCCACAACCACTTCTACAGCACGGGTCCTCACCCAAGGCGATGCGTCGACCTCGAGACCACACCAACACGTTACCCTCTCAGTCATTAATGCAGCGGTAATGAAGAAAGATGTTTTAAAGGTATTCATATCATTCTTCATCCTCCTGACCCGTATGTGTCTGCTGTGCTTTCAGCCCGAACCCTTTGCGCTCCTCTACTGAGCGGAGTTGCACATGATGAACTAGTTCCTCAGGCAAAGCCTCGTTTCTTCTGACAATCTCTAACATTTAGAGCGTTAATTAAACTTGAAACCAAGTTTGCAAATATGTTGTATATTTACATTCTAAGTTTTGGGAGTAAAAAAATCAGTTAAAGAGCGCCTTCAGGAACATGACCAGAAGTGTGACTTTTCACAATTCACACTTGGTTTGATTGCCTGGTCCGAACCCGAGTTATATTGTATATTGTAATTTAAATCGGACTACTTTTCAATTTGTATTTCATAAACCAACATCTAAAGGAAAACGTAATGGGGTTTCAAATCAAAATATGACTTTCTGTTACAAAACAGGGCATTGATTTCACCGTATCAATCACACACAATCATATTTATCAGGCATTTTGGGAGACACAACAAGTGAATAGGGAAAGAAATTATACATCAATATTCCTATGAAATATTAGATGATATTATTAAAATGTTGCCAATTATTACTCGCATTATTAAACTTCTTTCATTGCATGTTGCCCCAAGAACACATTAATATACAAATTAGATACAGTGTATAGATACATTGCATTGAATGGGAATATTCATTTATGGACATTTTACTCATATATTGCATAAAGAAAAATGGTGTATCAGTTAATTCCGTTATATCTTTCATAACATGCTTGAGAATCATCTTTATGCAAATTTTGATAAAAAAAAATATATATATCCTGAAACCCAAAAATGTATTGGTGAAAAGTGCTCACATTAGCTAAATATAATCAAATTTCAAACCAAGCAGCTTTCTATGGAAACTGAATAAAAATAAAAAAGATAATTGTGATTTTTTTTTATTTTTTTTTTACTTTTTTTCTCAGAATCGCGTGATATAAACTCACAATTCGGAGAAGTCTTTTTCACAGAATTTGACTTTTTAACACGCAATTGTGAGAAAAAAGTTATAATTGTGAGAACATGTCAGAATTGCGAGATATCTCACAAAAAAAAAAATCAGAATGGTTTGATAAAAAGTTGCAATTAATATAAATTTTTTTTTGGGGGGGGGGGGCGTAAACAAGCTTCCATACCTTCGTTTTCTCTGTGTAAAAGTCTGCATGGGGAAATCTCTTTGCCCTCAAGCAACATTCCCGATCACGTGGATTCCTATTGAAATGACTGGACTCTCCCTGCCAAAATTTGCTGAACAACAGTAAAATGGGACCACACCTTTATTGGTTGGCCAGTTTTTATTTGCAGTGCTAAAGGAAAAGAAAAGAAAGACACCTCACCATACAAAAAAATCAGTCACATTCATGGCATGCGAACGATTGTGTCGGTCAAATAGATGCGTTACCTGCCGCTCATTCAAATGAAAAAGTGAATTGCACCAAATAATCGTCTTGGTAGGCCTCAAAAATCAGACTCAAACCCGGTCTTATGTTGAAGTTGTGTTTCCCCTTAGGTTATTGCTAGGGTTAGGGTTAGGGTTACTGGGTTACTGCTAGGGTTAGGGTTACTGAGTTTCTGCTAGGGTTAGGGTTACTGGGTTTCTGCTAGGCTTAGGCTTAGGGTTACTGCTAGGGTTAGGGTTACTGGGTTTCTGCTAGGCTTAGGGTTACTGCTAGGGTTAGGGTTACTGGGTTTCTGCTAGGCTTAGGGTTACTGCTAGGGTTAGGGTTACTGGGTTTCTGCTAGGCTTAGGCTTAGGGTTACTGCTAGGGTTAGGGTTACTGGGTTTCTGCTAGGCTTAGGGTTACTGCTAGGGTTAGGGTTACTGGGTTTCTGCTAGGCTTAGGGTTACTGCTAGGGTTAGGGTTACTGGGTTTCTGCTAGGCTTAGGCTTAGGGTTACTGCTAGGGTTAGGGTTACTGGGTTTCTGCTAGGCTTAGGCTTAGGGTTACTGCTAGGGTTAGGGTTACTGGGTTTCTGCTAGGGTTAGGCTTAGGGTTACTGCTAGGGTTAGGGTTACTGGGTTTCTGCTAGGCTTAGGGTTACTGCTAAGGTTAGGGTTACTGGGTTTCTGCTAGGGTTAGGGTTACTGGGTTACTGCTAGGGTTAGGGTTACTGGGTTACTGCTAGGGTTAGGGTTAGACAGTTAGACAGACACAACACCAACTCCCCACGAGCACATCAGCCATATTTAATGTAGAGTTGAGATAGTGATCTATTATGATGATATAATTGTCTAAAATGTTGACTAGACTACGCATTTGAAACTATAGTGTCATATTGCTTCTTGAAGAAATTATTTCAAAATGTAAAAATAACTTTTTGTCTTGTTTTTCTCATCAATTCCAGAGCAAATCCTTGGCCGTTCCTACACTTGCACACACCTGTCATTCATTTCAGTACACATTTAGTATTTCTGATCGATGTCTTTCCAATAATATTGTGGGAAAAGAGCTCCACCTTTCTTTCAGACTAATGCTTCCAGGGAAAGTCATGCAACTCCGCTTTCATACTCGTATACTTTGGTCACAAATGTAAAGCTGCCAAAGATTTAACTGAACACAGAGGGGAAATATAATGTGCAAAATGTGTCAAATAAAACACATCTTGGTTTCGATCCATCAAAAATAAAAAAAATAAAAAGAACTCTAAACTCCTAATGAAAAAAAAAAACTATAATAATAATAATAATAATAATTCATTACATTTATATAGCGCTTTTCTCAGCACTCAAAGCGCTTTACATAGAAGGGGGAATCTCCTCAACCACCACCAATGTGCAGCATCCACTTGGATGATGCGACGGCAGCCATATTGCGCCAGAACGCCCACCACACACCAGCTTACTGGTGGAGAGGAGACAGTGATGAAGCCAATCAGTATGGGGATGATTAGGAGGCCATGATGGACAGAGGCCACTGGGCAAATTTGGCCAGGATGCCGAGGTTACACCCCTACTCTTTCGAAAGACATCCTGGGATTTTTAATGACCACAGAGAGTCAGGGCCTCGGTTTAACGTCTCATCCGAAGGACGGTGCTCTTTAACAGTATAGTGTCCCCGTCACTATACTGGGGCATTAGGACCCACACAGACCACAGGGTGAGCACCCCCTGCTGGCCTCACTAACACCTCTTCCAGCAGCAACCTGGTTTTCTCAGGAGGTCTCCCATCCAGGTACTAACCAGGCCCAGCCCTGCTTAGCTTCAGTGGGCAACCAGTCTTGGGCTACAGGGTGACATGGCTGCTGGAATACATTTAAGTATAGTCAGGGGCGGACTTTACCATTAGGCAAAGGTCGGCAATTGCCTTGGGCCCCGAGCTACCTAGGGGCCCCCAAAATGCCCTATTAACTTAGTTTTTTATATATATATTTTTTATATATATATTTCTAAAACTCCATTTGCGAAAAATGGCATCAAATCATTAGTGTCGCAGACAGGAGGGGGCCCCCCGCCTCACTACATTGGACCATTCCATTATCTCACTTACTGCGCATCTGCGAAAGTGACAAGGCTGTGCCAAAAAACTGACGGAGAAAAAGAAGTGATTGACAGACAGAGTGTACAGAGTGACAGACAGAGTGTACAGAGTAGTAGACAGTAAAAATGAAGCAAAGCTAGCTACCCAAGCGGTGCTGAAAAAAGGAGGAAGCGGGAGGAAAGCAAAAGGTCCGTAAAGGTGCGCGGCGCGAAAGTTAAACAACACAGTAACAGGAGGACTGGGAAATACACAAACAGAGCAAGACGAGTCTAAACGCGAAAGTGTTAAGTTTCGAAGTTACCCAAGCGGCTCAAATAAAAGAAAAAAGTGAAAAGACGCTGATAAGTATTTGGGAACGCTGCCAAAGATGACAAACTTTTTTACGGCTAGCCTACTGTTGGGGATAACTTGCAGATCAGGAACAACAACGTCCAACGCACAGAAAAATCGTGAGGTAAAGAGGACACGGAGATCGAAAGACAAAACTGAGCAGTTTACTTATGAATCATGATATTTTAAAAAATCTCAGCTCTCAGATTCTGTCAATTCTATTACGAAATTCAAACAATAAATACCGTTTTGCCGTTTTAATGTGACGTGACAGATTCCTATAGCGGCACGTGAACTGATCATCTCTAGCTAATAGTAAATAAACACGAATTAACAATGTTGAAAGATACAGTAGCCTATAACATACCGAAATGTATATTCCTCATTCATAATATCGATCAATAAGTGTTTTTCAACCGCGGAAAGAGGTAAAACAGCTGGAGAACAATCGTCACATAACATTTACCTCAGGAAAGCCATTTAATTGGCTAGAAAAAAAAAAGAGCTATAGAGAGTATTTGGCTAAGTATTTGTAGGTCTACTATATTGCTTATTTTAACCTTAAATTATACCAGCTGATAGGGCTTTTTTTTCTTGAGAAAAAGTAACGCCTATCTTGTGAAACGTTACCTAATATTTATCCAAATGAGTCAGAATTTAATCGAAATGGTGAAATTTGTCAAGCAAAAAAAAAAAACTTGCTTACCAGAAATTGTACCAACATTGTAACATGTTTCTGTTTAGGAGTAAAGAAGTGTATGCAGGGTTTAAAGGGGACGTTTTTTTCTTCTCTCTCTAACCTTTTCTTCCCCGTAGATTAGCTTTACCTGCCTATCCACCATTCAGTCGGTACATATTTTTTTCGTTCTCTTTTAAAGATTGGATGGGGAGGGGCCCATACCTACCTTCGCCTTGGGCCCCCGATTTGCTAAATCCGCCACTGAGTATAGTACTAATCCATTATCATATTTACTGGCATGTCTCTTGAGACTAACTGGTAAAGATATTATAATTAAACTTTATTTGGAGTACTTCTTTATTGCACATTTCTTTATATTAAGCCTAAAATGTGTTTTAATATCACTATTAGTAAGGATAGCATGATGATCACTGTATAATATCAGTCTTTAAATGCAAGTTATTTAAAGAAAGTATTCCAATAGTTCCATTTTAGCTAAATTAAATATACTTATCTTTAAATATCTTTAAAGACAAACTAAATATCTGTAGTTGGACCTCAGCACTAATGAAACAAATAAATAAAGTGCATTAAGTATAACAGTAGTTGTTCCAATGTAGCAGACTTCAAGTTGATCAATTTAGTAAACCAAAAGTACAATTGCAGGGTATTTTTTTATTTTTATTAAGTACATAAATATGTAAATGCATTTGTTATATACTTAGCATGAAATAAATGAATTTCAAATACATTTTAGGTATAGAATTGGCAATATATATGTTCAGTCCCTGAACAAAGGATATATTTCAGAACACATTTTGAATGCCAGGTAAAGCCTGAACAGTTCTGAATATTTCAATATTTTGCCATGGCAACAGGCCCTACGCTTGGAACAGGCTAAATTGTTGCAGCACTTCACACACTGCAGCATTGCAAGGTGATGCAAATTAAGGTGACTACAATGTCCCTATGTCAACAGAGCAGTTGGTGAGGTTAAAGTCCATTTTAAACACGACCTGAAGCAAGTTTTGTGATGATAGGAAGATGTAAATGGGCCACTGGCCTTAGGAAGGCATGTGGACATCAAGTGAAATTTCACTCGAGTTATGTGCGCACTTGCAGACGTATAATTATCCATACAATTATGAAGCAAAACAAACTTGCTTATGTCTTCATCTATCATTTTACTTTAAAAAGGTCTTAAAGGCTTAAAATCAGTCATCCTTCATATACAAAATAAAGTTTCCCAAAAACTTTTGGGAATAAAAATATCACTATCTGCTCTTAAGTTGTCTAATTAGAAGGTTGGTGTATATTTAAAGTTAAATGTTTTCCTATAGATGTTTAATTATAGTTAAATGTTTTCCTTTTGTTTGTTTTTTGAGATACCTGTAGTTATCTTAAGAACTGTTAAACAGTAGCCTAAAATATCTCTGTTTATATATTAGGATATGGTATTTATATAATACTAATATGGTCACTAAGCTTTAGTTACCAACAAATACAAAAAACAAAAAACTATTCTGCTTGCTGTGACTTGAAATACCTTCGTCAGCCAAAGCGTCTTGCACTGGACACTAATTAATTAACAAATGATTTACCTAATTAGGCATTTAGCGGATGCTTTTATCCATAGTGACACTGAACAAAACAGTTACTACAGAGAGAGTCCCCCTGGAGCAACCTGGGGTTAAGTGCCTTGCTCAATGGTGCAATGCTTACTGGATCATCCTTGAGGAGTTTGAACCTACAAGCCTGTCAGATACCAACCCAGAGATTTAACTACTACTAGGCCACAGCGCGCACATTCATCAAACTCAATGGCCCATGGACACACTGGAGTAAACATTATTATCCACCTGTTAAACCACCAGAGCTGCTTATTTCTGTCAAAACTGGCATAATTGTTTCTTGATGGCTTATTTCCTAAATCATCTTATATCTCTAATGGCTAACCCACACTTTCACCACTGGAATCCCACAGGGTTCAGTACTGAGTCCGCTTCTAGTCTCCAAATCTGTTCACAAAATGCATTGCCTTTGCAATCTGAGAAAAGATCTCAGCATGCCGATCTGATATATCAACCTGGTTGGCTACTATCACGAGGCTGACGTGACATTTACACCCACAAATTCTCCAAATTTTGAACGCCATTCACAAACACATCCTTACTTGTGCGCTTGTTAATAAAAAAAGATTCTGAATTACAAATGTAACATTTCTGAGGTAGTAAGTCATGAAAGCCCTTCCCGCACACAATGTCCTTCGATTAAAAGAAAATCTGCTAAAGTAAATGTCTGAGGTAGTTTCTCACAATCTGAAACAGAAATGCTTATTTACTGTACATGATAATCAGGAACTGAAATGGAACCAGTTCTGTAATATTCAACAAATACAGACCCCAAAACTTGAGCTTTCTCATGGCACAACACAATGCATCGCTCACTGTCAAGAAGAGTGAACTTATCTTTCACTGCCTAGATCTGGATGGACTTCTAAATGTAACACACAATTCGTAAAAACATCACAGACAACAACAGAAAACACAAAGTAAAAGAATCTAAATAATCAATATAAATAACTGAAAGTGACAAGGAAAGCAGCAGTAGGAATAAAAGCAGTAAACATTAAAACAAATAGTAATTTGCATAATGTATTCTTGCCGTGGTGAATTACTGAGAACTCAAGTGCCGCATCTATCACAGTATTTCTGTCCACGGATTCCACACCTCGCACAAAATGCCCTCCTTCAACAGACACAGAAAATAAGTAAGGCTGACTTTGAGTCTTAGTGCTTAAATTATCACAGTACAAGCATGAAAGAAACACAGATTATCAAAAGAACATAAGTAAAAATAAATGCAATTAGTCTGCAAACTAACCTTTCTGCAAAAGTCTGCTCTTTAAGTGGTCTGTGTATATATGTATTTTTGTACTTGTGTTTCTATTCTTTCCTAAAAATTCTAGTTAACAACTTTGGAATTCATGAGGAAAAAACGCTCTTCTGCCCTTTTGCTTCTACTCAATTGCAATATTTACAAGTACAGATCAAAACCATTTTGTCCTTCTGCATCTGTAATATGTACAGCATAACAATATTTATGCATTGCCGACAAAATGCCTGCAGTTAAAGAAAAAAACAAGAAATGTTATTTTCAGGGGTTGTTCTCCAAAAGGCGGCAAACTCAATTGTGAAAGGGTTCAAATGTAGGCTAATACATTAAGTCTTTATGTCAGTTCACTTAAGATGCATTTATTTGTGATCATGCTGCCGAGTGAGATGATGGGTCATGATTATGATGTTTCCCTGTAGATATGTGGTACAAAAAAAAGATGTGTGACAAAAGACACAGTTTAGATGACATATCTAACACAATGAGTTTTCTTGGATTGAATACTGGAAATAGTGGACATATTATAAAATGTATTGGTAACACTTTATTTTGATGGTCTCTTTTGAAAATGTTTCAATTCAACTTTTGAAGTAACTTTGCAACTACATGTCAACTCTCATTAGAGTTTTAGTAGACTGTTTGCTTCATATCAGTCAACATGTCCAACCCTACCAAGTCTATTAATACTCTAATGAGAGTTAGTAGACATGAAGGTGGAACGTTACTTATAGTTAACAGAATGTGTTAAAGGGACCATCAAAATAAAGTGAAACCGAGTCTATTTATTTATACTCATTAGATAGGAATGAGAGAGAAGTGAAGCAATGGAAGGATAAGCTGATAAAAAAAAAACCTGATATGATCAGTAAGTCATAACAACCTGTTGTTATGGCGGGTCAGGCAAATATGAGAAGGAAGGATCTAAATGCAGCAAAGAAGATAATCCAAACATGAGAAAACATGCAGGAGCAAACCCAGGGCAATGCAAACAACACAAGACAATGAACCAATGAGTAACCATAACAACCAATATAAACATACTTAGATACTATACAAATATCTTTAAAAGATTCATAATTTTTTTTAACGCTTTTAGCTGTAGATATGTAATAATGTTTACATTTAAGTGTTGTCAATTCATCCATATTGTACGTTTAAGCATCTATCTAAACGTACAAAAGTTTACATTTTGTACCTGTAAATGTTACGTCTTTATACCTACGTTTAACAACAAGACCAGGCTGAGAATTAAACTAAAACCAAAAAAGAGTGTTTTTCCTATTTCTTTTCATCAAAATAATGTAAGCAATTTATCCTTGGTTTAATAGTTAAAAAAATGAGTTGAAATGACTTGTGCAGCCAATTTTAAAATTAGAGGAAGTTTTTTTTTACAGCGAGGAAAGGATCAAGAAACAGTAGCCTACATATCATTCTTAAAAAGACAGAGGGGGTACGTGAACGAAATGCTGAGTTTTGCCGTTCATTTAATTCTACCCTACTGTAAAATAACATTAAAACTGAGCATGTATTTCTAGCAGGTAAAATGCCGTAAATACATGACATCCAATCAAATTACCTCATCTTTCACGGTCAAAACTGACTGCATCCACACAAGCCCGGTGCATATGATAGGTTGTGTGCACCGTGCAGAGTATGTTGCCTTAGCAAACTGCGCTATATTACTTCCATTCTTGACCATGTACCTTTTGGAAAAGCGAGAGAAAGGCTTGTCCCTTGCAGTCTTCCAATGAGCAAAACTCAGTCCTTCGCCTAGCTGCCACAAAGACATCCGCCAACCAGGCCTCCTCAGCAGAAGATGGATCATGCTTTTTAATCCAGGTTTGTAGTTCTTGACACAAAATTCTCAAAACTGATTATAGTTTCTGCAAACTGCTGTATTGCCTTTTCTGGAACAGGAGCACCAGTTCTGGGAACTAGGTCCGGTTGGTAAGTAAGTAAGGCGCAACTAACAAGACCTGCTCCTCGTCCTCCCTGACCTTGCAAAGAGTCTGTGCGAGATGGCTCACTGGGGGAACTCGTACTTGCGTTACCAGTGCATCCGTGCCGACGGTCCCCTCGGTCAGGGAGTATAACTACTGACAGTGGGACGTGTCCAGAGTGGCAAACAGGTCCACCTGTGCGGCTCTGAAGCGTCTCCAATTTAGCTGGACCGCCTGGCGGTGGTGTCTCCCTTCTCCCGGAAGCGTGGGCTGTCGTGAGAGCTCGTCGGCTGCACAATTGAGCTCGCCCGGTACGTGAATGCTTCTGACTCCAGAAGAGGAGATGGCGGGGAGCGAATTGTGACATACAACAGGAGCGTAGTCATCCTGGCGGTTGATGTACGCAACATCTGCAGTGCTGTCCGCCTGGACCAGCACATGCTTTCCCTGTAGCAGTGGTCTGAAGTTGCGCAAGGAAAACCGTACGACTAGCAACACAAAACAAATGATGTGCAAATGCAGTCAAGGTCCTGTCTAGGAGCCCAAGGCTTCATGCTCGTGGCACATGGCACCATAGCATCTGTTGAGACAACAACATGCCTGGACACTTATTCTATGGGAACAAGGTCTGACCACGGGCTGAAGGTTTAGCAACAGGCCGGTGTGATTGCCACCCGGTGTGTGTGTCGCTGCACCATGCCCATATCGAGACTCGGCCGTGTAGCCAGTGCTGAAGCGGTCTCATACGAAGCAACCCAAGTGGCGTGACTGTGGCTGTGAATGCCATATGCCCCAGGAGCCTCTGAAACAGTTTCTGTGGAACCTCTGCTGTCCTGCCCTTGAATGAATTCAGGCAGTTCAGCACTGACTTAGCAGGCTCGTTTGTGAGAAATGCTGTCATGTTGACCAAGTCCAACTCCATACTGAGAAAAGAGATTCTCGGCACGGGGGAGAGCTTGCTCTTTTCCCAGTTGACCCGAAGCCCTAGATGGCAGAGGTGCTTGAGCACCAGGTCCCTGTGTTAGCACGACTGCTCCCGCGAGTGGGCCAGGATGAGCCAGTTGTCAAGGCAGTTGAGAATGTGAACACCGCGGCTCTATCACGTCCATCGCCAGTAGGACTGCGATCTCCTCGTGCAGGACAGGAGCATCCTTGTCCACCACTGAGGTGTACCGGGCGCCAATGAACCTGGGGGGACGGCAGGCAAACTGAATCGCATAGCCGAGTCTGATAGTCCGAATGAGCCAGCGAGACGGGCTAGGAAGCAATAGACAAGCTTCCAGACACTGTACAAGTGGAGTCAGAGAGACTAAAGATGTACCCGCAGTGGGGCAGCCTGGTGGTGCACAGGGGCCGAACGTGCAGTGCAACACTTACCTGGCTCCACGATTTGGCACTGCTTTTTTACTGAAGCCAGTGGCGGAACAAACATTTGACTCAGCAAAAGATACTCCACACCAACACTCTCTGGAGGTGTTTGTAAAATCAAAAAAACGCTCTGCTCTTAAATGAATGAGTGCTGCACGCTTCCTTATATACCCACTTCGCTGAGCGGGGTTCGCAATGCCAATCTCACTCGCCAATGTCCATTGGCTTGTTTTGTTTACACTCGAAGGTGATTGGGCTCTCCGGTGAGATCACAATTCGTCAGTCACCTAACATATCTTAGAACGTGACTGACTGATAGGGAACCATTTTTGGTTCCCCAAAGAACCTTTCAGTTAAAGGGATAGTTATTATTAAAATTAGCCCATGATTTACTCACCCTAAAGCCATCCTAGGTGTATATGACTTCCTTAGGGAATACAATCGGAGTTATATAAAAAAAATTCCTGTCTCCTCCAAGCTTTATAATGGGAGTGGATGGCTGGAGAAAATTTGAAGCCCAAAAAAGTGCATCCATCCATTATAAAAGTAATCCATATGGCTCCAGGGGGTTAATAAAGGTCTTCTGAAGTGAAGCGATGCGTTTGTGTAAGGAAAATACCCATATTTAAAACTTTATAAACTATAATCACTAGTTTCCGACAGACGGCTGTACGCATCGATCCCTCCAGGGGTCTCGTTGCTCCTGCTGCAGCTGTTGCTTTGGTGTGTGTCTGAAAGCTTTGTATATCTTTCTGTTTTGAATCATTATTTACTATCATTCCTTGTTTATACTGCTAAATATAACTTACTCAACATTACACATTAACCTGACATCGCTAGCTTCAATCTAATTCGTTATTGCTAGCACAACACGCTAGTAATTCGCTAGCCTGTTAGCGTGCCATCTGTGCGCTCTTTATTTATTTCTTTATTTTTCTCTCGCGCCTTTTACGAGTCCATCAAACAACTTAGGTGAGTAGGATCAGTCAACAAACACGGTAAGTCATGTCATCTTCTCCTCTTATTGTTACTTGCACATCATGCAACATGTTTAGCATATCCTTCCCTGTCAGCACAGGATTTACATGTGATAAATGCAGGGAGATAGTCAAGCTGACGTGGAAGATTTCAGAACTAGAGACACGCATCCAAGCTATAATCAAGGTTAATTGTAAGAGTGCAAGGGCTTTAGATACTGCTTTGGATGCGACTAGCTTAGTGAACTCTTTACATTGTTCGGTTCCGGCTGAAGTAGAGCCCGTGCAGCAGGGTAATTGGGTGACGGTGAGACGCTGTAGTCGCGGGACAAAACACAGCTCTTCTGTTCCGATTACAAAAACCCATGGCTTCACATGGCTTACAAAAACCCATGGCTCCACTTCAGAAGGCCTTTATTAACCCAATGGAGCCGTGATGAGTATTTTTATCATGGATGGATGCATTTTTTGGGGCTTCAAATTTTCTCAAGGCATTTACTCCCATTATAAAGCTTGGATTAGCCAGGACATTTTTGTATATAACTCCGATTGTATTTGTCTGAAAATAAGAATGTCAAATACACCTAGGATGGCTTGAGGGTGAGTAAATCATGGGGTAATTTTCATTTTGGGGTGAACTATCCCTTTAACAGTTCTTTAAAATAACCTTTTTTTTTTTTATGTAAAATAGAAAGATTCCTTGATCTTAAAGGTTCTTCAATCCATCAATCCAATATAGAATTATTAGAAATATTATTACAAATAAATATTACAAATAGCGCACACCTATGTGTGAAATATGTTTCACATCCCTGTTCATAGTGGCTTTTCAGCACTGCATATTTGGGATTTCTCCCTAATCTAACCTGATTCAACTCAAAAGCGTGTCTCCTGTGCTGGAGAATCTCCCATGAGAGTGTGTCTGCTGTTGCCAGAGGGTAAAGGATACAGGCAGAGCTAGGGGAATATTGTTTTTCCTATACTATAACCACCTTCACAGATAAGCGAGGCAGTTGGAGAGACCTAAATAATAATGGGAAATTTCACAAAAATAACAAATTCACTTTATTTACAATACTGTTCAAAATTAGTTTGAAAGGAGTCTCTTCTGCTCATCAAGGCTACATGTATTTGATAAAAAATTAAATACAGTAAAGACTGTGATATGTGTTAATTACAATTTGAATTTTCAGCATCATTTCTCCAGTCTTCAGTGTCACATGATCCTTCAGAAATCATTATAACATGCTGATTTACTGCTCAAGAAACATTTATGATTATCAATGTTGAAAGCATGTTGTGCTGCTGATTATTTATCTGGAAATGGTGATACTTTATTTTCTGGCGTTCCTACTTGACTACTGCGTACAACTGTATTACACCGTCATGCTCTCCAATTGATAGCCACAGCATTTACATACATTTAAACTCTGCTCAACTGTCACATCGTTCATACATACTCAAATCAGCGACTCTCGTTTAAAATGAATTGCTGCATGCCTTCAGAATTACATACATTCCTCAATCCTGTTTATGACACACTGGAGTACTCTATTCAAATCCGTTTTTGCACATGTTCACTCAAAATCAGCTCAGAAAAACACATAAAGACTGTCGAACAGCCTGCCACTTCAGATTAGATCTGCATCACGCTTACCATGTCCAAGTCATAAGTAAAACTCACTTCTTTTCACCGGCTTTAAATATATCACCAGCATTTTATGTATGGCTTCGGTCTTCTTTTATGTTATTTGATCAATGGTTTATGGTGTATTGTAAAGCATGTTGTTCAGCTGTTGCTGTATAAATGGTGCTGTATAAATAAACTTTGACATATTCTGTCTAAGTGTAAGTCTACAAACGGCATGCCAATCCTCAGGCCTCAGTGTGTGAGGATTTGAGTGAAGTGGAGGGAGGGAGCTATTGCTTTTTTTCTTTTTTCTTTTTTTTTTTGCCAGCTAATGGTTTACTAAATTAGGCTCCCCATCTGTCGGCTCTTACAGAGCTACCTATTCCCTAATCTACGAAGACATTCTTAGCCAAGAGATTTTGTAGGGGAGTGGGGGAAAGGGCATAACCCTTGGTTTTAGAGTATGTTTTTGATTGCTTTTGATTTCTGTTTGAATGGTTAAGGAGGAAGGGGAGAATAGAAACTGACATTTTGTTTGGCAAAAGAACAGAAAATTACTGTGGATTAGTGTATATAATTAAAAAAATGACAAACTTGTATATATTTTTGTTGCAGTTATTGTTGTGCACAGAATCACGGAAAATACAAATTATGTTTTTAATTTATAGCAAAGCCTCTATATATATATATATAAATGTTTCTGTGCTGTACTCAACATCAAGCCAATACCAAGTGACAGTTGCCAGATAATTAGCTGAATTTGTGTGGATTTTGTGTCAATCATAGCTTTGATGCTTGTACGTGAAGAACAAGAATTTGCAAATGACCCAATTATTTTTTTAAGAAGGCACTTTCAGGTGTACCTTTTACTCACAGGATCTATCGTTATTGAGCACATCAGAATGTACATTTGCTTAGCTTTGACAGGTACTTTTCAAACACTTCTTTAAATAAAAATTGGGTTACGGTGGTTTCAAACACAGTTCTTCAAACTAATATCTAAAGACGGCATGAAAAATCCCAAATCATATCCAGAATTGCAACTTTTACCAATTGCATTCAAAAACTCAATGTTATTTATTAATGTTTGGTTTGGTTCATAATTATTATTTTTTTATTTTATTATATTAATTATACAATATTACTATATTAATTATAGTTTGGTGTAGATTTTGCAATAAATTCAAAAGCAAGTGCAATTATTTCATCAAGAAAATCCAAGAAGGTTTTATTGTAGCAATTAGCAGTCCAAGGTCTGTTTCTTTTATTGAATTTAAGTTAATTAGACTCCTGCTGTTCCACTAATTACTGTAACCCACACTTTTCATGGAATAAATTAGTTCTGCAGGTGCTTACATTTATTGTTGAAAATGTATTTTTTTTTTTTAGTTTTTTTTTTTTTTTAGTTTGGAAACTGAGATTTTGTCTATGAAAAGCATTGTTTTAAAAAAGGTATGCAGATCAGGGGAAATGTGTCATTCTTTGTTAAATGATTTAATAAGAAAGCATCTGCAATATGATGATAATGATATGAGTTATGCCATGATAATTGAGTTAGCTATCAAGCTATTTTTGTTGAATTTTAATGAATTAATTAGTGTGAACTATAGCAACAATAGTGTCAACAATAGTGTGAATTAATTATGGAATCATTAATTCATTAATGATTCGTTATTAAATCATTAATAAACCAACTCATTAAGAGCCGGTTCAAAAGTCATTTGTTAATAAATCAGACTGCACTTGCGTCTTGCTTTTGTGTGCAAGTAAATGAAGACAACTCATAATAGACCTTCCCCAAAACCTCAGACTGGGTCATTAAACCTGTGTATTTTCATAATTGTCAATCTTTCATTGGGCTTTATATATTTTTCATTGGGCTTTCATCTTTATCTTTATAGGGTATTTATCTTAAAGATTACAAATATATATGAACTCGTGAAATATTATGGTACATAATACAGTGGGACACAATGCAGTGTTTTTAGTTAGTCTAAAATAACACAAAATGTTCAGATGTTTATGTGGTTGGGTGCAGCTGTTGTTATTTATTTTATTTTATTTTCATACCGAATAACATTTTAGGGCATATCATGAACAGAGAAACTGAAAGCTCTTTACGGCAACCCTTCAAAATAAAAGTTCGGTTTAACTTGAAGAAATTGTTACAGAAATATATTACTGTTCATTCTACAGTAGCCTAGAATTTAGCAATGTAATAACACTAATAATAATTATTATTATTATTTTTAAAACTTAATTTTTTTAATTAATGTTTTATGCCTTAATTTGATTGCCAGAAAATAGAAAGAAAAAAAAAACACAACACAGAATTTCTGAAGAATAAAAAACATTTCATAAAAAAAAAAAAATAGTTTTATTTAAATTTTAAAAAAGTGTTATTATGAATTAAATTAATTAGACATGCTTTTTGATTTTTAAAATTTAATTAAACCATTAAAATGTAACCCAGAAAACTTAAAACAGAAAACAGAATTTGGTAAAAAAATAAATAAAAAAAAACGGAATTTGAGAAGGAAAAAAAACTTTATCTCATAGGGCCCTAAACATGTTTTTTTTTATTTTTATATAAATTGTTGTTAAATTGTATAAGTTTCATGATTTAAATCAATTAGACATTCTTTTTGATTTCTAAAATTTAATTTAACCATTAAAATGGAGTAAAAAAAAGAAAAGAAACATAATTTGGGAAAAAGTCAAACGGATTTCATGGGGCCCTGCATTTTGAAACTACGAACACTTTCATGAATCTGAAAATGCTGAATGGCCTTATAAACGATTTACACACACACACACACACACACACACAAAATCCTTCTGCTTGTGTTTCATGAATGAGGCCCATTGTCTTTATAGCACTCAGTCTCTTTATGCCATCAAACTGCAGGCTCACATCAGGTGAAATATCATTTGTTTTGGCATCGGCGCTGAAGATTCAGCAACTAAACAGCAGCTCAGGAAACGCTAAGTAGCTTAAACAAAGCTATCAACGTTTACTTAAAACGAACGTTGGAGGCTTACACTACATCAATATGTAATCTTTTGTATTGGCCCCTTTAACACACATTACTGTGCTCCCAATCTCCAAAGAAACACTGTCCGTGAAGAAGCCCCTCCCCCACCACACTGGTATTTGAACATCAGATTATCCCTAAACGCTTTGAGCGCTGTGCATGAGACAAAGCTAAGGAACGAATTAGGCAATGAGAGAGTTAAGTAATGCGGGCCTTGTGCGCGAGTTGAGTTGGGGGTTACAACTAGTCTACAACTAGTCATTTTTAGTCCTAGTCAATGCTCATTAAAAACTGAAGAAACTGAACCAATCAACAGGTCAGTTTGGTCTGCATGAGAACGTGCCACAACAAATCAATTTACTGCATTGTTTCATACATGTGCACACGCAACAAAACTGTGTCTGTTACAGTTTAACCAAACCATTACCCAAAAGCGTATTCAGATCACTTGTGAGTGACTGCTTTGTCTTTCGCTGTGGGACTGATGCCTTTTGTTTATACCATACTGCAAAGAAGACCTTGAGGGTATGTGGAGCCCTGGTACATATAGCGCCTCTGTTTGTGTGTTTAGCTGTCTCTAAAGACGCCTGTAGAAGACTCTTTGTGATATGATCATTTAATATCAGCAGACTTTGTGATTTTTACAACGCAACCGAGATTTTTCGTTTCCTGAAAATGGATTATATTAAATATATATTCTTTCCAATTACTATTCTGACCCTGACTGTGAGAATGCACATTTTTCACATATCCGCAGTTAATTGTAAAAGTCTGAACTCACGCGTAGCGTTATACAATCTCTTTTGGTCTCATGACTTATTTCTATCAACTGAGTAAAATAAATGCTCTTCCAAATCAGTATTTTCAGTGAATACATTTCAATGCGTTCCTCACACAAAAGCTTCTTGCTTCAATGTGTTTTATATGTGCTTGCAACTCAGGTTTCTTTCCTGATCTGTAAGGTACTTGTCTGTTATTGCTTATTTGACTTCATAAACTCAAGGTTTGAGTTTGATTTTTGTTGTTGTTGTTTTTTAGGGCGGAGGGGAAATGTAGATTGGAACAAGAGATTAAAATACTACAGCTATACTTGCGTCACATACAGTAGAGTAATTATGTTTATACTCTATATTATGTGAATTCAACTGGAATAGTTGTGCACCTCTGGGGTTTAAGAATCATTCACTTCATTAGCTAGGGCAACATCATGACATGTATCTGAATAAGGGTCTCCGGGAGCCTGTACTGTATAAAGTTGCTTAGTTAGATTTTTTAGCTTAGTCCTTCCTTTTATTGCAATTTTCATGTTTGATAACCATTCTTACTATTTACTTTTGTTGGATGGAAAAGAGCAACTTTGCTAATCATCAAATTCTCCACACACAAAAAAAATTATTATGATTAACTAGCCTATATACTTTACTGGCATACCATTTGGAGTGAAAATTAAGCACACTATTCTCAGGTAGAAAATAACTTATAATGCATTTATATTTTATTCATTTCATTTGCCTTTTTTTTACAATTTCATCCCATATAACAATTGCTTCAATTGTTACTGTGCACAGTAACATGAGGCTCCGATTTCAATAACCCATTGAAATCACATTAGGAAATCTGCAGCACCACTGCTAGTACAATAAAAGCTGTCAGTCACTCCTAAACAGCTTACCTTTAACTGCACTGTACCTGCTATTCTGCCAGCATTAATTGTGAGGGAACAGAAATTCCTGCTTTATTACATGAAAGCTTTATTACAATCACTGCCTTAAAATGTTAGCTAATCGATTTTACTCGATCCACTCATTGGATCTCCACTCGCTGCTTCTTCAAAGTGACACCTGATTGGCTGAGCTGTTGTCCGAGTGACACCTGATTGGTTGAAAAGGCTGCAAGCTGTTGATGCATGGCAATCTTTCTTGCATTGCAAGCCATTATCCTTTTTATACAGGGATAGTTCACCCCAAAAATTGTAATTCTGTCATTAATTACTCACCCTCATGTTATTTCTAACCCGTAAAACTTTCAATCTTCTTCGGAACTCAAAAGAAGATCTTTTTTTTTTATGTGTTACGCAGCTCGTTTAAACTTCTGCAAGAACCAATGAGGTTCATTCTTGTGTTACAAAGTACGTTTAAACTTCTGAGAGAACCAATGAGGTTCATTCTTGTGTTACGCAGCACGTTTGAGCTTCAGCAAGAACCAATGAGATTAATTCTCGTGTTACGCAGCACGTTTGAGCCTCAGCAAGAACCAATGAGGTTCATTCTCATGTTACGCAGCAAGTTTGAGCTTCAGCAAGAACCAATGAGGATCATTCTCGTGTTACGCAGCAAGTTTGAGCTTCAGCAAGAACCAATGAGGTCATTCTCGTGTTACGCAGCAAGTTTGAGCTTCAGTAAGAACCAATGAGATTCATTCTCGTGTTACGCAGCAAGTTTGAGCTTCAGCAAGAACCAATGAGGTTCATTCTCGTGTTATGCAGCAAGTTTGAGCTTCAGCAAGAACCAATGAGGTTCATTCTCGTGTTACGCAGCAAGTTTGAGCTTCAGTAAGAACCAATGAGGTTCATTCTCATGTTACGCAGCAAGTTTGAGCTTCAGCAGGAACCAATGAGGTTCATTCTCATGTTACGCAGCACGTTTGAGCTTCGGCAAGAACCAATGAGGTTCATTCTCATGTTACGCAGCAAGTTTGAGCTTCAGTAAGAACCAATGAGATTCATTCTCGTGTTACGCAGCACGTTCGAGCCTCAGTAAGAACCAATGAGGTTAATTCTCGTGTTGCACAACAAGTTTGAGCTTCAGCAAGAACCAATGAGGTTCATTCTCGTGTTACACAGCACGTTTGAGCTTCAGTAAGAACCAATGAGATTCATTCTCGTGTTACGCAGCACGTTTGAGCCTCAGCAAGAACCAATGAGGTTCATTCTCATGTTACGCAGCACGTTTGAGCTTCTGCAAGAACCAATGAGGTTCATTCTCGTGTTACGCAGCAAGTTTGAGCTTCAGTAAGAACCAATGAGGTTCATTCTCGTGTTACGCAGCACGTTTGAGCCTCAGCAAGAACCAATGAGGTTCATTCTCATGTTACGCAGCAAGTTTGAGCTTCAGCAAGAACCAATGAGGTTCATTCTCGTGTTACGCAGCAAGTTTGAGCTTCAGCAAGAACCAATGAGGTCATTCTCATGTTACGCAGCACGTTTGAGCTTCGGCAACAACCAGTGAGGTTCATTCTCGTGTTACGCAGCACGTTTGAGCTTCGGCAAGAACCAATGAGGTTCATTCTCGTGTTACGCAGCAAGTTTGAGCTTCAGCAAGAACCAATGAGGTTAATTCTCGTGTTACGCAGCAAGTTTGAGCTTAAGCAAGAACCAATGAGGTAATTCTCGTGTTACGCAGCAAGTTTGAGCTTCAGTAAGAACCAATGAGATTCATTCTCGTGTTACGCAGCACGTTTGAGCCTCAGCAAGAACCAATGAGGTTCATTCTCATGTTACGCAGCAAGTTTGAGCTTCAGCAAGAACCAATGAGGTTCATTCTCGTGTTACGCAGCAAGTTTGAGCTTCAGCAAGAACCAATGAGGTCATTCTCATGTTACGCAGCACGTTTGAGCTTCGGCAACAACCAGTGAGGTTCATTCTCGTGTTACGCAGCACGTCTGAGCTTCGGCAAGAACCAATGAGGTTCATTCTCGTGTTACGCAGCAAGTTTGAGCTTCAGTAAGAACCAATGAGATTCATTCTCGTGTTACGCAGCACGTTTGAGCCTCAGCAAGAACCAATGAGGTTCATTCTCGTGTTATGCAGCAAGTTTGAGCTTCAGCAAGAACCAATGAGGTTCATTCTCATGTTACGCAGCACGTTTGAGCTTCGGCAAGAACCAATGAGGTTCATTCTCGTGTTACGCAGCAAGTTTGAGCTTCGGTAAGAACCAATGAGGTTCATTCTCATGTTACGCAGCAAGTTTGAGCTTCAGCAAGAACCAATGAGGTTCATTCTCATGTTACGCAGCAAGTTTGAGCTTCAGTAAGAACCAATGAGGTTAATTCTCGTGTTACACAGCACGTTTGAGCTTCAGCAAGAACCAATGAGGTTCATTCTCATGTTACGCAGCAAGTTTGAGCTTCAGTAAGAACCAATGAGATTCATTCTCGTGTTACGCAGCACGTTCGAGCCTCAGTAAGAACCAATGAGGTTAATTCTCGTGTTGCACAACAAGTTTGAGCTTCAGCAAGAACCAATGAGGTTCATTCTCGTGTTACACAGCACGTTTGAGCTTCAGTAAGAACCAATGAGATTCATTCTCGTGTTACGCAGCACGTTTGAGCCTCAGCAAGAACCAATGAGGTTCATTCTCATGTTACGCAGCACGTTTGAGCTTCTGCAAGAACCAATGAGGTTCATTCTCGTGTTACGCAGCAAGTTTGAGCTTCAGTAAGAACCAATGAGGTTCATTCTCGTGTTACGCAGCACGTTTGAGCCTCAGCAAGAACCAATGAGGTTCATTCTCATGTTACGCAGCAAGTTTGAGCTTCAGCAAGAACCAATGAGGTTCATTCTCGTGTTACGCAGCAAGTTTGAGCTTCAGCAAGAACCAATGAGGTCATTCTCATGTTACGCAGCACGTTTGAGCTTCGGCAACAACCAGTGAGGTTCATTCTCGTGTTACGCAGCACGTTTGAGCTTCGGCAAGAACCAATGAGGTTCATTCTCGTGTTACGCAGCAAGTTTGAGCTTCAGCAAGAACCAATGAGGTTAATTCTCGTGTTACGCAGCAAGTTTGAGCTTAAGCAAGAACCAATGAGGTAATTCTCGTGTTACGCAGCAAGTTTGAGCTTCAGTAAGAACCAATGAGATTCATTCTCGTGTTACGCAGCACGTTTGAGCCTCAGCAAGAACCAATGAGGTTCATTCTCATGTTACGCAGCAAGTTTGAGCTTCAGCAAGAACCAATGAGGTTCATTCTCGTGTTACGCAGCAAGTTTGAGCTTCAGCAAGAACCAATGAGGTCATTCTCATGTTACGCAGCACGTTTGAGCTTCGGCAACAACCAGTGAGGTTCATTCTCGTGTTACGCAGCACGTCTGAGCTTCGGCAAGAACCAATGAGGTTCATTCTCGTGTTACGCAGCAAGTTTGAGCTTCAGTAAGAACCAATGAGATTCATTCTCGTGTTACGCAGCACGTTTGAGCCTCAGCAAGAACCAATGAGGTTCATTCTCGTGTTATGCAGCAAGTTTGAGCTTCAGCAAGAACCAATGAGGTTCATTCTCATGTTACGCAGCACGTTTGAGCTTCGGCAAGAACCAATGAGGTTCATTCTCGTGTTACGCAGCAAGTTTGAGCTTCGGTAAGAACCAATGAGGTTCATTCTCATGTTACGCAGCAAGTTTGAGCTTCAGCAAGAACCAATGAGGTTCATTCTCATGTTACGCAGCAAGTTTGAGCTTCAGTAAGAACCAATGAGGTTAATTCTCGTGTTACACAGCACGTTTGAGCTTCAGCAAGAACCAATGAGGTTCATTCTCATGTTACGCAGCAAGTTTGAGCTTCAGTAAGAACCAATGAGATTCATTCTCGTGTTACGCAGCACGTTTGAGCCTCAGTAAGAACCAATGAGGTTAATTCTCGTGTTACACAGCACGTTTGAGCTTCAGTAAGAACCAATGAGATTAATTCTCGTGTTACGCAGCACGTTTGAGCCTCAGCAAGAACCAATGAGGTTCATTCTCGTGTTACGCAGCAAGTTTGAGCTTCAGCAAGAACCAATGAGGTTCATTCTCATGTTACGCAGCACGTTTGAGCTTCGGCAAGAACCAATGAGGTTCATTCTCATGTTACGCTGCAAGTTTGAGCTTCAGTATGAACCAATGAGATTCATTCTCGTGTTACGCAGCACGTTTGAGCCTCAGCAAGGACCAATGAGATTCATTCTCATGTTACGCAGCAAGTTTGAGCTTCAGCAAGAACCAATGAGGTTCATTCTCATGTTAGGCAGCACGTTTGAGCTTCGGCAAGAACCAATGAGGTTCATTCTCGTGTTAAGCAGCAAGTTTGAGCTTCAGTAAGAACCAATGAGGTTCATTCTCATGTTACGCAGCAAGTTTGAGCTTCAGCAAGAACCAATGAGGTTCATTCTCGTGTTACGCAGCAAGTTTGAGCTTCAGTAAGAACCAATGAGGTTCATTCTCATGTTACGCAGCAAGTTTGAGCTTCGGCAAGAACCAATGAGGTTCATTCTCATGTTACGCAGCAAGTTTGAACTTCAGTAAGAACCAATGAGATTCATTCTCGTGTTACGCAGAACGTTTGAGCCTCAGCAAGAACCAATGAGGTTCATTCTCATGTTACGCAGCAAGTTTGAGCTTCAGCAAGAACCAATGAGGTTCATTCTCATGTTACGCAGCAAGTTTGAGCTTCAGCAAGAACCAATGAGGTCATTCTCATGTTACGCAGCACGTTTGATTTTCGGCAACAACCAGTGAGGTTCATTCTCGTGTTACGCAGCACGTTTGAGCTTCGGCAAGAACCAATGAGGTTCATTCTCGTGTTACGCAGCAAGTTTGAGCTTCAGCAAGAACCAATGAGGTCATTCTCATGTTACGCAGCACGTTTGAGCTTCGGCAACAACCAGTGAGGTTCATTCTCGTGTTACGCAGCACGTTTGAGCTTCGGCAAGAACCAATGAGGTTCATTCTCGTGTTACGCAGCAAGTTTGAGCTTCAGCAAGAACCAATGAGGTTAATTCTCGTGTTACGCAGCAAGTTTGAGCTTAAGCAAGAACCAATGAGGTAATTCTCGTGTTACGCAGCAAGTTTGAGCTTCAGTAAGAACCAATGAGATTCATTCTCGTGTTACGCAGCACGTTTGAGCCTCAGCAAGAACCAATGAGGTTCATTCTCATGTTACGCAGCAAGTTTGAGCTTCAGCAAGAACCAATGAGGTTCATTCTCGTGTTACGCAGCAAGTTTGAGCTTCAGCAAGAACCAATGAGGTCATTCTCATGTTACGCAGCACGTTTGAGCTTCGGCAACAACCAGTGAGGTTCATTCTCGTGTTACGCAGCACGTCTGAGCTTCGGCAAGAACCAATGAGGTTCATTCTCGTGTTACGCAGCAAGTTTGAGCTTCAGTAAGAACCAATGAGATTCATTCTCGTGTTACGCAGCACGTTTGAGCCTCAGCAAGAACCAATGAGGTTCATTCTCGTGTTATGCAGCAAGTTTGAGCTTCAGCAAGAACCAATGAGGTTCATTCTCATGTTACGCAGCACGTTTGAGCTTCGGCAAGAACCAATGAGGTTCATTCTCGTGTTACGCAGCAAGTTTGAGCTTCGGTAAGAACCAATGAGGTTCATTCTCATGTTACGCAGCAAGTTTGAGCTTCAGCAAGAACCAATGAGGTTCATTCTCATGTTACGCAGCAAGTTTGAGCTTCAGTAAGAACCAATGAGGTTAATTCTCGTGTTACACAGCACGTTTGAGCTTCAGCAAGAACCAATGAGGTTCATTCTCATGTTACGCAGCAAGTTTGAGCTTCAGTAAGAACCAATGAGATTCATTCTCGTGTTACGCAGCACGTTCGAGCCTCAGTAAGAACCAATGAGGTTAATTCTCGTGTTGCACAACAAGTTTGAGCTTCAGCAAGAACCAATGAGGTTCATTCTCGTGTTACACAGCACGTTTGAGCTTCAGTAAGAACCAATGAGATTCATTCTCGTGTTACGCAGCACGTTTGAGCCTCAGCAAGAACCAATGAGGTTCATTCTCATGTTACGCAGCACGTTTGAGCTTCTGCAAGAACCAATGAGGTTCATTCTCGTGTTACGCAGCAAGTTTGAGCTTCAGTAAGAACCAATGAGGTTCATTCTCGTGTTACGCAGCACGTTTGAGCCTCAGCAAGAACCAATGAGGTTCATTCTCATGTTACGCAGCAAGTTTGAGCTTCAGCAAGAACCAATGAGGTTCATTCTCGTGTTACGCAGCAAGTTTGAGCTTCAGCAAGAACCAATGAGGTCATTCTCATGTTACGCAGCACGTTTGAGCTTCGGCAACAACCAGTGAGGTTCATTCTCGTGTTACGCAGCACGTTTGAGCTTCGGCAAGAACCAATGAGGTTCATTCTCGTGTTACGCAGCAAGTTTGAGCTTCAGCAAGAACCAATGAGGTTAATTCTCGTGTTACGCAGCAAGTTTGAGCTTAAGCAAGAACCAATGAGGTAATTCTCGTGTTACGCAGCAAGTTTGAGCTTCAGTAAGAACCAATGAGATTCATTCTCGTGTTACGCAGCACGTTTGAGCCTCAGCAAGAACCAATGAGGTTCATTCTCATGTTACGCAGCAAGTTTGAGCTTCAGCAAGAACCAATGAGGTTAATTCTCGTGTTACGCAGCAAGTTTGAGCTTCAGCAAGAACCAATGAGGTCATTCTCATGTTACGCAGCACGTTTGAGCTTCGGCAACAACCAGTGAGGTTCATTCTCGTGTTACGCAGCACGTCTGAGCTTCGGCAAGAACCAATGAGGTTCATTCTCGTGTTACGCAGCAAGTTTGAGCTTCAGTAAGAACCAATGAGATTCATTCTCGTGTTACGCAGCACGTTTGAGCCTCAGCAAGAACCAATGAGGTTCATTCTCGTGTTATGCAGCAAGTTTGAGCTTCAGCAAGAACCAATGAGGTTCATTCTCATGTTACGCAGCACGTTTGAGCTTCGGCAAGAACCAATGAGGTTCATTCTCGTGTTACGCAGCAAGTTTGAGCTTCGGTAAGAACCAATGAGGTTCATTCTCATGTTACGCAGCAAGTTTGAGCTTCAGCAAGAACCAATGAGGTTCATTCTCATGTTACGCAGCAAGTTTGAGCTTCAGTAAGAACCAATGAGGTTAATTCTCGTGTTACACAGCACGTTTGAGCTTCAGCAAGAACCAATGAGGTTCATTCTCATGTTACGCAGCAAGTTTGAGCTTCAGTAAGAACCAATGAGATTCATTCTCGTGTTACGCAGCACGTTTGAGCCTCAGTAAGAACCAATGAGGTTAATTCTCGTGTTACACAGCACGTTTGAGCTTCAGTAAGAACCAATGAGATTAATTCTCGTGTTACGCAGCACGTTTGAGCCTCAGCAAGAACCAATGAGGTTCATTCTCGTGTTACGCAGCAAGTTTGAGCTTCAGCAAGAACCAATGAGGTTCATTCTCATGTTACGCAGCACGTTTGAGCTTCGGCAAGAACCAATGAGGTTCATTCTCATGTTACGCTGCAAGTTTGAGCTTCAGTATGAACCAATGAGATTCATTCTCGTGTTACGCAGCACGTTTGAGCCTCAGCAAGGACCAATGAGATTCATTCTCATGTTACGCAGCAAGTTTGAGCTTCAGCAAGAACCAATGAGGTTCATTCTCATGTTAGGCAGCACGTTTGAGCTTCGGCAAGAACCAATGAGGTTCATTCTCGTGTTAAGCAGCAAGTTTGAGCTTCAGTAAGAACCAATGAGGTTCATTCTCATGTTACGCAGCAAGTTTGAGCTTCAGCAAGAACCAATGAGGTTCATTCTCGTGTTACGCAGCAAGTTTGAGCTTCAGTAAGAACCAATGAGGTTCATTCTCATGTTACGCAGCAAGTTTGAGCTTCGGCAAGAACCAATGAGGTTCATTCTCATGTTACGCAGCAAGTTTGAACTTCAGTAAGAACCAATGAGATTCATTCTCGTGTTACGCAGAACGTTTGAGCCTCAGCAAGAACCAATGAGGTTCATTCTCATGTTACGCAGCAAGTTTGAGCTTCAGCAAGAACCAATGAGGTTCATTCTCATGTTACGCAGCAAGTTTGAGCTTCAGCAAGAACCAATGAGGTCATTCTCATGTTACGCAGCACGTTTGATTTTCGGCAACAACCAGTGAGGTTCATTCTCGTGTTACGCAGCACGTTTGAGCTTCGGCAAGAACCAATGAGGTTCATTCTCGTGTTACGCAGCAAGTTTGAGCTTCAGTAAGAACCAATGAGATTCATTCTCGTGTTACGCAGCACGTTTGAGCTTCTGCAAGAACCAATGAGGTTCATTGTCGTGTTACGCAGCACGTTTGAGCTTCAGCAAGAACCAATGAGGTTCATTATCGTGTAATGCAGCGCGTTTGAGCTTCTGCAAGAACCAATGAGGTTCATTCTCATGTTGCGCAGCACGTTTGAGCTTCGGCAATAACCAATGAGGTTCATTCTCGTTACGCAGCACGTTTGAGCTTCAGTAAGAACCAATGAGATTAATTCTCGTGTTACGCAGCACGTTTGAGCCTCAGCAAGAACCAATGAGGTTCATTCTCGTGTTACGCAGCAAGTTTGAGCTTCAGCAAGAACCAATGAGGTTCATTCTCATGTTACGCAGCACGTTTGAGCTTCGGCAAGAACCAATGAGGTTCATTCTCATGTTACGCTGCAAGTTTGAGCTTCAGTATGAACCAATGAGATTCATTCTCGTGTTACGCAGCACGTTTGAGCCTCAGCAAGGACCAATGAGATTCATTCTCATGTTACGCAGCAAGTTTGAGCTTCAGCAAGAACCAATGAGGTTCATTCTCATGTTAGGCAGCACGTTTGAGCTTCGGCAAGAACCAATGAGGTTCATTCTCGTGTTAAGCAGCAAGTTTGAGCTTCAGTAAGAACCAATGAGGTTCATTCTCATGTTACGCAGCAAGTTTGAGCTTCAGCAAGAACCAATGAGGTTCATTCTCGTGTTACGCAGCAAGTTTGAGCTTCAGTAAGAACCAATGAGGTTCATTCTCATGTTACGCAGCAAGTTTGAGCTTCGGCAAGAACCAATGAGGTTCATTCTCATGTTACGCAGCAAGTTTGAACTTCAGTAAGAACCAATGAGATTCATTCTCGTGTTACGCAGAACGTTTGAGCCTCAGCAAGAACCAATGAGGTTCATTCTCATGTTACGCAGCAAGTTTGAGCTTCAGCAAGAACCAATGAGGTTCATTCTCATGTTACGCAGCAAGTTTGAGCTTCAGCAAGAACCAATGAGGTCATTCTCATGTTACGCAGCACGTTTGAGCTTCGGCAACAACCAGTGAGGTTCATTCTCGTGTTACGCAGCACGTTTGAGCTTCGGCAAGAACCAATGAGGTTCATTCTCGTGTTACGCAGCAAGTTTGAGCTTCAGTAAGAACCAATGAGATTCATTCTCGTGTTACGCAGCACGTTTGAGCTTCTGCAAGAACCAATGAGGTTCATTGTCGTGTTACGCAGCACGTTTGAGCTTCAGCAAGAACCAATGAGGTTCATTATCGTGTAATGCAGCGCGTTTGAGCTTCTGCAAGAACCAATGAGGTTCATTCTCATGTTGCGCAGCACGTTTGAGCTTCGGCAATAACCAATGAGGTTCATTCTCGTTACGCAGCACGTTTGAGCTTCCGCAAGAACCAATGAGGTTCATTCTCATGTTGAATGAGGAAACGGATGGATTGACCTAGCCTATGTCTAAGTTCCCCCAGTGGGGAAAAATTAAGCTGACCAAAATCAATGTTCGTCTTGATTTGAAGCATTGAAATATCAACATTGATCCAATATTATTTAGCACTGAATTTTCAACCTCAACCAAAATGATGATTCTGATGAAATTTCAACATTGAATCAATGTTACCTTGCTATCTGGGGTCTCTGCTAAATGTGGACTACACTGCTCGATTCATATTAGTTTTACTTATCTCTTTATGAACTTTTTGAAGCATCTTTCAGATTTAATCAAAAAGATCTTAATGTGTGTTCCGAAGATGAACGAAAGTCTGACAGGTTAGCAACAACACGAAGGGAGAGTAATTAATGACAACATTTTCTTTTTTGGGTGAACTATCCCTTTAATGCATTAAACATTCCTCAGAGAGACTAAGTACAAATGTAATAATTCAATTATATTTCTGTAATGTAAATTATGTTATATTTTTATCTAAAGTATATATTATTAAAATAATTACAATGTCTTTTTATTGTTTTATATATTATTTATCAACATATGAAATACACAATATAAATGACAAGGATCATATAAGTATTAACATACGATAACAGACTATTTTTAAACGAAGTCATCTGAATTCTTTTCAGAAAAAACACGCTATAGCAAAATGTAAAGCTTCGGCATAGGCTGAATAAGATTTGGATGTGGGAGGGACATGTCAGAACAGAAGAGTGCTGCAGCAGCGAAGACCCCCCCTCCAGCCCTTCCCACAGAGAGAGAGAGAGAGCGAGAGAGCGAGAGAGAGAGAGAGAGAGGGGCTGATGACGTCGACTCTGGGAAGCTCCCAGTAGAAGGTGCGCGCCCGCGGGAGGGGCCGATAGAAAATGGCGAGTCTGTGCAGAAGGCAGCAATGCACGATCGAGAGGCGCGGCTTTCGGCAGGAACTTGATTCGTGGCGGCATAAACTCATTCACTGTGTAGGTAAGCTCGTTTAACCTAACATGCAGAATTGTCCAGAACAGCTTCACGTTCCGTAAATGTGTATATTTGGTGTAGGGGACTGGTGGAAATCTATTGCCTATAGCGGCGAGCGAAGCGTCTTTTTTTGTCTCGCAACGATTTTTTCTCATAGCCGCTCACCACCCGCTGGACCTTATCAAAAAAAAAAAAAAAAAAAAATCGCAGTTATGAGTTTAGTTATGCGGCCGTAATATGAGCAATAATGTGTGTCAAGTGCACATTTGTTTTTATTTCACTGTGTAATAGTTAGCGTTTTTGCCCCGACGTTATTTCTTTAAGTTATTTTTTTTTTTTAAGAAAATTTGGGCGATGTTTATTTATTGTAAGCAGGGCGTGTTACGTGTACAGAGAGAATTGTGCATTGACCAATCAAATGCGTTCCTTTTGCCAGTGTGCGCGCTCCCTGTTTTATTGTAGGCTACTGTATTATTTGGGGTTGGGGGAGGGCTGTGCGCGTCCCCGCCCCACTGTCATGCTGGTGCTGCGCGCGCGCGCGCGTCCTCCCTTCCCTCAAATCATCGGCGCTGGGGGAGCGCGCTTTGCTGCAATGGGGAAATGTCAGAAAATAATTTTGTATTTTAGGGGAAGGTGGGGGGTTGACAAAGAAAATGACACTGCGCATATTGCATAGTTGTTATCGCGGCCTTGTCAAGACCAATTCTTGCTATCCTGAGCATTTTAATATAACGCTTTGATCTTAATCTGACGATTTTTTGGCGAATGTATACGCGCTGATATTTGAGTCTGTTTTGATGTGTTTTTTGGTTAATCGATTGCTCGCTTTGTTCGTGCACGAGACTTGCCAGTGTAGCCAAAATGTCGCGCAAACAACAACATTATTTGGTTTTTAGGAACCCACGAGTCCCGTTTCAAAGTGTTATTTACTCATATTTGTTTCTCATTTCCAAAAATATGATGGAAAATATTGGTTTCCCGCCCCTCCCCCGTTACATGTAATGTTTCATTAGCTGTGTTTAATCCTTTTAAATCGCCGTATCTGATGTTATTGGGAGATTATCTATTGAGTCTTAACCTCGAGGTTTCCTCGTTTTCAACCCTAGATTTGTGTTAATCTCCCTTTTAATGTCAGACAGAAACCCCTTGGCTTTTGGCATCTGTTAACTGCAGCTTTTGAGTAAATGTTGGTCACTCTTTATCAACCAAAACAATGTAGATATTTCAACGACATAGCGAACCGCACAAAGTCTGATTATAATGTTGCTTAAGATATGACACATGCCACAAATACATTTTAGATGTCATATGTGGATCTCTATGAATGGTAAAGCTATTGTGAACTTTGCTCTTCTGTTTGCTCAACATGATCTACATCATATCAAATATGATACACTTCTGTGTTTAAAATGACTAGGATGTGTTTTATTATCGAAGATGGCATGTGTCAGTGAAACCTGCTTAGTTATCATCTCATGATATGAGGAAAACACTCCCAATCTGTATCAAAATGCCTGTTTCAGGAAGTATCAAGGCACTGAGGTTATGTTGGTTGGATTCATTGCTCTTCTGTTCTGAAATATGAAAGATATTTGGCAGTGAGCCATTAAAGGGTTGGTTCATCCAAAAATGATTTCCTTACCCTCAAGCCATCCTAGGTGTGTATGACTTTCTTCTTTCAGCCAAACATTATCCAAGGTATATTAAGTAATATCCTGGCTCTTTCAAGCTTTATAATGGGAGTGATAGGTAGAAGATATTTTAAAGCCCAAAAAAGTGTATCCATCCATCATAAAAGTAATCCACACGCCGTCAGGTGGTTAATAAAGGCCTTCTGAAGCACAGCCATGCGTTTTTTGTAAGAAAGATATCCATATTTATAACTTTATAAACTATAATCGCTGGCTTCCGGTAACGGCCGTACGTGAGTAGTTCCGGCGGAAGAGTGACCTCTGACCCGACGCATGGCGTTTTGACAAACGCGTAAGTGTTACCGGAGGCCAGTCATTGTATTTTTCTTACAAAAACGCATGGCTGTGCTTCAGAAGGCCTTAATTGGAGTCAGAGGGTTAATAAAGAATAAAGAATATTACTTTTATGATGGATGGATGCACTTTTTTGGAGCTTCAAAATCTCAGGCATTACTTCCATTACAGTATAAAGCTTGGAAGAGCCAGGATATTTTTTAATATAGCTCTGATTGTGTTTCTTTGGCTGAAATAATAAAGTCATATACACCTAGGATGGCTCGAGGGTGAGGAAATTATGGGATCATTTTCATTTAATTTTCATTACCTTACAAATCATGGGAATTTCTATAGTTAATATAAATTTTTCCTGTTATATTCTGCTCGAAAATATTACATTGTATAAGATTGTTTCTTTGAGAGTACAATCTCTATTAATAAAAAAAATCCTTCTAGTAATCACAAATAAATATGTTATGGAAAAATGATAATTGTGTGGGAACTCTATTTTAAATATAATTGCTGTGTTTAAGGCTTAAAGATTGGTTGCTTCTTGTATCTTGTGCTGTGTAGTTATTCTGTCCATCATAAGAGATTAATTCCAATTACATTTTGAGGACATCTAGGCTAAATATTTTGGGCTTAGCCTATTGAAAATTTGCAGTGAATTCATAACGAGAGCTTAGCTTTATCATGTGTTTTTTAAAAAGTAACCAAAGCCATTAATCTCCCACCGTATTTCTGAAATCTACAAGTGTGTAAAAGTTGATTCACACCTTCATGACGAGATTTTTCCCCCGAGCTCTCTTGATAACGCTTTAGGGAGCATCATAAATCATTCCCTCAAACTTTTTGTTCCAGGGTCAAAGTTCCAAAATCCAAACTCTATTGTTGTTAACACACTTGTCCAGCATTCCAGCACTGATAGAAGTTGCAACGTTCAGAAACACATTTTTTATTATTGCAAGCTAATTAGTTTGATGGTGAATTTGGACTGTCAGTATCATATTTTGTCATACATTTCTCTTTCCGTTTCTATTTGTAGTCTGATACTGAATCGCCCTCGGTAATGTAACATGGACTATTATGTTTCCTACAGGCTATAGCTTTTCCTGTATGTTGCTGGTAACTTTTAATACAGCCTTGCATTATGGGAACAGCAGTGGTTCTCAAAACTGATGGAATCCTTAAAGGACTGATTGCCTAAAATGGTTAATAACCTGATTAAAAATGATAATAAATTCATAATAATTGACAAAAAATGACCAACATTGAATCATCAAATTCATTAACTCATAACTGTTATTTACATTAATTTTATGATGAGCATTTCCGTTTCAGTGCCATTCCTTGTCATTTATTTTCATTTACTTTAGGTATCAGTCTATTATGAGACCCCTGAATAGGATTTGGGGTGTTATGGATGGATGTTTCATTTGGTTAAGGTGCCTGTGTTTTAATAAGCCAAATTTATTCCATCTGCTGTTTATTTTCACCCCCCCCTGCAAACAAGTTGATCCGTACGTGGACCCGACGCTCCAGTGCCAAACCTAACCTTGGCTTTCCCGGCTTTCCGGACCTCTTTCTGTGTGAATTTGTCGGCACACATTTGGTGTCATGCTCGAGAGCGTCACAAATTCAAACAAAACTGAAGGTCAAAGCTGCTTGCTGTGAGAACCATTACCATCAGGAAAAATGTCACTTTTTATTTTTATCTCTAGTCATCATCTACCTCCCCCTCTCTCTCTCTCTCTTCGAAAGCTTCCCTTTCCTCTCTTTTCATCAAAGATCAGCAACAACCTTATGGCCAATTATGATTCTTGCAACGTTTCTCTCAAATATAGGGCTATTTTGGATATTCCTTTGACATTTAATCAATGCCTTAGTCTCCAGTTTTGGTCTAGTCCATATTAGATAGATCATATAGTGCTTTAACAAGTTCCTGTAGTTCTTCTCAAATGTATTATTGGTTGATATTCGTGCATTTTGGTTTTGGTGGCACATATTGAGAGCGACTTCATACCTTTATTTTTCTAGCTAGACCGTAAAACGTTTCTAGCAGCTCTTGAACATCCACCCCCAACTGAAGAGGTTGTTAAAGAAGCGTCTGGAGCTATTTGACGACAGTTTCCAGCAGATTTAATTGGTATGTAGGCTGCAAGAAGGTGCATTGATTCAAGTTGCATACGTTTTGACCACCGCTGAAAATCAACAGCATTTTAAATTGATTTAAAAAAAAAAAATTGGCATCTGAATTGTGTATGGATCTTTTTCTCAGTGGGAATGTTGAGAAGCTGCATATTGGGAAAATACGGGATGGAATTTTTTATTACATTTTTTGTAATAGTTATGCTCCATAAAGCTGCATTTAGTATTTTATTCAGTGAAATATAGGTTTCATTGCACTTAAGTTTAGATGACCAAATGAAAGACGTGTTTTGTTCGCACCATTGGAGAAACCGGTTTATAATCACAATAGCAACTGTGATTATTTTACAGTGGCGCAGCTAAGGAACTAAAACATTGATTCTTCATGATTATCGAGTTTACAGCTGCCGTTTCCATCACAGCTTTGAAGCTGTCAGGGTTTCACTAAACCATGTAAACTACTTTAAATGTACTAGCACTACACTCCCACAGAGATAATACTTTTGGTTTTTCCACTGGATTTTTCTCAACAGTTCGGATCTTAAATATGCCAGGCTTCTGTGCCTAAGTATTTTGACATCTGGGAAGTCTGTTTCCATTATTATTTCCTTTAAAACCCCAGGGATTCTCATTCTGTCAAAGGGCATGTAGATTAAATCCGTACTTTATCCCAATTCTGACTTTTCTGACTCCTCATTTCATGCAAATCCTGTTCTTTTTTTGTGTGTGTGTGTGTGTGTGTGTGTGTGTCCATGTACATAGTGATTTTTGGATTAAAGGCACAATATGTAAGATTTTTTGGATTAAAATATCCAAAAAACACTAGAACAGTGTTATGTTTTTTTTTACTTATACTTACATTATCTCATGTTTCCATCAATGTTTAAATCCATAGAAATCAGCAGTTTTAACCAGTGTAACATTGATGTCATATCCGCATTACCCTAGATTTCCAGTTTTACTTCCGTAGAAATCATGGAAGCACCAAAGACGCTTTAATAAATATTGTTTTTTATAGCAACTGTTTGGATACATTAATTGACGGAAAACTAAACTAAATTAAGTTTATAGCTCAACACAGTAGTGTTATAACAACTTTCAATACACTCAAATGTGTTTTAGTATGATTGTTTTGACCAAGTCAAACACCGCTGCGTTACTACACAATTTTAATTTGTCAAATAAAATGGCCAGGATGAGTCGTAATTCAGCACTTTCATTAGAATTACATAAAATAATGTGAATTTAAGTGATCAAACGTAAATGTAACAAAATTCAAGTTCAGGAGGCAGACATTAATCGTAAAATAAACATGACCAACAAAACGAAAGGAACGGCCGACTACGGCATATAAGTAGCCTGGAAATCCAGACCTAAATCTGAAAGATTAATGGTCTGGCGTCGACTAATGAAACTCGGCCAGCTCGAGGGGCGGCAATTGGATAACACTACGACCAATCACAACAATAAACCCCATACGCTTAGCTACCAGCGGAACTCGTGCCGTATCCGGTCGTCAAAACAGCAAAAACGTCCTTCTTGTAAAGGAATGATTCGAGCGGCGTCTTCTGTTCCTGTTTTAGATAAAAAGCCAAGTCTAACTCGTTCATTGTAGCGGCCAAAGCCGTTTCAAACAACTGGTGTTCATCCATAGCCATCTCGCAATGTTTACTAATGACTTCGACGTCACAGCGCTGTCGTCATCTCGCCTCTGGCCTGCCTATATCAGATAACCCGATGTGATTGGTGCAGCTCAGATCGAGGGGCATATTTAATGAGCATCATTACTGGACACCAGAGTAACTCGCTGAGCAAATTCAACTTGTGCTCTTGCGAGAACTCTGGATTACCAGGGTAGCATTTAAGCATAATAAAAACGGCAGCGTAAAATGTCCCACGGCCCGGCTTCATACCACAGTAACGTTAGTAAAACTTTTATTCATTAGCTCATGCATGAACACGATTTCTGTTTATTTTTCAGTGGCTGTGAAGGTGAAGACGACAACTCCCATGATCCCGCGCTCATTCACGGCGTCATCAAGCTACGCCTTTGTTATTGTTTCGAATAAGCGAATAATAACGCTCTGGCGGCGAAACTTACACACTGTGCCTTTAAGTGGATCAGTTGGTATTTTGGATGTCGGATGCAAAATGAACAATAATTGTAAAATAAAACCTGTGTGTTTGAACACATTTGTTCTCTCAAAGGCAGGTTTTCCCCTAAATTCCTCAAAGATTGTAGGTATAAGCGAGTCCTTTGATTTGATAAAATGAAACCTTCTTTAACAGCCTCTTGCGCAAGAACTTTGGGAGTGTTTCTTTTTGATATCCAGTAACCGTAAAAGACAAGATAAGCAAAATTTTCACTCTTCCTCTTTCTGTGCTGAAGTTCATTTTAGCCTTAGCTAAACAACTCCCTGTAAATTCAAGTGTGTCAAAAATCTGCCATATGGTTTACATGGTTTTTTTTTTCTTGTGTACTTCTCATGTGACACTCTGTGGTTGTTATCCATTAAACCCCCTGAACACTTGCCGTGTTGGGAATGAGTTTAGATTAGGGTGAGGGTTGAAGGAATTTTGACATTATTTTTGCTGCCTAATGTTTTCAGGGAACTGTTGGCATGCTGACGCAGGTTTCAGTGGCAAACAAATGAAAACCATTCAGCCTAGTTTTCAGGTTTACAATGGTGGTACAATTCCTAAACGCTAAAAACATTTTAGCTTCACTTTTAGCAAAGTAGTTTAAATCTTACTGTAACATACTAGTGAAATGTTGTACACAAAGACATTTATCCGTTTTCCAAAACTGGTTTTCTTATTGCAGTTATTTGATGGATATTTCGCATGCATGTGAGTGACTTTTCTTTTTTTATCCCAGATTTTGTGGTTAAAATTTTGAATACTTCAGTAATATTTCATTTAAATGCTATCCTGCAAATATATTGAACCAAATGTGAACAAAAGTCACTCTATCATGAAGTAAAAGCCACTGTTAATGTTTCTTGTGTCATTGTTTAACATTAACATTGCTTAATAGTTTTACGGTCGGTTAAGTATTTTCATGTATTTTGGGTTTATGATTAGCTGTTATTAGGGATGGGTTGCGATGGTCGATTGGTCAGACAAAGTACTTGTCGATTAGTGATTTTTTTTTATTTTTTTTATTTTGCACCAATACTTTGCATCCTGTAAAACTCTCTCGGAAAAGTTCATCCCGTTTAAAGCACAAAGGTGAATCCAAAACATACAATTAATTATTTTTTTTACACACACAACCCACCTTTTATTAGAGTTTACAAGTGTGTAGTTCTGCCCATCCCTGAGCTGTATGTTTTTATCATTCATTTTCTCCTACATCCATCTGGATTCCAACACGTGAAGGATTTCTTTTGTTTCTCATAGAGCAAGAATCCATGTGAAAATCATATGAAAAGAGCCGGCTGAAATCTCATATCAATTACATGCCCCCCCCTCCCTCCCGAATAGAGATGATTTTATACTCTGGTGATCTGATGATTATTGTCTTCAGGGTCTTTTTGCTATTAAATGAGGATTAATTGTGAATCCCATTGTTCAGTAGCTGGCACTAATTACAAAAGTAAAATCACGTGTTTACTATCCTGAATTATTATTATTATTATAAAACGATTTCTTTTTTGGTAATTTTAATATTCTCAAATGTTTTGGGATTTTTCCACACAGTTCTGATTAAAAATCATTTAGTGGAACGCATTATCTCTCCAGCGAAGTTATTACTTTTTGTCCGTTTTTTTTTCTTTCTTCAAAGCTAGATTAAATCTCATTAAAACCCATATAACCTAGAATAGCATTTGAGCATATATAGGGAGTACGAAGTGATGTTATTTTGCTGAAGTTTGAGTTGTTTTGTGTTTCTCATATATATTGCTGTTTGGTTGAATTATGATATTTTCATGGTAGTTTGACAGTTTCTTGGTAAATTTTAACACTGGTTAATTTTGGGGCAATATTGGGAAAATGTCCTGTTTTAAATCCTACTTTTTTACCAACCATTTTCTGAACTGTGCATTGACTTAACTGTGTAGTTTTTTGATTTGTCCAGGGAGAGGCCTGGAGGATTCAAGACAGATTGATTTGTGGGAACGAGTGTTTTTGAATGGAGTATCGCATCTCCTGCATTGTATGTTGACTTGACTTCCTTTCACTCGTGTATTGTCGAATTATCACACTGGCATACAGTGGATACATGTTCTCTGATGTCTTTTTGAAAGGAATTAGTTCTTCACCCCAAAAAAGAAAACATTTTCTGGAGCTCAGGAGGTATTTAGCAGAATGTCCAAGCTGCTCTTTTACACTCACAGTGGAAATTGTCACAATTCACTTTTAAAGATATAGACAATTCACTTTTTTATTGTATGGAAAAGAGCAGCTTGGACATTCTGAAGAATTTCTTCTTTTATGTTTCACTGAAGAAAGAACATTTGAACTACTTTTGTGTGTGTGTGTGTGTGTGTGTGTGTGTGTGTGTGTGTGTGTGTGTGTGTGTGTGGTGGTGAAATACAACTCTAGAAAGTGGTAACTAGCAATTGTTACCATAAAGAGCTGTTTTTTACTTGATTTAACCCATACATTTTAATTTTGTTGGTATAAAATTAACACATTTAGATTGATTCAGTGATGCTAAATAATATGTTTGACTTGAATAGAACCAGTTAATTTGGTTTCTTTCTTTTTTATCAGTGTACGCCTATAGAGGGATTTGATTTATTATGGTGGTTTTGTTGCTGGTTCTGAAAATATATGTTGATAAATATCCATATTTTTGGAAAAACTCTATGAAAAACTCTATGTTTTTAATTATACATTTTGAACATACTTGGCAACATTGACTGCATGGTTGAAATGAATCGTATTCATACAATATAATATAAAATATATGAAAAAAAACCCTGAAAAATAGATACATTTTTGTTATATCCATCAACCCTATTAAATGAACAGATAGAAGGATATTATTGATTCAAGGTCCAGGTGCAAAATAGCGGCAATGTAATACACACACGATGAAGGCCATGCCTTTTTTGTAAGTGCTTTCATTCTCAGATTGTCCTTAGGCTATAAAAATAACATCGTTTTTTTTTACAGAAAAAATGAATTCTGTCAAAGAAATATATATTTTTAAATGTGCTGCAGATGTTCTGTGGGTTTACATGGAGATCGCCACATCAGTTTGACGTGCTAGTCGTGAAAATAACCATAAACGCCTTGCAAACATGAAGTATTGTGTATTGATCGATCCTTTAAAAAATTACGGCTTTTTGAAGAAGAAAAAAAGGCGTTATCCTACATCACATTTGTTTTGTTTTTTGGTGAACACTTAACCCTATAAATAACCTGCTCTGCACTGGACTTAAATCCACATCTACTCTAACCTAATGCTTCACATTTGGTACTTAATGGCCAAGTAAACATTGCTTTTGACACTAATCACCACCATCAAAAGCTTAAAATTGCCTTTCGTAGCCAATAGTTCGTTTTTATGACAACTGGTGCATGTACGAGATGTACATTCCCTGCAATTGGGGCTTGATGACCTAAAAGGTCCTGTCATAGAAGGCCGATGTCCTGATGGGTTCAACTTGATTGGCCGTTCCCTCAAAGTACATCTGCGGGTGTACAGTTTTCCCGCACTCGAATTCAAACACACGATCTAGGTCAAGAGGGGCCCGAATGACATTGTTTAACCTCCTCTCCAAATAACACTTCTGCACTTGCAATGTTCTTGCTGGAATTGGACAAGGGAAAATAAAATAGCTGATGCAGGAAAGCGTTTGAGTGTGTTTACTCAGAGTTTTGTGCACTAGCATGTACCAGGAATGTTCTTTTTTAATTTATTTTATTTAGTTATTTATTTGTTGTTGTTGCTGGAAAAGCAATGTATTTCAGGTAATAGGACAAGACGGCAAAGTCTTCTTTTATCCTTTATCTTTATGATCTTCATAGTGTTTCTTACTAGTTAGACTTATTATTATTATTTAGACATTTAACAATCCAAGCAAGATTTGAATATATTTTTGAATAATATTTATTTATTTACTGCCTTTTTACTTTATTTAGATTCTAGTCTCCAGGGGTATCAAGTAATATTTGTTGTCTAAATTTGGCTGTTGCTTTGATACTTAAAATGTTGCATTAATTTGCATATTTTTGAGAGTGTTAACAAAAGTGACAAATGCTAACGTTTTTATTTAGTGAATTGAGCCAAGATGGGGTACAGCAATGGGCATTATATTTTTTGATTAGTCCGTTTATATTATTATTAGTCATGTATTATTGCCTGTCATATGACAATTTTTCGATTCTTGCCTGAAAACTGTCAATTCTGATGAATTTTCTGTTTTTAAAAAGTTTTGGGTGAAACTGTTTTTTTTTTTTTTATACAAATGTGTAAATGTGTTTAAAATAAATTATATTATAATACATTTTCTTAAGGATAAAAAAAAATCTATCTTAGCTAATGCTGTAAACTATATGGGGAGCCCTTAATTACAAATTACTATAATATTAAAGGTTACAATTAACAACAGAGCCCAAATTATTCAATTTAGCTGCTATTTATTTTTAGATATATAATAATCAACACTCATAAAAAAATTTAAAAAGTACTGTAAATTGCACATAAGGCAGAGCTGATAAGAATGTAAACGTGTACCTTGCAATGCAAGTCGCTTTGGATAAAAGTGTCTGCCAAAAATGCAGAAATGTAAAATAAACGTTTTGCGTTAACTTCTAAATCTAATTATAAAGTTAATTTTCTAATACATTTTTGAAATATAATCATTTACTCAGTGGCTATCATAACTTGTTTTCATGACATATTTATTTAAACATACATTAAATAATCAAGACATTAATAACAGGTTAAGTTAATATAATGTATAGGCTAATATAGTGCATATATACGAAATGCTTCTCTCTAGAGTTAATTTATCTTGCGGACTAATCCTGCTGTCGACACTAAATCTCTGAGGTAAATGTAATGCTACGTGAGATATTATTCTCGAGTTGTTTTATTGATACAACACTGGTTGAGAGATGTAAACAACATATCGAGCGATTGTCTCTTCTTCTTCTGTGCTTTTTACTGGTAGAGAACAGCGTCGCCCCCTTCTGGATTGGAGTGTGGATCGCCTGTAATGAATGTATTCGTCGTGTGACTGCATGTACCGATGTGCGGTCCGATGTGCGGTCCGATGTACGGTTCGGGGCAAATACCTAGAGTTGGGTATCGTTTGAATTTGAACGATTACGATTTCAATTCTGCTTATTGATTACGTTTCTTATCGATTCCTAATTTCAATTCCAATAAGGTAAAAAAAAATAAAAATAAAATAAACAGGTTAAAGAACAACTTGCGCTAGAAACGTTTGCCTGTGGTTTAAAAATACCAAAGAAAAGCAACTAGCCTTCATATTTTAATATAAATTTCAAGCATTCGCAACAAATAGATACAACTGAACAAAGATACGATTGAAAAAACAGTGTTTATCATAAACATTCAGGTACAGAAACTGTAATCAAATGTAAAATAACACTGCACTTTATAAATAAAATATACATTACAAATATAGTTGCAAAAGTTATTCAGTCAAGAACGAGTGAATTTTCTCTTTGTCTTTTGTTATTTGATTAGTGTTGTTATAGAGACGGCAGCAGGAATATTAGGCTGCTGTTACTTTAAGAGTTGCCCAATAGTTACACATGCAGAAAACAGCGCGCGAGTCGTCTTTATAACAAGTATCCGATTCCTGACCTCAAGTTAGCCTGGGTTTCCCCATGCTGCCTTGAGCACAGCGCGATTTTATTCACGCTGCTAGTCAGCCTGGACACCATGGACCAGATTTTCGCCTCAGCGAGGGGACCAATCACAGAACGGGGAGAGAGCAGCAAGACGATGACGACGTCTATGCGACACACCGAAGCAGTTTGTTTATATCTATGGATCCAACATGGCAGCAGACGCGAAGTTACCTTTCGATGCAGCCTTAGATAGTGTTCTAAGTAGTTTAGAACGCAAGTTTATTTCGTCTTCTTCCTCGTCGAATTTCTGTCGCTCTACATACGTCATCTGGTATAATTGAAATGATTGGCTATGAGGTACGTACAGGCGCATTTGATAGACATTCGTAGCGCCCAATAAACGGCTCTGGGCATTCGTAAACCACGCCTCAAATACGAGAAAATGAACATGTGGTTCCCAGACCACGTCTCAATGAGAAAGAGGTCTGACGTTAGCCAGGCTAACCTCAAGTATTTTTGGAATCGATTTTCGATTCCCAACCCTACGTGTACCGTTACACCCCTACTTATCAGTCAAAAGACCTGGGGTGTGTTTCCCGAAAGCATCGTTAGCCAACTATGTTCGCAAGTTCCGTCGTTATCAGCATAGTTCAACGAGTCTGTGTTTCCCGAAACCTTCTTTCTAACGAACATTCTCAAACAGCATCGCAAAGTTGTGTGGTTGGAACGACAGCTCTCGACCTGTGGTTAGAAGCAGAGTTTCTAGTTTGCATGACATGTGGACTTAAGAAATCCTGATCTTGAGCAAAATAAGCAAGATGACATTCAGTACAATCTGTATCTTTTATTTAGAATACATACAAATGTCATTTACGTCTTTTAGTTTGTCAAGTTTTTGTAGAGTGCGCATGTGTGAACGTGCTCTACTATGTAAGAACGAGCCTATGATTGAATCTGTAAATAAAGCAAAATAACTGAGAAAAATTTGAAAAAGTCCTCAGATGCCATGTCCGTAATTTATAGCAAAAAATCTAGCATTCAATCTTAAACAGATTCATTAAAAGTAGTTATTACTCCACCACCTGCGTGATGTCATTAACCAACGTGGTTGGACGACCAATTTGCGACCATACAGTTTCGGGAAACAGTCGCGACTAGCTTAGCGACCAGCTTCTCCTAGATTGGGGCGACGCCCAACCGTTCCCTGACGTCTTCGTTCGTTACGTGGTCCCGTCGCTTTAGCCCGTCCGCATCTCCATAACACGCAGAGCCTGTTCGTGATTCACAGGGCGAACAATGATCTGATAGATCTTGGCCTTGAGGCGGTCAGGCATCCGTTCGAGTTGTTGTCTTTACAAAACAGACAGAGCTGTTTAACAGCTAAAGCTCAGAATGCTAATTAAAATATATTTGTAGTGAAGAAAAAGTCTAAACCTCACTGAGTTCTGAATAAATGCGAAGATCTAATTTGCTGTCATTCACTTGTATTATACTGTATATAATCAGTATTATATCTACCATCTTCCACCTTGATCTCAGAGTATCGTTATTAAAAACTCATATCAGTCATTCTTTAATCTCCATGCAACCGTTTAACATTAATTTACCTTCCCTTTAACCTAGCGCCCTTCATCTGCAGTAGACCTTCCTACGGCATTCTCCAGGAGCTCGCCGTTACGGCCAGCGTGTTATAAATACTTTTCTAACTTCATCAGATGCTACGCCACATCAGTTGAGAATCATAATTAGTCATTCATCTGCAAACTTTGTTTGAATGATGAATGATGGGGGTAGATATCCTGATTCAATCCTCCCTTTTATACCATGCGTGTCCTTAAGAATTCAAAAGCCTTTTTAAGAGTTTTTAAAAGCAAGTTTTCAATCGCAATCCAAACATGTTTTATTTATATATATATATAGTCCAAAAAAGATGACTGACAGGCAGCAGGAGACAAAGGGATGGAGGAAAGGCTAATTAAGAGAAGTATAGCGATCTCGCCCAGTGTCACTAAGCAACGTATGAAAACCTTCTTTTACGCCCTGAGGTTAGGAAGCACACGTCTGAGAAAAGCCGGTCTGCCTCCATAAACTTCCCTTTTTTTCCTGTCCTCTCTTTAATAATAAAGTATGTGCACCTTGCGACCTCATAATTAGCTTTTTCAGCGGTCTTTCAAATTAATTAGTTTGATGTCTGTGTATGAAATACGGGGATAGAGGGCATTAAATGGTGAAGGCAGGCAAAATGGCAGTAGCGTTGCGCTTATTTATAACATTAATCTCACGCAGGTGATGTGGCACTCTTTTATTTAAGCTTCTGCAAAGAAAGAAAACAGGTTTTTAGGGGTTGCAGTTCTTGAACGAACAAGACGAAACATTAAGGTCGTACCTAAAGCCGTGGCGAAGTGGTTAATGGCGCTGAGCTGTGATGCTCAAGCGGACTCTTGAGGTTCAAATCCGGCTTTCAACGTGTCTCTTCCCTTCATTTACTGTCGTTTTTTGGTAAACATTATATAAAGGGCCAAAGATTTCGAGATTTCAACGATTTTTTTGGTTTTGTTTAGCCAAAAAGGTTTTATTTCCTTTAATCTCATTAAAAACGAAGGCCAAACATTAAAAAGCAAGGAAAGGTCTATGTTTTGAATTCTTTTTTTTCTTTTTTTTTTGGAGCCAAAGAAATACTACTGGTTTTCTTTCCCTTTTTTTAAGTGTTCAAAGCATTTTGACACAAGGTCATCTGTGAGCAATGCTTTTATGTTGGTGTTTACAGTTTATTTGGAATTGAAGTTAATTGACTCTGGCAGAACGTGTGAATTGAAGCGTAGAAAACCCTATAAAGCACTTTCCTGTATGAGAATAGATAATTGAGTCTATTGATATCACGTAGACACCAACAGCAGTCGCATGAGATATCTGCGCTATTCACTCGCCGTTGGTTTGTATTTGCTCGCCGTACACCTTCGCAGGTGATTGAGACGAGAGCAGAAATCCACTCTCTCAAGGGTGAATCCGTCCAGCTGCAGCATAAGCTTCGTTACCCCAACATCTGTTCCACTTCACTAAAAATATGAGCGTCTTAAACGCTGAATAAAACATAAGCGTTTGAAAAGCGCTCGCCTTTTGTGAGCAAAGTGTCTCTGCGTCCAGGATAATGATTTGTGAATTTATATTCTGTTAGTAAAGAATGTGAAAATAGATGTCAAATTGATTACTTTTAAAATGATTTAATTTGAGTCTTTTGTTTATATAATAACTTGCTGAAAAAATATAAATGTAATATAAAAAAAACTATGAATATTCATTTTATTTATAAATAAATCTTAGAATATATTGTAATATATTTTCATATATATTTACATGAGGGATACCTTGACAGTAATAATAATAAGAAGAATTTACTGAATTTGAAGATTTGTGAGATAAAAAGTGGCAATTACTATTTATTTATTTTTATTACGTGGCGGAAATAAGCTTCCATATGTTTGAGCTTGAAGTGATAAAATTTGTGTAGTACTTGTATTGATGTCTCAGGCTTGTATTTTTTTATTTGATTTTTCATATATATATAGTTTTTTGGGGGGACAAACGAGTGGATGTTATCATACCTTGATGCTTCTTTTCATATTTCCAATAACCAGCGTTCCCAGCGGGCATTGAGGCTCACACTATTATATATATAATATATTGAAAAGGTGTATTAAAGATAGTGGGACCTATCAAAATTACTTTAGATTAACTCTATAGTATTCTAGCTATATTTCTTGGTGCTTGAAAATTAGAGCACATTAAAAATTGATTTCATTTATTTTTATGAATGTGTCAAAGGAATAATAAAAGATATCAAGCTTGCGTTTTACAATTGAAATCCTAATCATTTCAGTGGCCTTCAGTCGGATAATTAAATAATTGGATAATTAATTAGACGTTCTGCTTTTGGCACATGGCGCACTGAATAAATCATTGGCCCCAACAGGATCGTTGAACTGCGCTGCGTGACTCCTGCGCGCCGCCACACTGAATTCATCCGGCAGATTCCTGTCACAGGGAAAATGTTGCTGCTTTTTTTTTTTTTCTCTTCTAAACATATAGAATAGCCGTCAGGGTCACAATGGCAGGTTCTTCACAGATTTGGGATTGCTTTCTCAAACACTGCGGCTTTTTTTTAGTGGGTTAACTCCTTAACCAAACAAAGAGAAATGACCCATTTTCCTCCACCCCTCCCCAATTTGAATAAGCTTGGAGTGAAATTGGATAAATGCGGAGAAACTACTCTTTAAACACAACAGTGGACTGAAGAATGAAGTTGAGGGCAGGATTGGGATCATATTTTGGTGTGTTTTTTTGTCTTTTGAACTGCTTGGGGCCGGATAAAGGGTGACATCCTCTTCCGATGTATATGTTGAAATCTAACAATCTACTCTTCCCTTCGGAGATGTTTCTGCAGGGACTAACCATTAGATCTAACCGAGATTAATGTGTCTTGATGGAGGTGTGTGTTTGTCATTATATCGTCTTGAAAACTCAGCTAATTTTGCTTCGACACAGTGGTTTGTTTAGTTTTCCTTTGACCTGGCTGTCACGCTGCTGACTTTTTTTGTGTACCATCCGTCTCAGGGAATGGCTCTACCAGATAGAGATGGTTGTAGTTGACACAGATTTCCCCTGAAAGAACAAACCCAACCCCCTTTCTACCTTCTGTGAATGGAGGATGTTAAGGATTGGGGGGAGGGAGTTGGCTTAATTTAGGGTTAAGATAAACCACGGGGAGGCAAGCGTGCCGTGCACCGTCTCTAATATGCTGATTTTAATGATTTAATGAAGGTATTGCCATCCCCAGAGAGAAAAAGATATTTCCCCCCTCAGTCTTAATGTAAGATGATATTGATCTCTTGGGTGGTGCTTAGTTCCTTAAAATGTTACAGAGGAAGTCTGGAGGATATTGACAACAGCTCAAGCCTTTAGGAAAGTCTATATTTTAAGCATGAAATGGCAATCAATTTGATTTTTTTTAAATAAAACAAAAAATGTTAAGGTAAATTTTTAGCAACATATATGAAGCCAAAATATTAACAAATTATTGTAATATTCATTCAGAAGCAGTTAATATCCAAGTTCATTTCAAAGGGGTCAAATGTCAAACGGTGTGCCTCAGGGTTCGGTACTCGGTCCAACGTGTGAAAATCTCCAAATCGACTTGCTGTCACCACAGATAAAAATAATGCTAATGCTAAATCTCAAACTTTGCTCGGAGACGTTGTCACATCCGGTTCGATCCCATAAAATTCAAATTTTCTTTTCTTTCTCTATAATATATATATATATATATATATATGAAGAGTTCAGATGCAAAAGCCTCTTAGTGCCATCTGAAATTTTCTTCTAGAATGATCATTTTTATCAAGCTTGTATGTTTAAGTTCAGTAATTTCACTTATATGACAATTAATTGGTCATTTTCATTGTCATTTAAGTGAAATTGGACATTTTAAGGGGATCATTTAATAGGAATTTTTAGTAGATAAAATAAACCCTAATGTAGTTCATGGATTTATAACATAGCCTAAGCAAAGCACTCCATGTTAATTGTGTTTAGACTAATTTCAGCATTAGAGGTAAAAGCATGATTATGTTTTTTTTACAGTAACTGAGCCTTCTAATCTCTCCTCAATATAGATTACACATATGCATCTATGTTCGATTAAATTCAATTAAAGATTGAACAGTTAGCTTGTGTGGAAAGCTTGCTCAAGACGTACATCTTAGAAACGTTGTCCTTCAGCCATCCGCAGAACTCAGACTCTGTACGATATATCGATCTTATCTACTGGTTAGATACATGGTTGCTTGTTGCCCAGTGAAAGTAAATTATTCATTCATCCACTACACTATATATAGACTATTAATGGTCACCAGGAAGTTCGAACAAAAAGCTGCTGACGTGACCCTCCCTTGGTGTCAAATTGATTGGCTTGTTTCTGTTCGTTCACGCACCCCTCAATGGGACATTTCCCCGCCCTGGTTTTGCTGTTGTGTGTGTATGGAATGCATTCTTCATTTGCTCATGGCGATTTAGGGTCATGTAGTGAATGAATGTTAGTTTTGTTGGCTTGACTGAGTCGCTCTATGTCGATATCCCACACAGTTGTCCTTCATACAAAATGCAAAAGGCCTGTATGAAGTATTATACCAAGACTTATGATAATACAAAATACTTCTTGCAAACCAACTTGCGTAAGGATTAAATTTTAGGCTCAATTTTTACACACACACACACACACACACACACACACACACACACACACACACACACACACACACACACACACACACACACACACACACACACACACACACATATATAAATATATATGTATACATTTTGTTTGTGACATTTGTAAATTATTTTAGATTTTTTTAATTTGCTTATCAGTTTTTTTTCCCAAACACTTTTTCCCATCAAACACTCCATGAAGTAAAACGTTAGTTTTGTGGTCCATGTGTGTCAGCTTTGAGGTTCTTGAATTGTTGACAAAATTGGCTTTTAGCAGATACATATAAAATGTACAGTCTTTTTCTTCCAGGAAAATGGCTCATCTTGCATCGCTCATTATTTTATCGGTAACACTTAATAAGGTCTTAACATGTATTAGCTAACATGAACTAACAATGGACAATACATTTGTTACAGTATTTATTAATCTTTGTTAATATTAGTTAATAAAAATACAGATGTTCATTGTTTGTTAATGTTAGTTCACACTGCATTATCAAACACAACTTTTGATTTTTATAATATGAGTAAATGTTGAAATTAACATTAACTAAGATTAATAAATGCTGTTGAAGTATTGTTTATTCTTAGTGCATGTTCACTAATCTAGTTAACTAATGAAACCTTATTGTAAAGTGTTACAATTTTATCCAAAATATGTATTAAATAAAAATATAGAAAAGAAATTTGGCATCACAGTCCATTCATCTTTTTTTATTTTTTTATAAAATACTCTTGATTACAATATAACTTATAATGTGTATCTGTAACTACACATCATATGAACAACTACACTGACTTTCACAAGCAATATAACTCTGTATCAGTGGATTTTGGGCAAAAAAATGATGTATGGCAAAAATGTGTAAATGTTTGTGAAATGTAATCACACAAAAAAATCTCTCTATATTAAAAAAAAAAAGTCCTTAATCACAAATATCTTTGCATTCTACATCCAGTGCTTGATCACTGTGTACCTACCAATGCAATTATCCACTAGAGCTGGAAAAGCGCTGCAGTTTTAGCATTAATGCGGTGCATTTAATGGACTACAATGTTAGAAGTCTTTGAAGTGCTCGTTTTTGTTTTCAAAGCCTCCTTTGTAGAAGCAACAATTTGGAATGCATGCTTTATAACGGCAGTGGGAACAGCTGATGAATAGTGAATCACACTAACTAAGTCTGGCTGTTTCTGTTTCTGTTTCTGTCAGAAAAGACGGCGGTCTCCTGAAGGACAAACACTTGTGATCATGTTCTTCTTAATCATTGTGACAGCATACTGTAGCTTTAAGGACGTCATTGAACAGTATGGTTTTTTGCCTTAACTCAAGAAAATGCCATACATTCAAGTTTAAGTGTACGGTACGGTTTAGACTAGAAAAATGCACAGAAATGTTATTTTGACAATGTTAATTATTTCATTATGATGGCTGTATTAATTTGCATAAACCTTTTTTTAGATATTTTTGGTGGCAGTTCTTCATTTAGGAGTTGACACTGTGTTCAGATATTGTCTGCATCGCATCTGGTTCCTTTGTAAGATTTCCAAAGCTTGTACAAAATCACTTCTATAGACATTTACCCAGAATAATACTGATCTTTTAAAAAAAAATTTGTATTCCCTATTTTAGCCGGCTTCATCAGAGTGTATTCATGCAACTACTCCGTAGATCCAGTATTTTCAGTTAATTAAATTGAGTGGCAGGATTAAATTGGCAAAGCATTGATTTAGTTCATAAAATTGAAAGCGGTTTGTGCTTGTGTGGGGGTAGACGTGGGTGGACATGTGATTTGTACTTAAAGTCCACACATATAGCTAATAAGAATGTTACCTTTGTCTTCTTCACAGGGTTTGAAAGCATTTTGGAGGGGCTGTTTGGACCAGGACTCGTAAAAGATCTTACCTTCTTTCAAGGTCAGTGTTGCAATTTATATGATGGTGGTGAAGATTAAAATAACGATAACTTTTAGTTTCGAATGTTGTAAACTTCTACAGTCTAAATACAGAAGACTTTTTTTCTTGTTCAGATTTTCTTATATTAGCCATGTTCCTGACCTTAAATTATAAATCATGAAAATGTATAAAAAATCCATAAAAATTATGAATTATTACTTTTAAAAAACATTTGGCCACAACTAACAATTTTGCCTCTTAAGTTTTTTCCAACTATGACTGTTTGTTCCACTGTAGGTTACCAAAGAAACAATAGCGTCAGTGAAGAGCATGTTCAAAACTAAATATGACATTAAATTAAAAACGATATTGTGCATAATTTGCAATCAACCTGTATTTTTTTTTTTTTTCAAACTGCGAAAGTGTTGTGTTTAAAAATAGTGTGTTCAAGGGTACGCACAGTGCTAGCAAATAAAATTAGCCTTTGTGAGACAAAGAAGTTGGCCGGTTTATTCCAGAAATGTTTAAAGTGTTATTTTAGTCTCAGAATGCTTTAAACATAATACATAATCCGAGATTTAGTGAAGTTAGGAAGGAAATCTGGACTAAAACATGCAGAATAAATGTACAGATGTTCCACTGTGGTGATGGGAGCAGCTAAAAGAGAGAGAGAGAGAGAGAGAGAGAGAGAGAGATTTGTAGAGTTCTTAAGTTATTGGAGGTTTGACATCATTAGTGACATTCACTCTGATAAAATGAATGGTTGTAACCACAGATACACGAGTAGGCGTCAAACTAGGGCTGTGCAACGATTAATCACATCCAAAATAAAAGTTTGTGTTTACATAATATATGTATGTGTACTGTGTATAACTATTTAGTCTATATAAATCGATATAAATGCACACACATGCATGTATATATTTGAGAAACATTTGCATGCATTTATATATAATTTATATTATATATAAATAAGAAATTTGTATATACAAAATGATTATACACAATACACATATATTATGTAAACACAAACTTTTAATCGTTGCACAGCCCTAATTCAAACCATCAAATTCATTCACGCTGAAAAGTCCAAAGCCCAACTCGCGTATTTGCAAATTACTCTCGGAGGAACATTGTTTTGGTAGTTTTATGCCTCCACTGCTCGACGGACAAATCTTTTGTACTGCACTTTAAATAATGAAACCGTTTAAAGAGGTTTTTTGTCCACTTAAACAAAATTGCTGTTGAAAAAGGTCTCCTTTTGTTCTGGAGTGCCTCAGGGCTCTATTTTAAGACCTTTAGTCATTTTGTAAATTCACAAAATAAAACGCAACGATCTAATTGCACATTAGCTTGTCAACCAGAAAATGTTCAAACTGTCTGTTTCTAAAGGTATAACTACTTTAGTTGTTTGCTCAAAAGAACCATTCATGAGCCTAAACCCATCAAATCATATTAAGCTAACTACATTTTTATAAAAAATTTCATGAATGAGCATGAAATATAAACATGGCATTGATGTTCTTTTTTTTGCAGCACTTGAAGTGCCAGTTACCTTCACACAGAATTTTCTATGCCAAATATGACCTTTTTCTCCAAGTTTTAAAATATGCTGGCAATTATTTATTAAGAAAAATGCGTATTTTTGCAATAACATTTCATAATAATAAATGTCCATTGATAAATATATTTCGTGTTTGATCATTTTAAGGACATTTCTGTTTATCTTTTGCTGTTACTGGCAACTACAGTAAGAAAACTACTATTCATACCCAGATCAGTACAGTTTAGTTCTGGCTCTTCATGTTCTTTGGTAATGAAAGATTGTTTGAGACCGATGACACAGCATTTGTTTTTTTAGTTATCCTTTTGTCTTAATTTAATAAACCGTTCTCTGTTCTTCTTCACTATTAAATAATCCTTATTATAACACATAATTTGTTTAATTTACCTGTCACACATGGAGTAGTCTAGACTGTCCCCTCTTGGGTTACTTTGCAGTCAGTCGGTCAAGAGAGACGGCAACTCCTAAAAATAAGCAGAATGACCTTTTCATGTGATTGTCAGCTAGCGGCTATGATCAGACACAGCGTTGAAAACATAATCTGCCAAGGATCATAACAAAGAAGCATATTTAAAGGGGTCATATAAGGGGTCAAGCTTTATCACTTAAATGCCCCCCCCCCCCCCCCCCCCCCCCCCCCAGGCCCACTTATGGTAGTCAAGGTTTCTTACACCAAAAACCATTGTAATTTAGTTTCGCATGACCATTTTACACCCCCTCTTTTGAACCCTTAGAAATGAATGGGCCATTTTAATTTTTTTGCACATGATTCCTGTCAATGTTCACCAATACATCAGATCGCCGCAGTCTTCCATGTGATTTAATTTAATTAATAGTTTGGTCACACTTTAGATAAGGGTCCAATTCTCACTATTAACTATTAACTTTGACTTTTGCCTCAGTAAACTCCTAATTACTGCTTATTAATACTTAGTAAGGTTGTTAAGTTTAGGTAGAATATGGTCATGCAGAATAAGGCATTAATATGTGCTTTATAAGTACTAATAAACAGCCAATATCCTAGTAATATGCATGCTAATAAGCAACTAGTTAACAGTGAGAATTGGACCCTAAACTAAAGTGTTACCAATATTTTTAAATCAATTACTAGTAAAAAAAAAAAAAAATAGTTAAATACGACTCATATGACCATTATTATTTGTTTTACTTTGTTTTGCTTTGTCAGAATGTTCTGTTTCAGTTTTTAAGCCCTCAGTTTCATCTAAGTTTACGTGATTGCGTTCGCTATTCTTCAGCGTTTTAGTTTGTGTGTTATAATAAAGACTGCGTTTTAGTTCTTACTCCTTTACAACTACGAGTCTGACACTCACACTGAAATTAGAGAAGAAAAGTTCACTTGTTGCACATTTCATTGAATTATGCTTACTAAATATCTTCTGACTTCTGCGCTTAAACCTCTATAGTGTCAGGTTTTCTCAAAGTTTCATTCTTTTTAATACTTTAATATAAAAAAAAACATAGTATGGACCAAAATATGGTTTGGGTTGCTACTGAAAAATTGTCAGTGCAGGAAAAAACCACAGTATATAATTTTTTCATATGCATTATAATTAATAATAATAATAATTGGGCCAACATGTTGTCATTAGTTGCAAAGTGTTTTCAGTGTTTGTTTGTAAAAGGATAGCACTTCACTAACACCATTTCTTGTTCTCCTTCAGATTGTGAGCCTGAGGGTGTGTCAGATTGGTCGTTTAATGAAAATTGTCTCTTTTGCTGCTTAAGACGTGAAAAAGTGAAGGTAATTAATCTCGCTCTTATTTTCTTATCTATGTATTTCCACAAACAATGCATTAGCAATGTCACATTTCACCTTGAGTCATGCTATGTTTTCAACCATACAGCACTTTATATATATATATATATATAGTATCTGTAGTAGCTGGGTCATTGGCGTTGAATAAAAAGAAAAACAGGAGAGATGCTCATTAACGCTCTCAGGAATGTTTATACATTATTATTAATTTAACTCTTTTAGTGTTTAAGATATTACTTATCACACATCTTCAGATGGTAAAGGAAGATTTTCTCTATAACAAACCTCAAATCATATTTTTTCTTTCTTTCTCTGAAAGTAAACGGCATTACTGTGTTTGTATTCACATCCATTTTTCAGGTGAAAAGAAAAGACTTTAAGTTTTTTTTTTTTCTTAATGCAATTCATTTGTTAATGAAGTTTCTAATATGATTGCTTTTGCTTTTAATTAGCTTTTTTTTATTTAATTAATTTAGTCTCTTATTGTATTTTCTCTCTAGGAAAATTTGGTTGGTTTGAACAACCAAGTGTTATCAGAAGCGGACAGCTTCAAGCAGGATCAGTCCAATATTAACAAACTTGAGAAGCAAGCAGAGGATTTCCTCAATGTTGTCTTCTATAGAAAGGGTAAGACAAGCTTCACACGCTGTACAAGAACCTAAGTAGTTGAAGACTGTGTTGTAAAGACACTTTTTCCAGTTTACTGGTATGATCAATGTTAATTGTAGTTGAATTGTGTGTTTTTTTTTATTTTATTAAAGTTATTTGTTGTAAACAAAGGCAATTACGGTGGTGAACTAAAATTATATCCTTTTAAAATAACCCCAAATAATGATAACATTGCAAAAATCAATTTTGAAATAATTGACAATTATTTAAAACAAACCCTTCAACTCAATTTAAAGAGGACCTATTATGCTTTTTACATGTTCAACCTTCTTTAGTGTTAAATGTGTCTGTTTGAGCACAAAAAAGCTCTGAAAAGTCAGTATATTAGTGCAAAATATCAGTGTCAGTGTTTCTGAACTCCCTGAAACGCCTCCAGGAACAAAAAAGTCACAATATTCCTCTTTTAAATCATTCCCGCCCATATCCATCCGCAAAATAAAGAGACGAGGCCTGGTTGAGTTAGTTAGTAGTGTGTTGAAACTGGCGATTATGGTAATTAGGGGCGGGACATTTCCCAAACACGCTCGAAGAGGATCAGCCAATCACAACACACTGCTCCAGCCGACCAATCAGAGCACACTGTGCTTTTCAGAAGGCGGGGCTTCATAGAGACAGGAACTAAACAGAGCGTTACTGACAGACTGGGAAGAGAGGAGCTGCAACAATGGAGAATATGAGAAAAATAATGTGTTTTTTTGATCATTCAAGCATGAAACCTATTCTAGTAGAGCCCAAAAACAAAATACACAAACAAAAAAAGTCTTGAAAAAGGGCATAATAGGTCCTCTTTAAATCAATTACAATATATATATATATATACAGTAGTCCACATTTGAAGTGGATCAACACCTTTCATCAAAGTTATACATTCATTTTGAACAATACCCGTTCTTGTCTCAGGACAACTGAACTTTTTTGATCCACGTCAAATATTGACTATTGTATAATATATACACAGGGGTTGGACAATGAAACTGAAACTGCTTGAGGTTTCATGCCTGTATATGCACGGCCTGGTTGGCCAATCTTCACTGATTTGGTTTGAATTAGCCGAGCAATAGCACAGCTGTACATAAAATACTGCAAACCACACAGCATAATGGCAGACAAATCACAGTTCAAATGCACCAATACTAGGGGTGTCACAATATATCGCAATACAAAAACGCAACAATTTGTATCGTGAATAGTGACAAAATGTACTGTGTATAGTTCGACCCAAAATAAAAATTGAGTTTTGGTGTCAGTACTACATTAAACTGCTATATATAATGTTGAATATAATGTATAATAATGCAATGGGGGAATATTTGTGGGTCCTGATGATGCCAAATGTCTTGTTACCAGTAAAAAGTGGCCAATATCGCAATAATATCGTATCGTGAGTTCAGTATCGTGATATGTATCGAATCGTGACATGAGGGTATCGTTACACCCCTTCATCAAACCATTCAGTCACCAGTCTTGCTGTGTGTATTGGACCAACACACACAGCAAGACTGGTGACTGATTGGTTTGATGAACATCTCCCGTGGCCTGTAGACTCACCAGATCTAAATATTTCAGGGTATTTAGGAGGAGCGAGTCAGAAAACACTCAGAATCCCTCTGGTCGCTGTGAAGGACTTGTATCAGTCATTCCCAAGACGAATTGACGCTCTATCGGCCACAAAAGGAGGCCCTACACTATAATAATACAAAACCAATGTTTCCGTTTCATTGCCCAACCCCTGTATATCACACATGCACACACATGCTACAGTAAACAGCATACGATACGCATATATATGTGTACAAGATAAGGGTTTCAAATGTTATCAGGAAGTTTTCCTTCCTTGTGCTGTGTGTATTTGATGTGTTATACTCTACGGAAACGGTCTTCCCTTTCTGAAAGCCTGCAGAACTTTACTGCCCGATAGGAAATGTTTTCACAGCCTTGTCTGCTGAATCCAGTGCCTTTGATTTGAACAATGGCAGTAAACAAGCGCACTGTGAAACAGTTTGATGGTGCAGTGTTGTAAGATATAAAATTCATAAAAGAGAAATATTGATGAGAGAGAGGTATTTTTAGTAAAATATTAACTTATCTTGTTCGTGTTCACCTGGCTGTTCAATAACAATATTGCAAAATACGTAAGAGACTTGTTCAAATCTGTGTGTGTGTGTATAGACTAAAAATGAAAAATAATAATAATACTAAAACTTTAACTAAAATTAAAACAAAAATGAAAAATGTAAAAATAAAGATCATTAAAACTATAGCATCTCAATGGTACTAAAAACACTGGTGTAAAGTGTGAGCTTGGAGTGATCGAAATATTTGGAGGCTAGACGTATATCTTATAGCTAAAACTACTTTCTCTATATCTTGAGGTAATATATACACTAAATGCATTCACTGTCTCATTGCATCCCGTATATCTCTCTCAGCAGACCTCCCAAGATTCACAGACCCCCACATTCCTCTAGTGGCTCGTGAGATCATGCAGCGAATGATCCGACAGTTCGCTGCCGAATATACCTCAAAAACCAGCTCAACTCAGGACGTACCCCAACCCCAGTCCCAGCCCAACGGCACCAAGGACCAAAGCCTGCCGAAAGCGCCCTCGCTGGAGCCGGACGCCTCCACACCCGCTCCCGGCACCGGCACCGCTGCCTCCGCACAGAACCCCGTCCTCAGCAAGCTCCTCATGGCAGACCAGGACTCCCCGCTGGACCTCACCATCAAGAAACCAGAGACGCCAGAACCCAGCGAACAAGGTGAGGCCAGCTTCGGTCATCGCTGCCAAACCCTTTATTTTCTTAACATGTATGTGTATCTTTTTTAAATGTCCAAACATACTTATTTAATGTTTTAACAAAAAAAAATCAATTAAGTCTTTATTTAGGCTATTGAAGAATTGAAAAAAAAAAGTAGTGCTGGGCAACAATTGATCGCATCCAAAATAAAAGTTTGTGTTTACAAAATATATGTGTGTGTACTGTGTATGATTATTTTGTATATATAAATACACACAAATTGCATGTATGCATTTAATAAATAAAATTTTATTTATATATTAAATATTTATATTTATGATATAAATTATGTATAAATACAGTCGTCAACATTTGAAGTGGATCAAAATCTTTCATCAAAGTTATACATTAATTCAAATGTTGACTACTGTATATGTACAGTATATATGCAAGTATTTCTGAAATATATATACATGCATATGTGTGTATTTTTATATACAAAATAATTATACAACAGTACACACACATATATTATGTAAACACAAACTTTTATTTTGGATGCGATTAAAAAAAAGTTAAATATCTATATAGTTAATAAATAATCAAGGCATGTCTTCCATTCCATTAAACATTTTAAAAAAGGAACAATTTTATTCTGTATTCACTGAAATATCAATACATTTTAATAAACCGCAATTTACCTAATATTTTTATTTTTCTAGGCATGTTAATTTCCAATCTTTTTATGATTCAGTGTTTTGAGCAGATTCATTTAAAATAATTGATACGCAAAAAAAAAAAGAGAGATAAAATAAGGTTGAAATATTTGCCTGAAAATACACTATTAAAATAAATGTAACTATTGCACTTACACAATTTTAAGAAATCGTAAAAACATGCTTTAAAATCATAACAATATTCACTTTGCTGGTAAATTTTATACTGGAAACAAAATATCAAATATATTGAGTCAGCTTTCAGAGTTTTGAGACAGAATGTGGTTTTGATTGATAATCAGCTCACTTCATAATTCTGTACACATCTGTTATATATAGATCTCTTTTCACAGAGATTGTCTTGCGTTTGGGATGTGCATTACTCTGTTAGGAAACTGTGAATATGATTACAGAAATTATTATAACCAGAACCTCGTAAAAGATCTTTCAAGACTATAAAATATCAAGGTTAAAGGATAACTAGATGCTTTGGTTCAGTTTGGTCTACTGACTTTTGTTTTAGTTTGGTCTTAGAATATGACAACGTTTTATTTGCAGATGGAGTCCTTGACCTCTCAACTAAGAAGAACCATAGTCATGGTAGTGTCTCAATGAAAAGCTCTCATGGTTTCTCAATCATGCCCACAGTTAAGGGGTAAGAAGTCCTTTTTCTTTTCTTTGTGGCATTGTGACCATTACTGGCATGTCTGTTGTACACATGACTAACAGTGAATCGGTGAATGAGTTTTTAGTCCTATCACTAGTTGCTTATTTTATGTCTCACTTTTTGTTCGCAAAATGAGCACTTCAGTAACATCACCCGCGACAAAAATAAGATTCAGTAAGTAGGGATGTCCCATGAATGAATATTGAATGAATGAGTCAATGAATATTGAGCATCTGCCGATACCGAGTCCCAATCCGATAGCCTACTTGTATTTTCCTAGTGCTTAGTTTTATATATTTATACAGTACAGGCCAAAAGTTTGGAAACACTACTATTTTTAATGTTTTTGAAAGAAGTTTCTTCTGCTCATCAAGCCTGCATTTATTTGATCAAAAATACAGATTTTTTTTTTTTATATTGTGATATATTATTACAATTTAAAATAATTGGTTTTCAATTTATTATACTTTAAATTATCATTTATTTCTGTGATGCAAAGCTGAATTTTCAGGATCATTACTCCAGTCTATCACATGATCCTTTAGAAATCATTCTAATATTCTGATTTATTATGAGTGTTGGACACAGTTCTGCTGCCTAATATATTTGATGAATAAAAGGTTAAAAAGAACTGCATTTATTCAAAATAAAAAAAATATTTTCTAATAATATAAATCTTCTTTACTATCACTTTTTATCAATTTAACACATCCTTGCTGAATAAAAGTATTGATTTATTTCAAAAAAAGAAAGAAAAAAAATGACTGACCCCAAATGACTGACCCCAAATGACTGACCAGTCGTGTATATTGTTGTTACAAAAGTTTCTATTTTTAAAACATTTGCTTCTTTTTTTTATTTTTATTTTTTACTTTTTATTCATCAAAGTATCCTAAAAAAGTATCACAGGTTATGAAAAAATATTAAGCAGCAGAACTGTTTCCAACTTTGATAATGAATCATCATATTAGAATGATTTCTAATGGATCATGTGATAGACTGGAGTAATGATCCTGAAAATACAGCTTTGCATCACAGAAATAAATGATAATTTAAAGTATAATAAATTGAAAACCAATTATTTTAAATTGTAATAATATATCACAATAAAAAAAAAAAAATTCTGTATTTTTGATCAAATAAATGCAGGCTTGATGAGCAGAAGAAACTTCTTTCAAAAACATTAAAAATAGTAATGTGTCCAAACTTTTGGCCTATACTGTATATATATATATATATATTAGGGCTGTCAAAATTAACACGTTAACGCACACAATACATTTTTCTAGTTTAACACATTACAAATATTTAACACAACGCAGCATCCATTTTTTCACCATCATCCTTTGGCTAGTGTTATATTATATGATCTGTGTATCTCCTGTCTGTGTGACAGAAACATGACTTGTGCGTCAGACGGCGCTTGAACAGACAAAACCACACAAAATAATGCCAAAATGCCCATTTTGTCGAGTATCCTCGCAAGCACAGTCTTACATGAGTTAAATGAACGTTAAGAGTTGGGAAAAAATGGGATGCGTGTCAGATCCGTGTCGTGCATCAGGTCTTAAAGTGACAGCTGCCTAATAAACCTCCTCGTGTTTGTTATTAATGTTAATCAAAGAACAAAAGAAAAGGAGAAAATCACTCATTGCTCTCGACTGAATAGCTTTTGTAGCTTTAATAAGGATTAATCTATATTTCGTTTATAATTTATGCAATGAAGACTGTGAAGTGTTTAATAACTTTATTCAATTTCGGTATATATCTTACCTGTTAGACCTACCTGGAAATCTTAAAGCACTGTTTATAAGGTTACATGGGTCAAAAACAATGAAAACAATGACTTATTGTGCATTTTGACAGGGAAAGTAAAAATCTGAACTCGTCTGACTGGGCCAATAGAAGAAAAAAATTAGCCCTGATATTATATTAGCATCTGTTACAATGGTAGACATTGTAATACAGACTGTGTGGTTACAATTATGAATATGATTATAATATTGATATGAACTTCTAGTATTGTGTCAGAATGCCAGTCTGTCAGTCAAGTCCGAAGCAAGACGCAACCCATAACACCGCGTTAAGGCAACGATGTCTCAGATAGTCTGACGGCATATACAAATAAACAGCAAATAAATTTCGAGTGATTTGTTACAAAAGTGTGCATCAAATATGTTAAATACCAAAGCTCGGACAAGCGCGTGTAAAACGCTAGAATAGACCTCATTGGTTCTTGCGCTTCACCCACGCATATTTGAGCTTCGTATTTTCCTTTTAATGGCGGTGGGCAAACAAACCCACTTGAAGCTGCTTCCTACTGCACAACACCTGACGAAAAATAAAGGATCGGCCTCGGGATAACCAACACCAATCAGTGTAAAAAAAGCATAATCGACACCGATACCGTTCAGTAAGTGAAAAGCATTATCTGCCAAACCATGTAATGCAAAGATCATAGAAAGACTGTTGCTGCACCAGTGTTTGGCACAATAAACATTTATACTCTAGGTACAGGTGTCCTTAAAAATGGTACTCTTTTAGGTTAAGAAATTGTTACTTGGATATACAAAAAACTCCCAAAATGTGCATGTCTGTGTAGTGAAATTTGTATAAATCTTGTACAGAATGGTGCGTTTTTTAAAGTAAAGAACTTTATTTGTACCTTGGGCAAGAATTACATTTCCCATAATTTAGCTGATGTTTGAAAGAACAGAGCAACTAGAGTTATCTAAGTGAAGTATCATCAGAGCACAATGGTGATAGTTTATGTAAAACCCCTTGTGGGACCTTCAATTTCCTGCTTAGACAATCAACTTTCCTTTCTGTACTAAGAGACTTTACTAAGGTACAGACAATGTGGTACATTTCCTCAGAAAAGGTACATTTTTAGTTCTCTGAAAAGATACAGAAGTGGTACTGTGAATGATTGTCTATGAAACCACTCAAATAAGGTTCAAAAACTTTTTTTTTTTAACAAATTGTATGTTTAACCTTGGATCAAAGTACATATTACATGAGCCGTTTTATTTTCTATTCATTTTACATGTGGTTTGCAACCTTATTAAAATTTGGGACATGTCTAAATACACTTTAAAACTCTGATTTATTTTATTTTTGGCAATAAAACTAGCATGGATGGAAAAACATTGAATTAAAAATGACAACATGTATGAAATTAAAATGGTTAGAATGGCAAGCTAGCAAATTTGTGTAAGTAAAAGTGTAAGTTAATCTGTCACTGAAGTAGGGGTCAGCTAGATTGATACCGGATGTTGGTTTCCATTTATTTACCATAAATTAAAGAAAAAATATTAGTTTGATATTTTGGTAATGGGGATGAATGATTAAGCTTGACAAATGCAGTCAACATTACATCATTAAGTTAATCATTATAAATAGTTTTGTAGTTGTAATGATTATAAATAGTTCAAGATTATGTGTAAATTATAACGTTTGGCATTCATTGTTCGACACAGTCGGGGATCTGTTGTAAAAGTGGTATTTGTTACTCTTTACAAAAAGTGACTATTCATGGAAAATCCCCCATTCAATTCTTGAAGACAACAGAATTGTTCCTTTCCATTGAGTACAAGACTTTATTCCAGTAACATACCACAATCTCACATATGAACATTTTATCTTTCCATAAATTAGGCGTTCCCAGAGAGCTGATCACAACTATCGAGATGTTGACGATGAGGATGGCTTGCCACCGAGAAGCTTGCATGATGGGATAAGGGAGAACTGTATTAGTTCTGGACCCCTCAAGCCACCGTTGGCCCGTTCACTCCTTATAAAAGAGGAACTCCTGAACCAGAAACATCGCCTCCTTGGCCAACCCACACCTCTTTCTTTGGCTAGCCTAGAGTCCGTGGGTCTCCTCAACAGCCAAGCCCAATCCCTTCTTTCGCGTGATGGATCATGGGGAAAATCCCATCTAGACAGCCTCCTGAAGCTCAAACAAATTGGTGGGAATCTCAATGACCTAAGCGACCTGCCTCTTTTCCAGGAGAACCTAGGCCTGTTCACCAAGGGCACAAAGTCCCATGACACTGGCTCCATCACGGTAAAGAAAGAACCAGGACATTCCCCTCCAGTGGACTTGAAGATCCCGCAAGTCAGAGGCATGGACCTGTCCTGGGACTCCCATGGGAACGCCTCGGATCTCTATAGTTACAGCTCTATAACGATGGGTAACATGCACTCGGAGAATGCGCTCAGTAGGAAGCTGAGGGTCATCTTGCCAAAGCAGAGTCGCAGGGCCGCTCTGGGAGGCCTTCTCGATGCAGGAGCGGTGGCCGAGTACTGGGGGGCAGACCTCGAACAGCCAACTTTGGGACCCCAGTACCCGACATCAGATCCAGAGGCCGACCCAACAGGCTCCAAGCAACCCCGAAAGAAAAGGGGACGGTATCGGCAGTACAACACTGAGATTCTAGAAGAAGCCATTGCTGTGGTGATGGGTGGGAAGATGAGCGTTTCAAAGGCGCAAAACATCTACGGTATTCCCCACAGTACCTTGGAGTACAAGGTAAAAGAGAGGATGGGCACACTGAAGAACCCACCAAAGAAAAAGCTTAAACTGATGATGAGGGCCGAGGGGCAAGACTCTGGGATCACCGGCGAAACCGAATCCACGTCGACGCCCGCCACCACACCCATCGCAACGCCAGTGGATCTCTTGCAGGGGACAGGAGACAAAGTCGAGTAGATTACACAGAACACCTCATAAAATGGAAACAGTTTTAGATTCTGACAGAAACTATTGATGATTTGGAATTGAGGATGGGGCTTTAATTGTGCCAATTAACTTGCAGTATCTGGGTGAGCACAACTGCAGGGATTGATGGGAGGATTTAAGCCTGATAACTGGGGATAAGAAACAAAATTGGCAGTTATCAGTGGTCGCATTGACACTGCAAGCATTTGCTGAAGTTTTTTACAACACAAAGCAACAAATGCGTACTAAAGCCATAAGAGAGTATCGACAGAAAGACATTTTGTTAAAAACGAAAAGCAAGCAGATTAACCCTTTGTTCGCCCCCTTCATCATGAACTTTGCTAGCTGTGCCATTAATGCTCACGCGTTTTGGACGGCATGCCATTTTGAGAAATGAGAAGTGGGGTTTGAAGGGTTTACGTGCAAAGCTGGAAAATAACCCTTCAAAAATGAATTCATCTTCTCTTATTGGTAGGTTTATGAAATAATTCATGATCTTTAAAACTAATTTATTTCAAATGGAGTTGACAAGGATTCTGACCCAGGGATCAATCCTAGGCCCGTTTTCTATTAACAGGTAAAAACCAATTGCTTTCAACTCTTTGTAGTTTCCTCCTTTTATATTCTGCGCCATTGAAACAGACTAAGAATTAGACAAGTCCATTTTAAAAAAAACAAATGAAGCTTAAGATTAGTCATTCAGGGATGCATGTTTGTGATGTTGAAAAGATTTTTTTTTTTTTTTACTTTACTGTATAACTTTTCTTTTACTCTAGCGCTTTCTTTTGCACTACACTTTCAGTCTGGCGCTCGCCAGAGCCTAAATCTGGCAATTAGACCTGATTACCTCGACACTGCTTGCATTACGCACTTACTGTTCTGTCTGGCATACTACATCATACTCATTTTACAGTACTCTACTCTTGGTGAGAGCCTCTCTCTTAAAAGGTTTCCAAAACCCATGAAAAGGGGACAATGCCGACTTAAACCACACAGGACAGGAACGTGTTTCAGATTCACATCTTTCTACTAAAATGAATCGAGGGAGGGTTCAATGCAGTCAATTTTTGGCTGTTTCTGGCGGCTCCCTCGTCGCTGCTTATAGTCAGTCGCTGACGTGTATATTTATAAAAAGAAAAGCATTTTTCGCAGAGGGTTGGTTTTGGGGAGGGTGGAACATAGATGGGGGGAAATGTAGGTGGGGTTATGACCATATAACCCTGTTATATTATAAATTTGCGTTCTTTCAGAGAGCCAATTGTTGTCTCTGAATGGATTCTTTTCCTCATGTAAAACTCAGGGCAACTGAGACAAATATAGCGATCATGTTTTTAGAGAAACAATGCATCTTAACCTACTTGAACTGGAACCTGTGACACACTCGCAGTAAATGAGTTGGGTCAGGGGCAGGGCTTTATACCGGGCGTTAGTTGGGTCGAGCTGAGCCATGGATTGCAGATATTGGTGGGATGTTATCGTTTGATGGGAATTTTCTGAGATCTCTCTGAAAATAGCACTTTGTTTAAAAATAAAAGCGAATATGTTTGGGTGTGCGTTTTAAAGTAGCTTTTGCAGTAGCAGATAGCATAAAGGAGACTTGCAAGATCAAAGGGGGGGATCATTTCAACGCCCCCCGCCGTCCTGCAGCTTAGACCCAAACATGCTCATTTTGTTTTGAAAAAATTACCTCTTTAATACACAGTGGTCGACAGCTTGAACTCTCAGATTTGTCTAGTGTTGCCTCACTGTTTAGTGTCACATTGCCCCTCTTCAAATCTAAACCGTGTCACCTGATGTACATAAAACTGAAAAAGCGCGTAGATCTGTGAAGATTTTCAGAGAAGAGAAGGCTTTTGGAAATGGCTCTACTTTGATGTTGTTTGAAGGGCATTCTGGTATATCACTGCCTGGTGCTCACCCAGTCTGTGACAAAAAATTATACTTCAGACTTCAGGGTTTCTGATGGATGAAACTGACTCTTTGAAATGTACCTTTTATTTATTTCATTATTTAATTTCAATAATTTAAGTAAATGGCATGCACCAGTTCAGTGGAGGCTGATGAGTTATTTATAATCTGACACTTTTGATGGCCAGGTTTGCTTCAAGGTGGACAACCGGGAACACCGTCCTGGCCTCACCTTTACAATTTTGCCCCGTGAATTCAAGTCATTTTTAAAGCCTTAATTAGGCTTGTATGTATTGGACAATTTCCTACAACACTATAGTTGTTTAAATTATCTTATTAATCAAAAATTATTTTTAGTTTTGTTAGCTTTGTTTAATGAATTTGCATCGCCATTATAGCCATGTGTGGAGACACTACTGAAATTACTAGGAATCTTAATTATTTTTACCAATAGTACATACAATAGTAAACAATTGATGTAATATATATATTTAGTGCAGTTTTTAAATTATGATCTACAATTATGTAGCAAGTCGAAGGGAAGTTAGCCAAGTTAGAATCATATTCATACTTATAGCTCTACGCGTAAATCCCTTTAGGTCATCTGGCATCAAATGCACCAACACTTTATCAATGCTGAGCGTTTAAAGTGTCTAATTAGAATTTAGTTTGGTCCTTAATCAATCAATCAGGTTATTTATTAATCGACGTGATGTAAAATAATACTCTTGCCATTTAAACTTTTTTTTTTTAACCAGTATTGTCTTGTTTTACAGTAAAAAATAATAATAATTTAAAATCAATTTTCTTGATTTTACAGAATATTTGAAACCCTTGAATTCAATTTGTCTTACCTCACTGGCAAATGTATTTTTCTTGTTTTAAGTATAAATTTAGTTGGATTCTCCAATAAAATTGGTTAACTTTTACTGGAAAACAAGATTAAAAAAAAAAATATTACTTTGCAGTGCAACTAGTAAATTATAAGTAGTAGATCAGTAGCTACATCTAGAGTGTTAGTACAACTAGTACTAACAGATTGAATATTTTCCCTCATAATTGGCACTTATGAAGTATTGCACTGATGGCCATGACTGGAAGTTGTTTTGCAGCACTTAAATCTTTCGGAGGAAACCTCCCTATTGTTGATCTAGAAAGTTCTGAACTTTCAAAATTGCTACTGTACATTCTTGCCACCTAATTCATCATCAGCCGTCTGATTCACAATGGTGCATGCCATTTCGACATATTTATTTAATTTGACTTCAATGATTAAATGTATTGCAGGGTTAACGGCTCCCCCTGTCCAAAAACATCCTCCCTCTTAAAGAACATCTTTTACACAAATGAATGTAGAACCATTTTGGAATGATTTCTGACACTTAGTAGTTTAGAAAACCATGGCACTTTCACATTTCATACATTGAACAGACTGTTTTAATTTTTTCTCTTGCTGCTCGTTTCAACAGTTGTTGTTTTATTTGCGTTTCTCTGAAACGTACACCTGTAGCCTTCAGTACTTTCGTATCTCAGGATAGATTCAAGCAGAAGGGTTCGCAATATTTGTCAGTCGGATATCAATGCAGACATAACTACCTGTACAAGAAGTGCACAGACATGTTATATTAACTACGGTCTTTTGCACAATATACCTCATCCTTGGGAATAAACGCGCCTTTTCTGTGCCACATCCTTAAATACCATTCAGGGGCACGTGGAAAAGGAGCAGTTGAAACTCTGGGAAATTAATTTTATTTTCCTATTTCACCCTCTTTTTTGTCTTCTACGAGAGGGGATGGCGAGGCATTTCATGTGTCTGACTGACCAATATTTACACCCTTTTCATTCAGGTACAGAAAAAAACGATCTTTTTGAATACAATCAAAAATTTCGCTTAACGTTTCGCATCTCGCCAATAACGGGTCCCATCCTTTTAAGTTAACTATCGTTAATCGTCAAAGGCAAACATCAATGGATACTGTAAGACGCAATCCCTTTTTCCTGTACTCTGAATAAGCGATTCAACCGTCAGGTTTAACCCTCATGGGTGTTTCTGTGGAAAACACAAATGGAGGTTCGGAGGGGAGAATATGGGACAGGTGGAAATGTTAACCTTTCTGGTTTTTTTTTTTGTTTTTTTTGTGCTCTTTGTAAACTTGTTTTTAAACTGCATTCCAAAAATCTCAAGAGATACCTTTATATGGAAGAAGAAAACTATACATATTACAAATGAATATATTATATTTATTTTACTGTTAATCTTGTTTATTTGTCTTTTTGTTCTGGTTGACATTGAAATGCTACACAAAGAAACGATGGAAATCGACGCCGACATGAAGTGCCATTTGTTTTGTCTCAAGTGGCTCATTATGATTTCTTTTCTGAAAAGATGTTCGGATAGCCTTTTTTTTTTCTTTCTTTTTTTCTTTGACAAGCTTTTGACCTCCACTGCATATCCACATAACAGCATTACCTCAGGTGAGACCTCTCCAGAGCAGCTGATTCTACATTTAGTTGTAGAAATCAGGACCTGTACTTGACTTTTACACGTTTCCAAAAACGCAACGATCACTTTTCAAGGAAGCAGTTTATAAATAACGCTAGTCGCATTTTTTTTTTTTTTTTTTTTTTTTGGTTTCCTCCGGTGTATTTTAAAATTGAATGCTTTGCTTAACTGAACCACGGGTCTCTTTTTTGAATACAACTTTAGCACACGCTCAAATCAATAGGGCACACATTTGTACTCCACAAATAATACACACTCCAAAACACTCACATGCACACGAAACACCATCATGTCTACATCATGTGAGTGGTTTACAGTTTTAAGCTATTGGTTTGATGATTCTTCAAGGGAAACTAGTCGGTTGTGACATTAGAAAGAATCTGAAAAGGCAAATATGGACACGATGTCTTATTATATCTGATTAAATGTCTCTTTACAACTGCCATTTAAATAAATACTAGATGTTTAGTTGATTTTTTTTTGTTTTTGAGATTGGATTATTTTAGATTTTTTGTTCAAACCATTAGTTAAGCCCCGAATGATATTGTCATGTTGCAATTCCTTCAAGTTTAACTATTGTTTTCTATGGATTTTAGTGAAATTGAAGTGAATAGGCACACCTTTATTCAACAGAACGTTTGGAATTGGGAAAAAACAAATTGTCGGCAAGCATTGTAGTCCAATTTAATTATAGATATCCATCGGACTGTCAATCTATGCACTTGAGAGTTACTTGCACCACAACAGTTTTCTGAGTTTGTGATCATATCAAGTCGTTTTTAGCACCAATTTGTTCTTCGTTTGCAATTTAAATAGCATTATGTCAAGTAAATAAGTTGCATATTTTATTAAGATTTAGATCAGCAGTATAGCTTAAAATAGCAGTTGTCATGGTGCAGCACACGCCGTGGTAATAGACATGTTTTGAATGTAACCTCCTAGAGAAACATGTCTCGGAGGAAAAAGATGGAATATGCACAGACAGTTCGGCTCAGAATAGTCAAACTTACCATGATACTGTATACGTTATGCATTTCATTGAACTTTTAATAATTTTGGTGTCATCCGGAGTGCCTGTCTTGCAGTGTTCAATCGTCACCGATAATTTGATAATTGCATTCAATCACCATTACACGAGTACACATTGTTTACTAATTAATAGAAACGATACTGAGCCGATGATACTTATTGATAATTGGTAACAACAATCGAAAATCATTAACCAAGGCGACTTACAATCTATATATTCGTTTTCTTACACTGAATTGAATCAATGTTAAATAAAAATGCATTTTATTTCATTGTATTTATAGGTGAAGTGTGTCATTTCTAGTGCAATGGCAAAAATTATTTGTTTTTTAAACATGTTCAAAACACTCGTCCGGGTCCACAAACAGATAATCCCGCCCCGAACTCGCTCTATTGGTTGAACCAATGTTGCTACGCTAGATGCTCATACAAAACAGATCAATGTTTTGACAGCAAGAAACAGGGACAGAAACATTTTTAAATACACACTTCATCTTTAAAATGAGATGTTCCTGCATAGTGAAACTGTGAATTATATGGAACAGAGCCATGAAAAGTCAACACCAGACCTCTACTGTCTCCACAATGAAACATTAGTATGGATGACGGTGAAGTCGTTGTTCTTAATACACTCAATGCTGGCTCAGCGAGAGGTCAAGCAGAGCTGTGAAAACGCAAATGAAAGCGAAAAAGGAGAAAATGTGCTTGATGAAATAGTCAGCGTTCTTCTAAAGAACTTGAGAGCTTTTGGCTGTTAAAGGGCTGCCATTGTGTTGCCATGACAATCTTGCAAGATCATTCACAAGTAAAGGTGTGCCTATTCTAATTACCGTTTTCTTGAGGCAAAATCCAATTCTTTTTTGTTCTTTTATTTTATACCTGGATTGTGCATTCTCAGTATTTCATATGCGATTTCTACCATAAAAATATAGACCAAATTTTTCTTTCTTTAGTAACTTTTCTATATAATTTGGCGGGACATAAAGAGAATATTAGATTGAAACGTGTTGGGAGTTATGATATTTCCAAGGGAGAGTCCTTCTTTCTGTAATGCGTGTTGGATCTTGTTGGCATTGCATGGAGTTTCATGCCTGGATCTGCTCTTGACCATTAATCTCATCCATGACTGTTTCAACCCTGCAGTCCATTGAGTTCTGCGGGATTAGGATTATTAGTTTTGCTACCTCAACTTGCAGATGGTTTTGACATGGGTAGTATGTTGGTAGTAAAGCAAAAATGACTTGTATCTTGAGGGACGGACTGTCCCTAATCAGGTTGTGGGAAAAAAAAACGTGTTTGCGGTTTGATCGGCGTACCTGCCGTACTGTATGTAGCATTTCAGATGCACGGAAAAACACTGGCTCGTCGTTCCAAAAGTCACGGTCCCGTTCTGTCGGAAAGCAGTTATACATTCCGCATGCACATGTGTACCTAATAAACCACATTTATGATCGAGGTAATGGCTCTTTTTGGACCAAAAGGTCCTAAGTTATGCATCTTGACTGCTTCTAAGTCCAGTGTTTGGGAGGAATATGAGGTCGACCGATCACCTCTAAAGTTGGGAATTTGTCATTATGTGTTTTTTCTTAAGAATCTCAGTGTAAGTCATTCCATACCCATATGAGTTTGTGCCCTTGAAATTCAAGCCAAATGCAGTCTGTGGGCAGTATCTTTGTTTGCAATCGCATTTGCATTCATGCGTTTATGGTGCACGTCTCATCTCTCGACGGGATGCTGTGCCGCACATTTCTGGGGGTTGAAGTCGAAGCTTTATGGAGCAAAAATGCCTTTTGCTCTCTGTTCGACTGTTCATATTTCCAAGTACTTTTTAAAGTTTGGTAAACATTTTCAGAGTGGAGTCTTAACGTTGTAAAGGTTCGGCGTTCAGTGTAGTTTGACGATTGGATCCCTTCTCCCGTAAACCCCCCCTCAGGTTAATGCATGAGACTGGAATGATTAGGCTCGGCTAAAGATTGATACCTTTTCTATATTTCTTAATACTGTTGATATTGTGATTTTAAAACTTTGATCAAAAACGCTTGCCTTTACGTTCCATTTCTTTCACCAGTTTTGAGAAGTTACCCCTCTTAATACAGAATCCCACCAGTATAGTGGTCCAAAAAAAAAAAAAAACCTTTGATTTTTTTGTTGCAATACGAAACGATTTGAGTGGTGAAGGCAATACTCGTGATTTAAGTCCCATTGAAAGTGAGTTTGTTGTCGCAGGCCCAAGAAAGCAGGTCGCCCAACAGCCGGACGACTCGACTCGACGTCCTTATCAGACCGCCTTTTTTGCATTTTGAAAAGATTCAGCCAAATATCCTTAGTTCAGTGCTTTATTAACAGCGAGGATTGTAAAGTACGAATTACCTGGGGAAACAAAAATGGACGCTCTAGATCTTTCGTTTGGTCCCTCGAGACCCACAAGGCCACAAAGACTATTTTGTGTCTGATGTCTGTACAATGTGTGATGATGTTTCAACTAAAAGAGAAAAAAAAAAAACCTTACAACGCAGAATACCTCAGATAATAAATCCATGTAAATCTTGACAGCCTCCACATGTAGATAGAGCCCTGTTCACTGCCTCCCCACCTCTCATGTCTGTTGGACGTTTCTTCTTCTTCTACCGTTTCACTGCCCGTTATATGTTGTGGAGGTTTCATTACTTTCTTTTCATGTCTGTTTTTTAAGTCCCAGGAACAAATGAACCGTTCATCTGTGTGCTCGTGTTAGGCGGCGTTCACACTTGACGGGACTCCGCAAGTCACTCGTGTTTTGACGAGAGTTGGCGATTTGAGGCGTCATGATCAGACTGTTGATGATGCAACAAAGTTGAGCTATTCAACTTTATGCAAATGCGTAGTGATGAGGTGACAACCAATGGGAGTCTGGACTGTGATTTGTCACCTGATCCAGTTGGATACTGTGGTTGAGTAGAAACGTCTTCTTCTAGCAACCAACAGTGCAGCGACCTCGTGACCTCCAGCGTCATGACAGTGTGAATGCCATTTTAGGAAGGGAAGACATTGACTCAGTAGTAGACACTTATTTTTACGGTCCATCTCAGAGTAACATTAATAATCAGACGTTTTTGGTAAAGTACCATGTTTCTTGCAGATTTTGCTCTACACTGAAAAATAATTAGTTGTTTCAACTTAGAAAAAACAGAAAGTGTTTGTGCTGCCTTTAAATTTTAAGTTTAGTCAACATGAAATGGTAAGTTTGTGACAACATGGATATTTGAGTTGACTAAACTTAAAATTTTAAGGTAGCACAAAAACTTTTTTAAGTGTAGTTCGTATTACGTAAATTAAGTTTTGGCTCCAAGTGTGGCTAGCCAAAATCAGACTTTTTAAGTGATAAAGTGGGCTTTGTCTTCTTTTAGGGGTTGTCTGTTGAACATAAGCCATAGTTTACGCATTTGTCGGGCGTAATTTCATCATTCGTTTTCGTTATCAGCTAAACTGAATGTAGGGGGAAAAAATAATACACAATTGAAACTCTTAACACATTAACTTTTTATGTACCTATACATACTTTAGGACAAGCTATAGATTATTATATTAATGTGTTCTTAAATATATATATATATATATATATATACACTCAACAGTCACAGTGCATTGTGTATATAATGTTCTGTATAGTTATATACTTATCTTCTGGAAAGAGATGTAAATCTCTTCCTCATTTGATTCAGGGAACAAACATTTCAGTGCAGTATATTTAGACTCCAGTATACGGCATTTGTATAGTTCGTTTTCATTTGCTCACACGTTTCTTTTTTCGTAAACATACTGGAATGGTAGTTAGTCTTGAAGTGAGCTAAACAAAACATAAGTTATTGTAAGGCATCTTAACGCTGCAGTGGTGCAAACAGTTGTGTTTTTCCACAATACTGTACAAACAGAATATATATATATATTAAGAGGAAACGCAAACTTTTTAAGGTGGATGTGTATATAGTCTCGAACCAATTTCGCGATTCGATTATTATTAATATTTTTTCTGTCTGGTTGAAAAACCGGAGTGATTTTAAAGTATTTATTGTTACATCATTTGGTGATGTAAATTGATTTTCCCCGTGGAAAAAAATGGTTATAAGCCAAGTTTTACGGTATTGCTTGTTATTTTTGCTTGCTACGTGTAAATGGAATTTAAGTTTCGAAGTCGGATGGTCAAAATCATTTGTAAACACTGGATCTATCGGACGATGTCCTAAAATCATCCTCATTCGTGGCGATGAGGAAATGCGCCCTGGGTGTGCTTTGCTGCAACTACTTTTTCTTAACGATAATGATGTTTATTACTACTATAATTTCTCGTGCGAAGTGAAACGTCTCCGTGGCTGTGAGCTGGTTCTGTATGAGTGTGTGGAATTGCTTGAGGTTTTATTTAATTTTTTCGCTTTTTACTCACGCATTTTGAGAATAAACCATTTCTTATACACGTAAATCATGCGATTTCTGAAAAGACAAGCCTGAAAAGACAAAAGTAGTTGTTTTCTTGATCATCTGTGAAGAGATAGAAAAATACGTTCCTTAAAAAGCATTTCTCTATTTATCTTAAATCCTATTATTAAGCCACAACTACGAATCCCTCAGGGACAAACGACACTGATTCAATCTATTCAGGTACTTTCTCTAGATTCTGCGGCCTAGCTGTTAAAATAGGACAAAAAAAAAGGACATATTTTTTGACAAATTGAGCAAAAGAAAACGGTCGCTCATGACAAGAGTCATTTTTAACCCGTTGTCACTTAATTTCTTTTTTCCTCTGTCCTTTTTAGTTTTTGTATTCTTTGTATCCAGACTTAAGTACAATATACTAAATGAATGTCAAGCTGAAACTTCAGGTGAAGAGCAACACTCAGCCAGACAGTGCTTTTCATTACAATTTCCTCTGCACACACTGTGCCTCAAATGCCTGAAGACAATACAACACTATAGCGACAAACACCACATCAGACCCCTCAATGATAGTGGTTGACCGGTTTCAGCACGCCTATACAGACGTACCTCTACAACGCCAGGCCTGATCTTTCACATTTGCGGTCAGTAATTGGTAGTTTCAGTCTCTGCTTTTAGCATGTAAGTATTTCAGCGAAGAAACTGCCTGAAGAAACTGCCTCTCAATATGTTTTTATTAGAGCTTTTAGGTGCCTACTATTATTGTCAAAAAAGCTCAGATACTTCACGAAGGACGTGCGAACTGGCTGTTTTTACTGATTAGAAAGATTATTAGAAAGACGAGCACAGGAATCGTGTATGTTAAAGCCAGATCATTTTTAGCGCAGAGGTAAGTGTGAAGAATAAGGGCAGCATTTACTCTTTAATTAGTCTCGGTGTTGAGTTTTTTTGTTGTTGTTTTCCTTCAGATTTGCAGTTCTTGAAAACATTCCTGTTGTTCATGTCGTCGTGTGTTTTAGATCATGATGCCTGATAATTGGCAGTGGTTTTGTTGTTTTCCACACGTGGGCTTGGATTCAAAAGTTCAGGCCTGATATAAGGCAAAAAAAAAATGAAATACTTACATGTTAACTCTTTTAATACGAGACGGAACAGGTTTTTAAAACGCGCAGGTTTGCCGGTGTGGGAAAATGTGCTGCTTTTTCCGAATCTTCTCTGTTTTCGATATACCTCAGACCATCTAGATCGAAACGAGTGCTTTTTACGAAATGGCATCTTGTCCTGTAACACGCTGGTTCCTCCGAGTCAGTCCAATTGTTGGAAGACAGGCGCTCCAAAACTAGAATAGACCTCATTTCAATATATACTGTTTACTCTTTGACAAAAACATTGTATAGTTTAATATTTTCTTGTACTGTAGATTTATTTATGTATATTAATTTGTTCTTTTTTTGTACTGTGTGTTTGACTTTTATTCTAGACTATTATCGATGTCCGTGTTAGAGCACTTATGAGGATCACAATTATTTTTGTTTGATTGCACTATTTGTTTGTTTTGTTTTGTTTTGAATGCAAATTCTTATTTTTGAGCTGGGCTAATGAATAATAAGCTGTCTCCTAATGTATGTGATTTTTACAAAAAAAAAGAAAAAAATTAAAAGAAAAAAACTGATTAGATTTTCTGTGGTCTAATTTAAAAACAAACAAAAAAAAAAGTTTTCTCTTACTTTTTATTTGCATTGACCGTTAAGCAAAATGCTGATTAGATCCGTCTTTGTGCATGTGTGGAGTTTTACTGGTTATATTTTACCCATTAGGAAAAAAATGCCATTTTTCAACACATTTTAATTGTAACATTGTGCAAGTTAGTATTCACTGGATGCTAGAACCTTCTTATGAAAACCACTATTCTTCTAATAAATTTTTGTTGTGAAAACGACGTGTGGAGATGTTTTTTTGTGCAGTTGCATGCTTCTACTGGTGTTGTTTTTTTTTTATAAAACATATACATTTTTAATCACATAATTTATAGGGTGACCAGCCCAAACCTCAATTTTAGTTACAAGGGTTTTTCAATGAATGATTCATGAACAAAACATTATTTCAACCCTGTCACAGAAAATAAGTTCATTTAATGTTTAATAGATTATGTGTCTTGTAATCAATCACAAATTTGATCTATAATTACATTACACTTCTCTTTTTGTACCAACCCTGTAGCATTCATACAATTTCAGGGTTTAAGGTTGCAGAGTTAAAGATCAGAGCTTATTGGTCAATATTTTTATATTATGATCACTGCAATTTTTTTCCATAACAGAGTTTAACTATACAGCCTGATGAGGCAAATATAAGCATACGATTATACTGTATACAGTCTTTCATTATGTCTGGCATAATTCTGCCTACATAAACGAAACAAAAAAACTTATTTTTAAGCTCCATAACGGAGTTGGAATATCATGGAACGACACCACATTATTTGCAGTCGTTACTGTAGTACTTTGTGCCAAAAAAGTACCCCCCACCCCCCCATAACAGAGTTGACATACAGTAGAGAGTTTGACAGTGTGAATGTTGTCATTATCTAAATCATTAATCTGAGATACTGTCAGTAAATTATGGAGTGCAGCAAGGCTCTGTGTTAGGACCTCTGCTATTTTCAATATATATGCTGAAACTTGGTAATATTATAAGAAAACATGGAATTAATTCCCACTGTTACGCCGATGATACTCAGTTATATATTTCTTTATATATGAATTCTCTAAATTATATAAGTTGACAGAGTGTGTTAAAGATATCAAATATTGGGTGACCTGTAATTTTCTTCTATTAAATTCATCTAAAGGCCCGTACACACCGGGACGAATATCGGCGCGCGTTATTCGCCAGCGTTTTTCAACGCGTTTTTTGTGTTCACACCCAAGCGTTTTTCGCTGACGATGAGCCAAGTGAACATGCAAATTCATTCCCTGACATTAGATGGCGCTTAATGTAAAACAGAAATACAATACCACTCCATAACAGTCTATACTCTGCAATACCACTCCATAGCAGTTCTCTTTTAACAAGATTTTTGTAGTCGCTGTCGCGTTTGTCATATAGTTCTTTATTCCGACACCAACGAGACCAGCAGCTCTACATTCATCTTGCCTTGCATCTTCCTCGTCATTTCTTCCCGGCAGTGTCTGTCTATGGGCAGTGTAGACGCTACTTGGCGTATATCTTCTTCGCTGTTACGTATGTGTGCTCGGCAAGACCGTTTTGTGTTTGAGCGCCCCCAAGTTGTGTTTTACTGTAACTTCAGAAGCTCCTGACACGTGAGCAAAAGCGGCAATCTCATTGGTCGGATAGTTTTTGACGCGGCGCGTCAAACCAAAAAAACGAACCCGAGGCGTTTAAAAAAAAATTACGCTTTTACGCGTGGCGTTTTTCGCGTCGGTGTGCACACACACATTGGCGCCCTTTGTTTAGTCACGAGGCGTTAAACGTCGGCGAATATCGCGCGCGAAATTCGTCCCGGTGTGTACGGGCCTTAAGACTGAGGTATTACTTATTGGACCTAAAACCTGTACTCAGAATCTCTTAGAATACAATTTGCATCTAGAAGGATGTACTGTAACTTCATCCTCTACAGTTAAAGACCTGGGCGCTATATTAGACAGCAACTTATCTTTCGAAAATCATATTTCATATGTAACCAAAACAGCCTTCTTCCACCTCAGAAACATCGCTAAGCTCCGGAACATGCTTTCTGTTTCTGATGCAGAAAAGTTGCATGCGTTCATGACCTCTAGACTAGATTACTGTAATGCATTAATAGCTGCTAATAATTGTCCTGCATCTTTTAGTCCAAAATGCAGCTGCTAAAGTTTTTACCATGTCAAGAAAATATAATCATATAACACCAATTTTATCATCTCTACACTGGTTACCTATTAAGTTCTGTATCAATTGCAAAGTATTGCTACTGAAATATAAGGCCCTAAATGGTTTAGCTCCTGTGTTTTTTAACTAATCTTCTATCGCCTTACAATCCATCACGCTCTTTAAGGTCTCAAAACTCTGGGCTCCTGATAGTACCTAGGATATCTAAGTCCACTAAAGGAGGGAGAGCGCTTTCACATTTGGCTCCTAAACTCTGGAATAGTCTTCCTGATGATGTTCGGGGCTCAGACTCACTCTCCCAGTTTAAATTTAGCCAAGCATTCACATAATGCATCTCCTAACCTAATACTCCAGTTATATCAGATCAAATGCACATGATTATTTTTGCTTAATGTTACGAACAGCAGCTACGCTAATTATTTTCTATTTGCTTCTCTGTTTTATCTCGGGATGCCCATCCTGAGGGAACTAGAGAGTTTGTCAGCTCCAGTTTGGATCCAGCCTATCATGAAGAGTTCAGATGCCCATCACCTCAGAAGAGACGCGAAGACTTCAGATGACGCAAACTCTGAATCAACATGCACCAATGCTACATTTTTATAAATGTCATAATCATTTGTTAACAAACAAGCATTCATTACTTAATGAGCTCATTGTTTCTGCCTTAAATTATCACATTGTTTAAATTAATAAATGTTTATTAATCTCGTTTTGTGTCTGTTCCTTTAAATGCAAATGAGCCGCTGCTCCCGGCACAGGGGGCGGAGCTACAACAGCTTGCACTCACACAGACATGCACTGAAAATTTCAAAAACGTTCAGCCTTTTATGTTCAAACCGGAGTCAGAAAGATGGAGAGACTCAAGAAGAAGTGACAACATGTAGACATCATTTCTGAATGGTTAGTTGATGAATTTATGTAGCTTATGTGTAGTTATCTTCTAGTCAATAGCCATGTTTCCATCATCTTGTCAATCGAATTATCTGAAGTTCGGTAAAAAAAATCATGCGAATAAAGCTGGTGAAAGTGTGTTTCCATCAAACGGCTTTAAAGCGAATAAAAACCTGTGCGTAATGACGTCACATGCTGTTTTGCGATCATATTGGTATATCGAATTGATTTGAGACATTTTAAGGTGTTTCCATTCATTTTCGCACTGAATCGCACAACATTCAAGCAAACATTTGCGAACAAAGTTTTGCTAGACAAAATGGATCGCGCCATCTACCAACAAATGATCAATATTGCACAAGTTGTAATAGTGCAGAGTCCTGCACGGGTCCATTTTTGGAGACCCGCCCCCGCCCGTACCCGCAAAGTTCAGCACCAGATCTGACCCGTGCCCGCGATAAATCGCACACAAGCTAAAATCATTCCATTTAAAGTGCTTTATTTTTTATCTCGCACCTCTCTCGCGTCATTCAAGTAGCCTAGGCTACCTCCAGTTCACGCGCGGGCGCCTCTCCGTGTCCTGATTATTGCCTGCTATATTTAGCTCTTATTTATTAAATCCAGGAAAATGGTTGATTAAACATTGATTAAAATTAAGATACAATTAATACAAAACAAAATTCACTTTAAAGAAAGTCTTTCTACAAAAACAAACTTAATAAAGTGGCAAAATCATGTCTGTCCACTCCATTTGTCTCCCGATATTCGGGATCATCTTATCTTATTCATGCTTTTTTCACTTTTCATATAATCAACATGAAATAATAAAATAAAAAAAAATAAAAAATATATATATATATATTATTTTATTTAAACATGAATATGAAACTAAATCTAAGACTGGGCTACAACACATAGGCTTATTAGCCTGCCCTACAATCATTGAATATTATTTTGCTTGATTGACGGGTTTTTATTTAAAAGAAAGAGCGTAGCCTACACAATACTTAGGCCTACTAAAATATAATTAATATTATTTTATTGCATTTGTATTAGTTGTTTGAAGAGTAAAAAAAAAAAAATCGGTCGATCTTAACGCAAGTTTACAACCGGCCAGTCGGTCGGACTAAAAGGGGGAAAAAATTAATTGGGTCGGTCCTAAATTGACAGGATCGGTCGGGTAACGGCAAATAAGAATATTTTTAAGGATGCCCAAAACACATATTTGCGAGTGTGTAATGGCAATTTAGACATACAAATATTGCACATATTTTTCATCCGCTACCCGCCCGCAAGGAGTTCATTATCCGCCCACATCCCCGCCTGTGAATTTTAGGAATGTCACAATCCACCCGTTTTAGCCACTTTTATGCGGGTACCCAACCCATTGCAGGACTCTAGGTGCTTATGTGACAGCTGATAGCGACATTATTTGACTATTATGGCATTTCTTAGATTTTTGCTATAATAGCCGTTTTATTTTTCTGTTAAATTAAATTCAAAAAGTATCTCGTCTCCTCGTTTGTCCACTTTGTTGACACCGGCCATGTGTGCAAACCAGACAGTATATAATGGGTGCAAACTGGGCGGAAATTAACTAAAACTTCTTCTTTTGTGGCGGGTTGTACCCATAAAATGACCTAAAACTTGTATCCATTATTTATTCGGCAAATAACGTTTCCATCAGCGTTTATCGCATAAACCGTACATCGATCAAGATAAAATCCGATGAGACCGACCGTATTTCATTTTAGTCGATATTCAAGAAATTCAATCGAATTTTACTGTTTCCATAAGGCATTTTTCATTCGATATCACATAATTCGGATAAAAACGTGTTGATGGAAACATAGCTATTGATTAGCATATTCTGTCATGATAATCTATAAATCGTGTTCAGGGGGCGGGGTTTATGTAAATTTTAGGGTTGGTGATGTCACTAACCCGGGAGGAATGTCGTGTAGTTCCAACCAGCCGTTTGTTGTAGTCCTTAAAAAGCAATTTCTTTAAAAGCAAATATCTCCCTTTGCTTTGAACTTTGAGCGTCGTAACTTTGCAGATGTTGTTTATGCTCAAACAGCAACATTACACACTAACTAAAGTTATAAAAGTGAAATAATAATCAACCACCCCTTTAATCTATATTATATATGCTTATACTGGCCACATCAATCTCAATAGTTCAACTGTTGCGGAAACAACTCATCACTGTTATTTTTTCCGGCATTACAGTTGAACTTCTACTGAAATATAATTGCACTTCAACACATTTATTATTGTACATTGTGCTAAAAAAAATGCTGTGACTGTTATTGTTATATCATCTTAATCACTATTATATATGCTTATCCTGGCCATGTCAATCTCAATAGTTCAACTCTGTTATGCAAAATAAAAATAGTTCTTTGCCCATAACAGAGCTGAACTATTGAGCTTGATGAACTATTAAACACTTACTATGGTTTGAACCATCAAGATGGTGATGGTAAAAGACAGGTAGGTGAATGTGTTCTCCAAATTATTTGCCCTTATTTCCCCAAATCACTTGCATGTGCATGTCACTTTATGTCAGAGATCGAGGGTACGTGCCTAATAATAACTTTTAATTTTGGCTGCTCTCTTTACTTTTAGATTTCCAATTATGTTAATGTGCCATTTAGGTAATAACCAGTCAAGAAACACCAATATATATTAAATGGCGACACTATTTGAGATTAATCACAGAGTTGTGTACTGTGCACGGTGACCTTAAACACATTACATCAGTGAAATCATTTCACATCACCCGTTTTTGATTGGACCATATTTTAACAATCCGACCACACTACACTTAGCCACTAAGGGTCTGCATTGTTTTAAATTGACACGTGTCAGTGAGTGGAAAGGTCAGGTCCATAATAAAAGAGCCTTTCCCACTGTGCACAGTTGCAAGCGCTCAGCAAGTGTCCCCATTACTGAATAACAACTGCAGAAAATGGATTCAATTAAGAAACTGAGGACAATTCACAAAGAATGTCTTTAGTCATAAAGATCATCACACTCTCACAGGCACGTTCAAGAAATAAATCTATTTCTGTCTTATTTAGTTGACCGTTTATATCCAAAATGGCGTTAAAAAGATTGAAAGTAAGATCTTGAAAGGTATTTGATATATTAAGATGTATAAATACATTGCCAAGAAATGTAATAGTCCATGTTTTTGTTAAAGCACGTACATGAAAAGTTTATATGAACTTATATGTGGTTTTAAAATTGGATAAACCTTAGCGCAGATAGACTTGGAAAGTGATTCTAGCATACTAGTCTCTCGCTAACATGTGTAACGCTTAATTCTTTCATAACTGGAGACAACATTGAAGCTATTTGACTTACATTGTATGGATTTAAAAAAAAAATGACTTCTTTTGTTCCACAGAAGCAAAAAGCTTCAGTCTTTGAATTTCCAACATACAAAGATGTTCACCTCCCCCAGTTGTGTATAAAGTCAAGGTTATTAAACTATGCTCATGGCAACATAAATTAGACCAACAGGTCTGTAATCATTAAGACAGCTTGGATGAGAGGACTGTAGTGCAGAGGTTAGCGTGGCTAATTTGAAGCATTGTGAGTAGTTGAGGCTTGGTAAAAATAGCGGTGTACAGTGTTGGTGTGGAGCTCATATGGTGCACGGACAGGGATAAAAGCTTCTTGTAGTTTTAATTCATTTATTGATGCACAAATAAATGCTTTTATATTGTGCGAATATTCAACACTATCTCACGACCAATTCGTACGAATTCGTACGAATGATAAAAAGATGGCTAAATCGTACGAATTCGTACGACCTCACTCGTACGAATTTGTACGATTTGTCTAAACCCACGTGATGGGTAGGTTTAGGGGCGGGGTCAGGGATAGGTCATTCGTATGAATTCATACGAATTGGGCAATTCGTAAAATATGTACGATTTTGCAAAAATCGTACGAATTCGTACGAGTGAGGTCGTATGAATTCGTACGAATTAGCCACCTCGTAGAATTTGTACGTTTTCCCGTGAGATCGGGTTGGAATATTGTAGGTTTTTGTTGTTTATACTGTTCGGAAAGTGTGTGTATAATACACTGGTTTTATTAGTGGTGAGGCAAACATCACTATTACTATTATATGCTCATAGTCAGGGCTTGTGATTTGAACAAACCCTTAAAAGTATTAAACTTGGGTGTGAAACCCATACTTTTTTATGGTTAGGTATATTCAAAGAGACCAATACAACTACAGTAGTTGCCAAAAGTGATTAGGAAAATGTACATCTTCACCCTTTATTTAAATATTATCACAAATGAGTCAATTGTTTTATTTGTGATAATGCAATAAAACAAGCCAAACTGGTGACATCATTTTTGGCCAGGCTGTCATTCAAAGAAGTTATGAACACATGCAAAGAAAGAAGCATGAAGCACAGCTCACACAGAATTCACTTTTTTTTTAAACAAAGCAACTTTCTGTTGGTCAACATGGCAAATACAAGTGACCAACATTACATGAACATGTTGCAAAATCTGTGAGTGAAAATATTACGCTCTTTATTTAAATGACTACATTTTAACTGAAAATTTGCAGGACGGTATATGTGACCGCACCTTCACCAGTGAAACTGCTTTGGGAGAGGGAGAAAAGAAAGCAGTTCTCCTGGGAAGTTCATATTTATGAGTTGGGAAGTTGTAATTACAGGAGGACTTGAACGCACCAAAAGAAAACCCCAAGTCTTTATTTAAAGCTGGGCTCAGAGTACAGGGGCCTCATGTATAAAACCTTCTGTAGATTTCATCCAAAAGCTAGATTTTGCGTAGGCACAAAAGTTGTCAGATTTATAAAACAATAAAAAAGTTGTGCGCTTTCCTCTCAATAACAAAATAAACACACAATAAATCTTTAATAAAGCATTAGAAAAGCATCTGATCATCGAAATGTGGATATGTTTGCATAAGCTCTGCAATTCGGCACTCGGGTAAAGTCCTGATGAAATTTATACTTTTATTTAAATAGCACTTTATACAATAGATTGCTTAAAATCAAGCAGCTTTACCGTATTAAACATGAAAAACAGGTTTAGTGTCTCATCTCATCAGAAGTATAAATTCAACTATATAGAAGCTCTCCGGTGTGTTCATGTTTTCACTCGCGGACGTCTGACTTTGACGGACTGAACAGGAGAAATGAGCCAGAAAAGATTTCCACGTGAAAGAAGGCGGAGCCTCAGAGCCACACCTAGCTATTATGTAATCGCCATTTTCAATGACATCACATCAGTTCGTTTTTTGATTTCACTTGAAGTATATTATGGGTTTAAGATTATCATGCCAGATTCACCACCTCACGTGACTCATGGGGAAGCGGATGTAAACAAAATGGATCCTGTGTGGCGAGACATTATAAAGGCAGTCCTGTTGTTTCCACATTTGAAAAGTTCACTCCTTGTAGACTTGTCTCTCATTGGCTATTGTGGAAGTACTGAAGTAATCATCCCGATTTAAAATCCTAAATATCTGCGTAAAAATCCTAAAAATAGATGTGTCTGCGAGCAGATTGGGAGGTTTAAGATTTGATCTGTAAACGCCTCATATTACCATATAATCTAGTCCGAACATCGGAACCGACCGATGCCCTGGATGCGATTTTATTTCTTTTCTTCTCCAAATTTTGGGAGGGGGTAAATCGGGCATAAATCCGCCTGAAACTAATCTTGAACCTCCTGATTTGTTCACAGACACATCTGGGCAGGGTTGGCAGGTTTGCGTAACAAAACCAGCCCAATCGCTATTCAAAACCCACCCAATCACAGCCAAAACTGGCCCAAACACTTCAATTTGGTTCGCGTAAACCCAAGGCAACAGTGTAAAAAAAGTAGCCCAATTCCGCGGGAAAACAGCAGACCTGGCAACACTTTATATTTAGGATTTTAAATCAGAATGATTATGACTATGATTACGTCAGTACTTTCACAATATCCAATGAGAGACAAATCTACAAGGAGACGGCGGTGAATGAGTGAAGTTTTGAAACTTGAAATGGTGACCACGAAACAAGCTGCCGTATGGGTCTGTTGGACAGCGGCAATGAAAGGACGGTTTGAGGAAGTGTGGCAACAACACCACTGCCTGTAAAACATTTCTTCAAAAACATACCACAACCGTACTGACAAAGAGAAGAGCTGGGGAGAAATCGTCCTCAGTTGTGAACCTACCAGGTGAGTGTAGAAAGCTGCTAGCGCTATAAGCTAATGTGCTGACGGTGTTGCCTAGAAACAGCAAACATTTTAGCCGTCGAGGCTAACGTTAACTAGCATACTACAGTATCTCACCTCAGGTTCTCCCTGAAGAACAGACAAACAGGCAATCTACACTTTTGTTTATTACAAGATGATTCGTGAACATGCAGAACTCAGCACTGAACAAAAACCCTGGCGTTTAGCTTTATAGAAATGAACAGATAAGCCATCTCTGTGTTTGGCTACATTGCTCAATGCTGCAAAAACACATTGTAAATAGAAACCTCTGATGCTCTCCAGAGCATCTTCTTTACATCCGCTTCCGCACAAGATCATTTGAGAGAATACAATCTGTAAAGGTTCTCCTTATGTGTGTGATAAAACCAGATTTCAAAATCGGTTATGAATTAAATACTCCTGTAGTCTGAGACCGGCTTAAAGGGGTCGTATTATGCCCTTTTATGAAGTCTTGATTTTGCTTGTGAGGTGTACTAGAATATGCTTTTAATGTTCGATTGTTCAAAAAACACATTATTTTTCACGTTTTACATTATTACAGCACCTCTCTCCCCAGTCTGTCTCAAACGTGGCATGCAAGTCCTTTTTCGGTGAAGCCCCTCCTTCCAAAATACGAAATGTGCTGTGATTGGTCAGCTGGTCCAGAGTGCTGTGATTGGTCAGCTGGTCCAGTGTACTGTGATTGGTCAGCTGGTGACTGGTCCAGTATACTGTGATTGGTCAGCTGGTCCAGTGTGCTGTGATTGGTCAGCTGGTCCAGTATGCTGTGATTGGTCAGCTGGTCCAGTGTGCTGCGATTGGTCAGCTGGTCCAGTGTGTTGTGATTGGCACCACATAGCGCATGTTCGTGAAATGTTCCACCCCTTACCATAACCGTGAGTTTCATCTGCTTATTTGGAAATATTAAGCATGCCGTCTATTTCAAACCAATTCAAGCCTATTTCAGACTTGACAAACAAGGGGATCGTCCAGAACGGATTTCATGCACGGATGCAAACACAGATTTTACAGGACGTTTCAGAGTGGTATGTTGTTGTTGTTTGTAATTTTCTCATACATTTTAGATGCGATGTTAATCACCATTTAATTGTGATATTTGTCTGTAAACTATGGTAATATAAACAGTCATCGATCACAAAACCCTGGCTAATTTTCCTAAGGGGCGGTGAACAGCCTTACAAAAGCTACAGTAAACACTATATCAACACTAATGTTGGCTAGCAGGCGAGCGGAGGCAAAGCTTTGCCCTTTGTTTACATCGTAACAAAAACATAAAACGTATAATTGGAACCGTTAATAGAAAACACAACTAGACATAAAAAAACATACTTACAATTTGTGATCCACAAACAACAGATTGTCCCGACAAAGTGGAAAGTGCTCCATTGCAGGAGAAGCTTTTGTGCCTAGCCTGCATTGTACTCTGGAAGCAGTTCAAAATGTGCAGTACGTATAACCGTTGTGGTTATAATGTTCAGGAACAGTTTAAAATAACTTTTAACCACTCTAAGTTCGTCAGCCTTAGGAAGGTCAAACAAATGAGTATCGGAAACGGGGTGGAAAAAACAGCATCTCTTTGACGTAGCAGCAGCTCAACCAGGCCTCACGCCGTTTTTGCATATTCCATGGGCGGGAATTATTTAAATGAGTAACGTTATGACTTCACAAAGCCCGGAAAAAAACATGTTTTTGTCCAAACGAGTCGTTCATTATAGTTCTTGGAAAGTGAATTCTGTTAAATAAAATATCTCCCTTTGGAGTGGACTTTGAGCTTTGTAACCTTGCAGATCTTTTTTGTGCTCAAACAGCAACACTACAGACTAACTAAAGTTGAAAAAGTGCAGAAAAAAACATAATAGGACATTTTTAAGACATTCTTGTGACATTTGTGTGCATTCAGATCTTTCCAGCATGGCTTGATTGCAACATTCCACATGGCTAGTGTTACAATAGTCTTTTCTTCCCTATTGCGCACAGATAAATCATTAATAATAAATACCACAATATCCCATAAATAAAAAATAAGAAGAATTGTCCATTTTGATTTCATGGTGACTTTAAATAAATCTTTTATTTATTTTTTCAGAACTTCACATTAATATTTATTCAAATATTGTTGTTAAAATACCTATAACACAAATCAGTATTCATGACACAATCCATGCATGGTACAGTTTGTGTGCTGATCCTGTTAAAGAAATTAAACTTCTTTAGAATGTCATAGTTTTCCAGTTTAAGTGTAATTATTGAACAATTATAAATAAATAATTTTAAAAAAATGCGAGTGACACATGAAAGTGTAGATTTTAAATGGTTTTCTCATAAGTGTATGTAGCTTGCTTAAAGCTACCTTACTCACCTGTCATTTCATTAATCACCTGTGTGTTCAGGTCCATTAGGGTTTAGTGACAGATCTCCTGTAGTTCAGTAAAGAATCGCCTGCTGAGCCTTCTCTCGTCTTCTCACTTTATGGCCTTCAAAGTGGACTTCACAGGATACTCCATTTTAAGCGAGATTTCAATCAGAAGGAAGTGAACATGTTCAGCTCAAAGCGGACTACAAACGGCACAGGGAATAAGTACATCAATACATCACTTAACGTGACGTGGAGAGGGATATTTACACACCGATCAGTAGGCATCGCTACCACAAATAACGTTTGAATAAAATAAACGCGATGAAATGTGAAATGATATGATAATGAAATGATAAACAAACCCATTGTTTGTATGCGATTGTTCGCGGGTAGAAAAGGGCGCGAAATTCGACAGAACACAGCAAATGGAACTATCATGATCACGGGTTATTTTCATATTTAACATCCAACCCAATCATCCAAACATGAGAAATTCTTTCGATAGACCTTATTCACAGCAGCACCATCTTTGATTTTTAATGGGAATGAAAGCGAGGCTGTGAGGGACAGACATGCATCTCTTCAGTGGGCTGTAGGGGAGCGCGGGGCACAACGAAACGCGGGGCTAGTTGTAACACCCTTGTTTTAAATACTTCCACACATGCTAGCATGACGAAACTTGGTGTATTTACTAGTTGCCATATCATCACTATATAGAGAAAAAATTGCGCCAAAATAATTTTTTTTTTTTTGGAAGATATCCGTAGACATTTATTAAACCATAGCAAAAGTAAATTTCTTACTTAAGTTAATTTTTCATCTCTATTTTTTGTGTTTATTTAAAATTAGACAAATCTGATATTATTTTCATCTCCAATATGTTATTTAACAGTTGAGATAGTTATTTAATGCTTCGCTTTCAGTTGTGCAGGTGGGGCATGTTGTCACACTGCGTTACAATGTGCCCCTATTAGAAATATGCTATTCTATTCTATACTTTTATTAATTCTATTGAGAAAACATGAGAAAAAGGTGAATAAAGACTGAGAGTCAATGTTCAGAAATGACTAATTATTTAATTGTTTTGAACTATGTTGTATAGCTGTGTTTTCCTGTGTTCGTAATCAAAACTCAAAAATGAGTTTATATTTAATTATTAAAAAATGCCATTATTTTATATGAAAAGGTTAATAATTGTATTAGATCAGATAACATTTTAAGCTGTCATATGGTCATGTTACAATGTGCCCCTCACATATTACAATGTCTTTGGGGCATGTTGTCACATTTCACCTCCATTCTTTCGGGGTATGTCAAGAAAAAAGTATATACTGTATTAATAAAACAAAACCACATAATTGTACTAGACATCTGGGAAATTAATGTGGGAAAAAATAAATACTCAAAGTAGATTTCAAAAAGCGTTACTTTGTGCCCCGCTCTCCCCTAAACCTTTAATGTGTTTTTGGATTGTTCTGCTCATGAAACACTGATAAAATATCTTTCCAAGAAATTTCAGTTGACAAAAAAACTCCCGACAATATAAGCAGTGGAAAATTGTAGGAGCTAGAAAAAATCTAGGAGCTTTTTACAGCGGATGCCATTGGAAACCCGGCAAGTCTATCCATCCCTCACAGCCTCACTTTCATACCTGTCATGGCGGCGGCGCTGCTCTGAATAAGGTCTATTAAACCATATTCTATAAATGACCGTTTTATTAGTGTATTAGTGGTGGCCATTTACAGTAGGCTAGTGTGCCATCACACCACAACTCAGGTTTTGCCTTTGTGATGATGTTGTAGACTAGATGTATTTAGACATATAAACTAGCCAATTATTTAAACCATAACCCAGTGCATTGTTGCTAATATTAATATTTTTGAATGAAACACTCTAAATAAACATTCATGCCTAATATTGAGTGATGAAATCACTTCAACTGTCCTAAGAAACAAAAAGGCTTGGTTTTAAATGACAGTGTGTTTTAAAGAGGTTCAAAACTCTTTAATGAAATAAATAGAAAAACTTGCACACAAAAACACTGCATTAAATGAAAAGAAAAAGCAGCCTCAACTACTTTATCAAACAATTGTGGGTAGAAAAACAGACTAAAAGGTAAAAAATTGTACATCACCAATGTTGGTGTTCAACATACAAAAATACTATATGGAAATTAAAAACCGTATATATTACAATCAAAATTAATGTTAAATTACAATTATATTAAATACTATAAATCCTGTATAACATGCTGTTTGTTAAACTGTATTCTTAATCCAATTTGTTAGATTTTTACTTTCAATAATTCTGACAGCACAACTCAGAAGAAAATACCCATAATTCATCATTCACATGCAAGAGTTATATTTTCTTAAACAGATGTTATGCTCCATGGTACACAGAGACAAATGCACGCTTTTTTTTTTCCCCAACGTCTTCCATCTGTCTCTAATCTTTAATGACTACACACACTTTCCACAGCTGCATTCGACTGTCTTTTCCACATCCTGTGAGAAGGAACTGCCATCGTCGCACTGGAAGCTGTAGCGTCTGCGTCGTAGCCTGGATCCGCTACAGCAGAAGCCCGTATCCGGCCCGCACCCGCCGCCACACTCCACCCAGGACATGGGCTGCGTGCTCCGGCACTGGACCTCGCCGCGCCAAACCCGATGGAAGTCCCGCACCGACTCGCCTTGGCAAGGAGCCACTGGAAGCAAAGGGTCATATCAGTGTTGGGGGTAACTCATCATTACAAGTAACTTGAGTTACGTAATCAGATTACTTTTTCAAGTAACTAGTTAAAGTAACGCATTACTTTTAAAATTTACAACAAAATATCTGAGTTACTTTTTCAAATAAGTAACCCGAGTTACTTTGTTTTCCCATTTATTGACTGACAGCTCTCCTGTCCACAAATCGAAGTGCCGAGGCGTTGTGTGTAGACATGATGGGTATTGTAGTTCTAGACTAAATGTGAGCATTTACTCATCTCACATGCACAAAAAAAAGATTCAATATTCCTCAAAATGAATAAAATCAGGGAAATGCATAATCAGAATACTATGCAAACCTTCAATAGCTAAATATGTTAAATAAAACATACATTTTAATGCATTTAATCTCACTTTATTGACCAATGTACTTGCTTCTAACCCTCGATGATTCAGTTAAACCCTAAGCAAAAATGACTATAGATTTTTTTTGTTTTTATTGGTAAAGTAAGTGTTAAACTTTCTTCTCCTGCATCCTATTCTTTCGTAATCCAGAACTGCAGCACAGCTGGAAGGTTTGCTTGAGTTGCGCCCTCTACTGTACACGCGTGAATTTGCATTTCCTTCAAGCCTGAAGCTTATTATTTCACTTTTATGTGTGAAAGGGTCTTTTCATTTGCATCAAAATATAACTTTTTTGTTATAAAAAAACAAGCCCAGCCCAGGTGAAAAGTAGTAACGCAAAAAATTACTTTTCTAAAAAAGTAACTAACACAATTAGTTACTTTTTAAGGGAGTAACGCAATATCGGAATGCATTACTTTTCAAAGTAACTTTCCCCAACACTGATTATGATAATGGTTTGTTGTGTAAATGAGCAGCGTAATTTACCCATGTCACACAACTGGCCGCTGTAACCGCTGTCGCAAACGCACTGCGCCTGCCCCGTCTGAGACACCTCACAGGAGCCGTGTTGGCATGAGAGCGCGGCACACGCGTGCTGTTGACTGCACAGCGGGCCGAGGAAACCGTCCACACACTCGCAGCGATACGACTGCAGGTCCACTGGGACACAGGTGCCGTGAACACACCTAACAGGAGGGCAGAGAGTTAGCATGGTAACAAACTGCATACGAGGGAAAGTGGTACTACGGTGATTGATGTCATATTAATGGATTATTTTACCAAAGGTATTTGTTTACATTTCTGTAGCTCAAACAGTTTGAAAACGCATCTTTTTCTCTCCATTTTGGCCGTCCATCCACACCGAGACAGCGTTTTGGTCAACGAAAACGAAGCTTTTTGAAAACGCTCTCTGAAGTGGCTAGCACACGTACATCACGGAGATGTCTATTTGATGCACGTGTTTACATCTACATTTAGAGTGTTTGCTCATCTGCAATACGTCTATAGGACGTGTCCTGTCAGATGTCAAATAGACGTTTAGAAAATGTCTTTTAGATGTTTATGATTTAGAATGTATGCAAACGTCTATCAGATGTTAGTAAACGGCAGATGCTTTCCAGATGAAGTGATCTTTAACAGACATCTTGTAGATGTGTGTGTGTGTTCTATTTAAAGACGCATTTATCGCGTTGTAGTGTGGACTGTGAAAATGGAGGATTTCGAGAGTGTTGCCAAGTCGGCGGTTTTCCCGCAGAATTGGGCTTGATTTGTTGATTTTTACCCCTGTACATACGATTTCAGTGCTCCAACAACCTCAAAACACCCCCCAGATATACAAACTCAACAGAAAAGCATAATATTTTTTTAAATATATATATATAGATTTACATATTTTATATAAAATATATAACATTTTTATTTTATCTATAAAATATTTTTACCCAAATTTTCATTAAACATGTTTGATATTATATATAATCACTTTAAATATTTTATATTATATTATATTTAGTGCTGGGCAACAATTAATCACATCCAAAATAAAAGTTTGTGTTTACATAATATATATGCGTGTACTCTGTATCATTATTTTGTATATATAAATATACATATATGCATGTATATATTTCAGATTTTGTATTTATTTATATATAAAATATTTATATATAATACAAATTATGTATGTATGTATATATATATTTCTTAAATATATACATGCATGTGTGTGTATTTATATATACACAATAATTATACACAGTACATGCATATATATTATGTAAACACAAACTTTTATTTTGGATGCAATTAATCATTGCACAGCACTTTTTATATTATATTATATTATAATAGTATATTTAAAGAATATATTTCTAGGCTAATAATATATAATGTTAATTTAATATATAATATTAGGTGAATATAAATGTAGGCTTTAACCTTGACCGCTAATTTGAAATGATTGTATAACATGATTTCCTCTGTTTAATGAGAATATATTTTATATTAGGCTTTCACATTAAATTACCTTGACCACTAATTTAAAATGATTGTATAACATGATGAATGTGAAACGTGCACATGAAGGCACGAGTACTGACTTGTTCTTCTGGCAGGGGTTGGTGGCGGCCGCCAGCAGGGGCTGATCGCAGTGCGGGCCGCCCCATCCCGTCTGACAGTGGCACACGGGCCCGACGCCAGAGTCCGGCTCACACACGCCGTTCCCGCAGCGCAGATCCTGACAGGCCGCGCACCCCGGCACCACTCCGGGCTTCATCTGGGTGTGTGTGAAGTCCTGCAGCTCGTTGTTAATGTACAGGTTACGAATGCAGCCTTGAAAACTGGATCCGTTAAGAGGCGGCCACTGGTTAAAAGACAGAGACTGCGCATTTTCAGGCATACCTGATGTGAAAAAAACATGCATTTAGAGATAGGACCAGCATAGGACCAGCATGCATGGGTATGGATGAAGATCTTACCCCCTACGTATAGTGGGGCGTCTCTGGTGAGGGGTTGGACGTGTCCCAAGCTGTCCAGAGTAGTAGGAAGCCCTCCATCAACTGAAAGGTTGACCATCCGGTCATAAGTGACCAATTCAACGGTATGAAACTGTCCGTCATTCACTATTTCAGAGCTGTGGAAACAGGTCAATGAGGCAGTGAGTTACAACAGAGATGTTTTTATATTAAAACATGAGCTTGGTCTTTATTGCACCTGTAAATGGTGCTGCCCGACTGACTTCCAGCATCATAGGTGACTTTGACATGTCCCTCATGTAACTGTACAGCGATGTGGTCATTGACGCCGTTGTAGAGAAGAATCCCATTGTCCTCAGCTGTGGAGACCTGAGAGAGAGAGTTTTATGAGTGTCGGCGCAATAAACACCAACGCTTGACACCAAATGCACCATTTTTGTTGCAAATATTCTAAGTACACTACTATTTAAAGAGATACTCCACTTTAAAATGAAAATTCTGTCATCATATACTCACCCTCATGTTGTTTCAACCCTTTATGAATTTCTTTCTTCTGCTGAACTGAAAGGAAGATATTTAGAAGAATATCAGTAAACAGACAGTTTCTGGTCCCATTGACTTCCATAGTAGGAAAAAAATATACTATGGAAGTCAATGAGACCAGAAACTGTCTGGTTACTGATATTCTTCTAAATATCTTCCTTTCTGTTCAGCAGAAGAAAGAAATTCATAAAAATGTATTTGAAATGCAGTAAAAACAGTAATATTGTGAAATATTATTACAATTAAAAATAACTGTATTCTATGTGAATATTTAGTAAAGTGTAACTTTTTCCTGCGATCAAAGCTGTATTTTCAGCATCATCACTCCAGTCTTCAGTGTCACATGATCCTTCAGAAATCATTCTGATATGATTTTCTATTTACATTGTTTATTTATTAATTTAATCTATTTTAAATATTTATTTATTTACATGTTGTTTATGTGTTTGCAATGTTTATTTACTTACATATTGATTTGCATATTTATTTATTTGCATCTATTTTAAATATTTATTTATTTACATGTTTATTTATCGCATATAGCAATATTTATTTATTTATCTGCCATATTTATTTATTTGTTTGCATATTTTTGCTATATTTATTTATTTACATATATTATTAAATATAAATGTATTTGCATATATTTACAATATTTATATATATTTGTTTCTTTATAGACGTGTCATGTCATTTACACAGTATGACAACTGCTGGAAACATATGACATGAGAATTGTTCATTCATGCACAGCCAACAGTGTAGATGCTGCTGTCATGACAACAGCAAAGTTTAAGATGCAGGGCAAGAAAGGTGGTCTGAGATATTAATTTAGTCATTAATTCCTGGCACAAGAATAGCACATCCATTTATTTTCACAAAGATCGAATGATTTCTGTTATGTAATGAACGGTTAGCTGTACCTGTAGAGTGATGTTGGTCTGAGGCCAGTTTTTGACGTCGCTGAGCAGCAGGTACGAATCTCTGTCGATGAAGTTCACGCTGAGGAGCTTCTCACAGCTCGGGCCCCCGAACCCAGAGAGACACTGACACACTGCAGTACCGTCACTCTCCACACAGGGGGCGCCGTTCTCACAGAGCAACAACTCGCAGCCGGAGGGGGGAGAGAGAGACGCCTCGCATAACTGACCACTGCAACCAAACACTCAGTGTGTGACCCCAGAGAACACACAGCACAGAAATCTCAGCTCCACTGACATGATGAAGAAAGGGGAAACTCTCTCAAAACAAGAGTTTGCAAGTTCTTAGAAATTCACTTTATGTTCATACTGGTTTCATACAGTTTTGAAAACGTTTATAGCATTTTGAGGTTTCATTTAAATACTCTAAAAATGTCATATGGTGCAACCGTCGAGCAAAAAATAATAAGACATTTTACTGAATACACGTATTAAAATGTAATCATTTATGTTGGAAAAGTTTTTGTATATATTTTTCAATGTAATGGACCAAATGCATGGGTGTATTTTGCCATTTTTGGAAGATGTTTTGCATGAAAAGCACTATCTTGTTAATATCTCATGTTTTTGGTCTGCCCAGTTTTTAATCAGGACAGACTTTGAAGGACTTATTTTGTAAGATTGACCCAATTTTTATCACAAGTACATTTGAAAAATCTTCTATACAATAGAGTTTTATATTCATCATTCTCTTTTTTCAGTTGAATTTGATCAAATGTTTGTATTTATTGTATTGTTTGCTGAATCAGTCTGTGAAGCTGTTATGGCAATACATTTAAATCCTACCATCGAGTCACACCTCATGACATTATACAACATGAATTAATCTTATTTGTCATAAAACGTCAAATTATCAGATATTTAAGTTTAATTCCCTGCATGCTTCTGAATGTTGGGCATACAACATGACTCTGATTTTGTAGACTTTATATATATATATATATATATATATATATTTATTATTTTTTTTAATTTTTTTTTTATTATTATTACAAATTAGAAATAATATTAAAAGATTATAATAAACTACTTAAGGTTTTCTTCAAGAATGTTGTTCTTTATTATGATATCAGGAAAGTTGCACCACCCTGATGTTTTTTGCTGCCAAAAAAATATTTTAAAAAATCAATATAGAATCCTGCTGTAATGTGGATAACATTTGTAGCATTATTTTATATTATATTTTTATATTAAACATTTTTTTTTTTCATATTAATTTTTGAATATTTTTATATGAAATAGAAAAAATATTGTATTATAACATAATATAATATAATATTTATATTTACATATTTTATATAAAACATTATGTTATCTATAAAACATTTTAACGTTTTTATATTATATATTTTGTATTAGTCTTTCATATGAAGTAACCAGGGCAATAAAATTAAACTGGTTGTATAAGATAATTTCCATCATTATACAGTATATCAGGTGTTGACTCACCTGTAACCTTGTGGACAGACACATGTATATCCCGCCACATGATCCACACACCGCGCGCCGTTCTGGCAGTAATGCCCCTCGCATTCGTTAAAATCTATACTGCAGTCATCACCCACAAAACCAGGCGGACAGATGCATCTAAACACACAAACACACACTGTTTTCATTAAAGGTCATAAATGCCATTTATTTCATTATTTGAATGACCTTAAAATTATGCTTTTCAGCTGAAAGGACTATTCACACCAACAACAAATATTTGCTAAACAGGATTTTGAATAGAAATGACACATTCCTATGGAGTTATTCAAATGGAGGAGGAAAATTAAAATTCATTGGGTGAAAGAAAGTTTTTTTTTTCATAAACAGGCTTTTTGTTTCATCAAAATAATTTTCTCCTCAATTTAAAAAGTTGATAAAAAGCTATTTAGTCTGCTCTCCTAAATACTTGATTATCTGTTTATATTCATACACTACCATTCAAAAGCTTGGGGTCAGTAAGTTGTTTTTTTTATTAAAAAAAACTAATATTTTTATTCATCAAGGATGCATTAAATTTATCAAAACTAACAGTAAAGACATTAATCATGTTACAAAAGATTTCTATTTCAAATAAATGTTGTTCTTTTAACCCTTAAATGCATTCCTCGGGTCTTTAGTGACCCAGGACGTCATTCACTACCCTCCTCCTCAAGTTAGACATCAACCTTCTTAGTATTCCTCAATCAACTCATTATAAACAATATAACAAGAAAAAAAATTATAAAAGAATGACGGTTTTCCCATTCTTTTTTTGTAAAAAAAATAAAAATTGTACAGGGTCACTGACGACCCGAGGCGTGTAACAGTGCAAGTATATTTTTTCTGCACAGCAATAATTTAATCTTTGATGACTAAATTCATCTTTATTCCACAAGGTGGCAATGTGTGATACACAATGATGAATGTCTAGGTTACTAATGTAATCCCGTTCCCTGAAGGAGTGAACAGAGACGATGTAAACTGATGAATGGGGATCTCACATTAGAGCCCAATCACCTTAGAGTGTAACAAAACAAGCTAATGGACATTGGCAGAGAAATATCAATCACTGCCGTTACTTCAATGAGACCATTTGGATAACACTGGGAAAGCGTGCCTACTCCAAATGGAAAGGTTCGCTACGGAGACCACACCCTGCCCGTAAGGAGGTAACATGTGGGAATTACAAAAATGTCTGACCATTAGGGCAGTGCTATATATGGAAGGTCTCTGTGGTAGATCCAGCCTAGCTAGGGTGAAGTCAATACCGGCTTCAAGTCAAGTCAAGAGACGGCAGGGCAGGCTCTGCTGAGGGAAAGACATGAGCTCGCCAATAGGGAAGTCGTACCGTGGAAGAATACACATGTGGGATTGCCTGTAGGGGAGAAACTCCAAGCAGGGTTCGCCAGGTGGGAAACTCACCTGTGGAGCAAATAGCACACCTATCCGATCCTAAGAGGGAAGTTGCACTGCAAGTGAGACACCGAGCAGGTCCTCAGTCTTACTGGTTACTTGTAGCAGGTAAACGAGAGGACACAGGCTCTAGACAGAGATTGTTAAACCTTGCAAACATGCTAGGTGTCGCCCAGCCCACAGCTCTACAAATGTCTGCCAGGGAGGTGCCAAAGCCAAAGCCCAGGAGGAGGCAATGCTCCAAATGGAGAGAGCTCTCACCCCAATGGGGTCATGGGTGGTCCTGATTTGCCAAGACTATGGCATCCACTAACCAGCGGGTTAACCTCTGCTTGGAGACAGTCTTTCCCTTCTGCTGGCCTGCGTAACAGATAAAGAGCTGGTCTGAGGTACTGAAGCTCTGCGTGAGGTCCACATACAAGCTCATAGCGAGGATGGGACAGAGCAGAGCCAGGGCTTCGCTTGCAGGCTCACCCCCTGATCCCTGAAAGGGCTGGTGGGAACCTTGGGCACATATCCGGGCAAGGATCTCAGGATCACGTGAGAGTTGGCTGGCCTGAATTCCAAGCACGATTTGTCGACTGAAAATGCCTGCAAGTCCACTACCCTCTTGACAGAAGAAAGCACAGTCAGGAGCGCTGTCTTGAGAGACAGGATCTTAAGCTTTAAAAGGCCAAGGAGAGGTCACAAGAGGGTACAAGGTGGGGGCGGGGAGGATTCAGCCTCCTCGCACCCCTCAGGAACCTGCTGATCAGGTCGTGCTTTCCCACAGACTTGCACAACATACACTTTGAGGGTGGAGGGAGACAGCCTTCGCTGCAACTCTTCTTGCAGGAAGGAAAGCACTGATCTGATTGGGAACTTCTGGGGACTTCTCGGTGATAACTCCACCACTCAATGAACAGGTTCCACTTCAGAGCGTAAGCGCGCCTTGTAGAGGGCGCTCTCGCTGAAGTGATATTGTCTACCACCGCTGGGGGTAGGTCACCTAAATTCTCTGCGTCCCGTCCAGAAACCACACATGGAGGATCCAGAGGTCAGGACGCAGGTGCCATAAGGTGCCCCATCTCTGAGAAAGGAGGTAACAAGACCTGCTACTTGCCCTCCCTAACCTTGCACAGAGTCTGTGCAAGAAAGCTTACTGGGGGGCCAAGTGTGTGCCAGCGCATTTGTGCCAAGGGTCCCCTCAGTCAGGGAGTAGAACAACTGGCAGTGGGACGTGTCCGGAGAGGAAAACAGGTCTACCAAATCAGCTGGACTGTCTGGGGGTGGAGTCTCTATTCTCCTGGGAGTGTGGGCTGTTGTGAAAGTTCGTCGGCTGCACGATTGAGCTCGTCCGGGATATGAATGACTGTGGCTTTCAGTAAAAAAGCTTTCCTGCCTCTGAACGAATTCAGGCAGTTCAGCACCAACTGAGCAAATTCATTTGTGCGACGTGCTGTCATGTTGACTGAATCCAACTCCATACCGAGAAAAAATATCCTCTGCAAGGGGGAGAGTTTGCTCTTTTCCCAGTTGACCCGAAGCCCAAGATGGATGAGTGGCCCAGGATGAACTGCTGTGCAAAGTTCTTGACTACGTCGCTGAAGAGGCCGGTCTAGGAGATAGGGGAGTAGAGAAAACGATATTTGTCGGTTTTCCTCATATCTGCCAGGTTCAGCCAGAGATGGTGTTCCTGGACCAGAAGAGTGGACATCGTCTGCCCAAGGGACCGCGCAGTGACTTTCGTCGCACATAGGGTGAGGTCCTTCACTGTGCGCAGTTCCTGTATCAAGCCAGGGTCAGAACTGCCCTCGTGCAGCTCTTTGAGTGCTTTGGCCCTATAGACTTACAGGAGGGCAATGGTGTGCAGCTCTGTGGCAGCTCTGTAAGCTTTGCCCGTAAGCAGAGACGCAAACTTACAGGCCTTGGATGGGAGACGTGGATTACCCTGCCAGGCGGCAGTGCCTTGTGGACACCTAACGTGCCGTCACACCAACACTCTCTGGAGAGCTTCTTCCGGGTTTATAGATCACTCGTACCAATGATTGCAGAGCAGAAACGCCGAAACACTCGGCTTCGAAACGAAAGCTCAACCCAGAAAGCGCTTATAAAACCGCTTTGCGATGCAAATCTCGCTTGCCAGTGTCTATTGGCTCGTTTTGTTAAACTCCAAGGTGACTGGGTTCTCAGGCAAGATCCCAATTCGTCAGTTCATGTCTGACGTAACGTTGAACGTGACTGATTGATAGGGAAGTGACATTTCACTCATAGTTACCGCAGGCAGAAAACAAAAGAAAAAGAAGTATCATCAGCAAAACTTGAAATGGCTCAGCGATTTACTGCAGAGCAAGTCCTGAACGCAATAAAAAATTTGTGTCACTGTCACTTGATGGTGAATCAAAATATTGATTTTGAAGATGTTGAAAATGATAGTTTTGAGAATATGTTTGAGATCGTGAATATCAACCAGATGCTGAATGTACTGGGGAAATGAGCTCTGACAAGGACAGTGATGCTGGTATAAAACATCTGCTCAAACTGAACCCTTCCAAGCTCCAATTGTTCCTCTTATTTCAGCTTTACCATCACAGGAATAAATGACATTTCACAATATATACACAAAGGAAACAGTTATTTTAAATTGTAAAATTATTTCGCAATATTACTATTTTTATGCAGCCTTGGTGAGCAAAAAATAATACAGACCCGGAAGTGCATGTTTTTTTAAAATTATATATACTATTAATTTATATATGTTTTTTATAAAAAAATAAAATAATAATATGCATTTTTATTATTTGTTTTTCCCAGCTGTCTGTAACCACATCAGAATTGGGTCGCAACCCAGAATTGGGATGCAACCATTTTTGGGTTGCAACCCAAGGTGATAACGTGTAATATTGCACACCATATTTACAATAACAATAAGCTAATAATAACAATAAGCTAAACGCAGCAGCACAACTAGCACTTACTTCGGTCCTGTGACGGTTGGTATACAAGTAGAGCCGCGATGACAGGGATTCTGGCCAGGATAACACAGATCTTCCTCATACTCTTCACACTTTGGCCCTGTAATGCACATTCACACTTTCTTTACCAATCCAATCACATTCTATCTACAAGGACAATCTGTCCATATGAATCACTGGGTCAGTATAAATCAATATCAGTATGTACCTGAGAAGGGGTGCGGACAGACGCAGGTGTAGTTTCCCACTCCGTCCACACAGATGGTGCCATTTTCACACTTGTTATCCACACAATCGTCAACATCCACCTCACAGAACTGACCGTCGTATCCCAGAGGACACATGCAACTAGACAGACGTGCAAAAGTCAACTTCATGTTTCTTGTTTTAATCGTCAACGGAATAACAAGATGTGTGTTCTCACCTGAAGCCTTTTCTAGCCTCTTCGCTATAACAGGTGCCTCCATTTACACATGGATTGCATTCACAAGCGCTGACAGAGACCTCACAGTTTTTACCCTATAAATACCAACATGCAGCAGACAGACTTTTAGGAATGTTCTTTTTAATGCTCTTTAACAATCCAATGCAATAAAACACATATAGAATCTGTGGCATGTTGTAAGTTACTGCAGAAAATAATTCCTACTTTAAAAAGAAAATGTTTTTGCAATAATATGCTTTCAACTGAAGTCTATAGGGCACGACATTCATATGGGGCATTTTTGGTGCTTATATTCTATAGAAATGTGTGCTGTTTTAGATATTTAATTGATTTAAGAAGTCTAAACCCTCCTTTTAGCAGTCGGACTGCTCTTCTTGGCGGATGAACTTCTGGATATGTGTTTCAGTATTCCTGTGAGTGGGTTAACCGGCTTTATGTGGTCAAAATTGGATGCGTGTAGTTATTGTTAACTAAAATTGTTTAAAAAAAAAAATGTATTCATTGAAATAAGGCTGAAATAAAATATAAATACTAGTTTACTACTAACTTTTTGGAATCCCCCCCCCCCATAAATTTAAATAAAACTGACATAAAATAAATATAATTACATATTAGAATTAAAACGTTAGAAAATTGACGCCTCACTATTGGCCGACACTGGTCACGTGACACATGCGTGTGATGCTGACGCAGCAGCTGACCAATAGTGAGGCGGCATTTTGACAGAACCAGGAAGGGCTGCACTGTTCACACTATGTCAGCAGTGTAGGAGTTTGTTTGTGGCGCTCGGTGACTGGCGTCTGTCTAAAGGTCTGAAAATTGTCGTCCGAAATCTTCGCATGTTAAGAAAAAAATACGACCTGTCAATCACGTTTACCTCTGAAACTTTCGTCCGTCATAAAAAAATTCGGATTGGATTTGATTTTCTGCGTTTTTTGCATTTGTAGCAAGCATTTCGAGAGGTGTTTTGACAATTCAGAGACACCGACTTCCGAAAACAAAAAAACGCATATGAAAATTTCGGGACCTTTAAAGTTCGTGTGAATTTTATTTGGGGAGGAGTTTAAATGATTGTGTTAATTGATAGTATATCAGGTATATTGTCAATGCATTGAACCTGGAATATTTTAGCAGCACTTCTCAGTAATGTATGATCAGGACCTTGTAACCCTGCAGACAGCTGCACTTGTACTGATGCACGGGGTCGTCATGGCACCGGCCTTGATTCTGGCAGGGGTTTGAAGAACACGGGCTGCATTTCCCAGACACAGACGGATCCACGGGACCTGAGGAAGATCAGACCTCTTCAAGCGTCATCCTGAAGGGAAATGTTCTTTCTTTCTCTGATGTTTTTCACCCACCTGTGCATTGGAAGGTATTGCCTGGTGTTGTGAGCAGTAGTTTTCCCTCCATACCCCGCGGCCCGGAACAACGGGCGATGCCGGGTTCCTTGTACCCGCTTTTCACCCAATCAGAAAGCCAACGCAGCCGACAGTCACAGTACAGCGGGTTTGCCCCAATGGCCCTTGAGAAATTTAATCGCAGAAAACACGTATGGATGTAAAGTGCAAAACAAACGAAGTGGCGGACATGGTGAGTATTTGTTTGACAGTAAATTCATGCATTCGCATCTTATCCAAAATGCAAATTTCGACATATTGGCAGTTGTAAAATGTCCATTTATTTATACTTTTCCGTATTATTAATTTAAAAATTATTTAAATGTTTATTTTTTATTTAAAAAAATTGCCCATTTTAAATTATGTCTAAAATGTCTTACAATTTTATTTTTATTTTTAAAAAAATCTGCTTTATTAAATTTAGGTAAACACTTAAAATTTCCAAATAAAACAATTACTTATGGAAACATTAAAAATGTTATAATAATATTTGGAAATTGAAATAATAAAATAAAATAAAAAATTTGATAAAAAAAAAACATTTGCAACTAACTGAAAAGAATTACAAAAAATTACTAAAACTGAAATAAAAATGTATTTGAGCTATATAAAAAGAAGAAAAAAACAACAAAAAACTGACAAATAATTTTAAACGTAATTTTAATGTGTCTATTATTTTTATTTTTTTGTACTTTATTACATTTATGTAAAGCACTTAGAATTTCCAAATAAAATTAAAATAATTACTTGTGGGAAACAAAATGTAAGATTATTTTTCGGTAACTGAAATAAAGCTAAAATAAATCAAATAAAAACGTAAACGTAAACGTAAAAGGCAAAAAAGCATTGGCAACAAACTGAAATAAATTTCTAAAAAATTACAAGAGAAACTTAAATAAAAATTAATTAAATGACACCAAAAAATTATTGAGCCATTTAATTCATTCCCTGAATGAATCAGCCGTTTGAACGAATCTAATTAATGAAAGAATCAATGACTTGCTCATTAAGACATTTACCGCCTCCTACTGGTACTAGTGTCATTTCATTTCAAATTAATTTCAGCTGCAATAAACGGTCTGTTAATATATCTAAATACCAATTCAGATGCAGCTTCTGAAAAAGAATGTGTAATAAATTCTATGTTAAATCAAATAAAATATATTTTTCAAAAGCTACGTTTTGACTCTCATTTAACACAATAATGACTTTAAATGATCTTTTGGGGGTAATTTCTCAGCCAAATTTGATGTGCGATTAACTTGCGATTAATTAAACTAATTAATCGGCACATCATGTAATTAATTAGATACAAAATTTGAATCACTTGACAAAATATAAACTTTTCAACAAAAATGATAAGTAGTGCCTTGGCAACTAGCTGAAATAAATGACTAAAGATTACTAAAGCTGAAAGTTATATAAAAATTAATAGAAATGACAAAAGCACATAGTAAATGATTAAACTTTGCCATATACCTTTAAGTGCGGACGAGAAGCGCTCGTCTTTGCATGTGCATGTGTGAAAGTATCTGTACAGAGACAAAACAGGTGTGACTCACAGGTGTGATAGAGATGCAGCATCTCTGAAGATTTCTTGGTGTAATTCAGATATATTGTTGCCATGGAGAGATCTGCAAAAAAAATTGACAACAGCGAGGAGAAAACGTGTGGGTTGAGGGGAGGTCAAACGATTATATCTATATGTCTGTTAAAGCACACTGCTTTCACCATCATAAAAACATGAATTTCTGTAAGACAATAGAAGTGTTTCCAGAGGAACTCACAGCAGTCGAAGAGAGGACAGTCCTTTAAACACAAGAGGAGGGATACAGCGCAGGGCGTTATAACTCAAGATGCTGTAAATCACCACAACACAAGCCAGAGGATTATAGAAACAGTGGAAAAGTCAGTGGAAAAGTGTGTGTGTGTGTGTGTGTGTGTGTGTGTGTGTGTGTGTGTGTGTGTGTGTGTGTGTGTGTGTGTGTGTGTGTGTGTGTGTGTGTGTGTGTTTCAGGCTCACAGTGTGGTCAGCTGACTCATGTTGGAGAAAGACGAGTTCGACAAGGAACTGATTTTATTGTTGCTCAGGTCACTGAAATAAAGCACAAAGATATTTAACATGTCATTAAGTGAAACATTATAATAATTATAATTTCCAGTTTTATTTCTTGTTTTTTTTTAACTGTTCGTATTAATGTGTTGTTTATTTAATCCTTTTCTTGTATTCTTATCAAGTGAAACATTACACAATAATAATTACAATAGAATGTTATTATTATTATTATTGTTGTATATAATACTTAATATTGCAATATTAAATAATTAATTATATACTATAACAGCAAGAATAATAATTACTATTATTAAAGTGTTTAATATTATATAACATAATATTTTTATATTCTATTATTATTTATACAACAATAATATACGATTTTTTCACTATATTTTTATTTAGTTTTAATCTCATTATTATTTTTAGTAGTATTAATTTTATAATTTGTCATTATTTGTACTCTCATCAAGTGAAACATTTAATAATGATAAAATTATTATTATTTTAGTTGTTGTTATTGTATATAATAATACATAATATTATGTTGTAATATTATATTATTAGTGATATATATATATATATATATATATTACACAATGTAATATTGTAATATTCTCACATAAATTTTATATGATATCACAACAACAATTATTATTAGTAGTAGTAATAAATCAATGTATATAGTATTATATAATACAGTAAGAGTATATGACAAATTATATAATAATAATAATAATGTCCTTTTAAATAATGAATATATCTTAAAAATTGCATTATAATACAATAATAATAATACTGTTATTATCAATGTTGATGTATATATTATTTAATAATATAATGTTGAAATATTATAATTTTATAACAACAACAATAATAATAGTGAATATATATATATACACCATCATTTTATTTAAATTACATAACTTTATCATTTGCTTAAATACTAAGTGTACAATGACAGTAAAGCTGAATCTAATCGTGATCTTGAATATGAACATAAACACAGTCTGCCCCCAGTGGCTGAGCATGGCAGTGCAGGAGTGAACCGAGGTCAACACTCACACCAGCTGCAGGTGTTTGAACGCTGAGAGCTCTTTGGGAACCGCGGCAAACAGATTCCCATCCAGGTATCTATGGAGACAGAGAGAGTTCAGGAGGCGTCCAAACACAGCCAGACAGGAATCCCGACAGCGTTTGCATAAGCCCTTGCGCCCACCCGAACATGACTCACAGTTCAGTGACATTGTGTGGGACGCCACGGGGTAAACCGAGCAAGTGTTTGTTGCTGCAGCGCACCACCGACTCCAGACAAGTGCACTCCTCTGGGCACTGCGGCTTAGGGACGCAGCTCCGGTCGTCTTCAGTCATCGCTGGAGGAGTGTGTGGAACAGATATATTCAGAAATACAGTCATAAATAAAAACGATAGCATGGTATATTAAATTGAATACTTCCAAATGAAAAAAAGCATTCGACCTGCCAAATAATGAAGAGACAATGATAAACTCAAATATAAAAGACACAAAGGGCCCTATCATACACCCGGCGCAATGTGGCGCGACGTAAGTGTTTTTTGCTAGTTTCAGCCCGACGCAGTTATCATTTTCACATCATGCGTCACGTTGTTTAAATAGCAAATGCATTTGCGCCCATTTGTGCGGCCATGGGCTGCTGGTCTGAAAACGAGGTGTGTTCAGGCGCATTGTTGGCGCGTTGCTATTTTGAGGCAACAGAAATAGACTGCGCTATTGACCAACTGAAACCTGGTCTAAAGTCAATGGCGCAATATTTTTAGATCCGTTTCCTCTCTAGAGAAGCGTTCAGTTTTTCCATTTGCAAATTCCACCATGTAAATAGCGAATCCGCAACTGGCATTTAAAGGGAATGGGAGATGAGATTCTGATTGTTGTTTAGCACGTTACGCCCAAAACACACCCATTACTCATTAGGAGAATAGGGACAACTCTTTTAGACCATGTGCCGGGACCGCCAACCATTTTTCCAGTGGTTAAACTAGCAAAAGTGGATTCGGACACGCGCTAAGTGCGATTGTGCCGTGCACTTTAGACCATGCTCTTAGATCCTTAAAATAGGGCCCAAAGAGTCGGCCTTGTGACAATTTACCCTTGTCACAGAGGAAGTCTGGCTTTGCCACATCCTGCAGTGGAATCTCTCTGAGGAAGGCTGGGTTCTGACAGCGAGGGTTTCCCGTCACGATCTGACGAGATCGTAGCCACTCTCCCAACCAGGACAGACGACAGTCGCAATTAAAAGGGTTCGCCAGCAGGTTTCTGAAAAAAGATCATGGAGATTAACATAAAGCACATATTCAGCTCAGATATACATTCATAAAAAGCAGCGTCTTTTACAGGGTGGAGAGGTTTGGCAGCGTGTCAAAGGCTCCAGGCATGATCGTGGCGAGCTGGTTGTCGTAGAGCGAGAGCAGACGTACGTTCTGCAGGCCTGAGAAGCTGCTGTTGTGGATGCAACGGATGCGATTATTCCTGAGCATCCTAACAGGGACAGAAAGAAAAGAAGGATTCAGAGAGTAGCCTCAGGGTGACTGTGAGGAACAATGAAAATAAATCCAGAACTAAGAACTGTGTGTAAATAATACTTTTAAATAAATGGACAGCTTAAATACAAACATATCAACATCCTATTACAGCTGAGGTATTCAATTAATTCTCAGTTATGAACAATAAAGAGGACTTTATTTTTGGGTGAACTAACCCTTTAAGGAGAAAATACTCAGCAATGGTGTTGACTTATGATTTTGCACATGGTTTGTCTGACTTAAAGCATATTAAAAACACCACATAGACATAAACAACATTAAAAGCTTGATTTTGACTTAGATGATTAGTCGTGCAGCTCATCAAAGCATACTACCAATCGATCAGTCAACCAACCAATCTATTGATCAAACAATCAACTGGTCACCCAATCAATCAATCACCCAATCAATCAATCAATCAACCAATCAACCAATCAATCAATCAATCAATCAATCAATCAATCAATCAATCAATCAATCAATCAACCAATCAATCAATCAACCATTCAATCAACCAACCCCTCAACAAATAAATCAGTCAACCAACCAATCATTCAATCAATTCAATAAATTAGGGTTAGGGTTCTTCTCAGAGTGCTAGAAATGCTGTGACAGAAATTATAGTGAAAAGGACACTTGCAGCATGCGTAATCCCTCCATTCCCCGGAGCATCCCTCCTCGTATGGACACCAGGTGGTTGGCGGTCAGGTGAAGTTCAACCACAGAAGACGCACCGTCAAAAGCACCATCCTCAATCTCAGTGATTTTATTGTTGCTAAGGTTTCTGTGAGAGAAATGCACAGAAAACTAGTTTACTGTCCAGTTCAGTTAAATAATATAGAGTATTTTGGCGTTGCTTCATCATACAGTATTATGTAGTACACAAATGTCAATCTCACATTTTCTTGAGATGTGTGAGGGGCCGAAAGAGTCCTGTCGCCTCCAGGATAGAGAGGTCATTGTTATTGAGACGTCTGACAGAAAGAAAATGAAATAAACGTAGAGTTGGCATGTTGCTAAGCTAACAATGCGATACTATAATGCTACAGCCAGACCACTATTTTTTATCAATCATTTTTGATACTTTAAGAATTATATTTAAAATCAACATTTCTGTTACTTCATCCACAATCTTGGATGGATTTTTTTTTTTCACTGAGCTTGTCGCATTCTGGGATCAACATTTTCACACAGGACAAATGGAGTTATCACAAAGAAGACAGCACAGTTATACAGTCTACCTTAAACAGTCTTCGTATCAGGAGCAAGTCAAAACCATATTGTAATTGTTGTTTATTTGTTCAGTGTTTCTCTTACAGTTCAGTTGTAGAAAGTGGAAGGTGTTCTGGGAACTTGGTTAGACGTAAATTTGAGCAGTCCACCACAGTAGCTTCACAGCGGCATTTGGGTGGACAGACAGGCTTGCTGTTGCAGTCCTTATTCAAACGTGTGTCCTCTGAGCCTGAGACAAATATAAAGATGCTTTCAGAGAAACACCATTCATCACAGGAGAGTATAAATGGGCCATTATTCGGTTTGCTGCACATTTATTACTTTTAGTCACATTCAAAAACATGTTTTTTTTTTGGTCTAAAGGAGATACAGAAACAACTTACCTGGGATGTGGTACTGTTCCTTGGCTGCTATGGCAACACATGCAAGAAAACAGAAAATACAGCTGTTATAAAAACACAGAAAAACATGCAGACAGCACAGATCTAGATTTGAGACCTAAGGCTGGACAATTAAATGGATAGTTCATCCAAAAATGAAAATTAGCCTTAACTCTTCTAAACTTTATTATGGCAGTGAATTGCTGTTTCTGTTTTGAAGTCCATAAAAGTGAACCTATCCATCATAAAAGTCCATCTATCCATCAGTGCATCAATCCGTGATAAAAGTGCTCCACACTGCTCCGGGGGGTTAATAAAGGCCTTCTGAAGCAAAGCGTTGAGTTTGTGTATGAAAATATACATATTTAACACTAACAAAGGAAAATTCTAGCTTCCGGCCAAACAAACATGGAACATGCAGTCTACTAGCGCCTAATGCGCAACTTATGCAACTTATGACGTCAGAAGTAGCGTATAGCGTCATGGCGTAGCGTAAATATCAGCAGTACGTTGCATTACTGGCATAAGTTGCGCTTAGACTTAAGTCGAATCCGTATGTTCGTTTGGCCGGAAGCTAGTTATTTTACTTTATAAAGTTTTAAATATGAATATTTTTCTTACACAGACTCATCGCTTCGCTTCAGAAGGCCTTTATTAACCCCCCGGAGCCGTGTGGAGCACTTTTATGGTCTTCAAAACAGAAACAGCAATTCACTGCCATTATAAAGCTCGGAAGCATCAGGGTGTTTATTAAAATAACTCTGATTGTATTTGTCTGAAAGAAGAAAGTCATATACACCTAGGATGACTTGAGTGTGAGTAAATCATGGGCTAATTTTCATTTTTGGGTGAACTATCCCTTTAAAGATAAAACCAAAGATCTTCTCTAATATACTGGCATTTACACTTAAGTCTGTTTGGTTGTGTGATGTTCACTCTTTCTGCAGTTACATCTTTACGCCAGTAGGTGGCAACAAGTGAATGACTATGACTGAGTCAATGAATCATTTATTCAACTGATTCATTCAAAAACATTCATTCAGGAACAAGTGACTATCTTTATGAGAAAATCATTGAATCATTCACTCGATCGATTTGTTCAACAATACTGATTCATTCAGGAACGAAAGAGTAACTGTCTATATGTGTGATTCATTGAATGATTCATTTAAACGACTTGTTTAAAAACATTGGTAACACTTTACAATAAGGTTTCATTAGTTAACATTAGTTAACTACTTTAGTTAACATGAACTAAGAATGAACAATACTTCTACAGCCTTTATTAATCTCAGTTAATGTTAATTCCAGCATTTACAAATAGATTATTAAAATTAAAAGTTGTATTTGTTAACATTAGTTAATGCAGTCTGAACTAACATGAACAAACAATGAACGACTGTTTTATTAACTAACTTTAACTAACATTAATAAATTCTGTAACAAATATATTGCTCATAGTTAGTTAATGTTAGCTAATAATGTTAACAAATGAAACCTTATTGTAAAGTGTTACCAAAACACTGATTCATTCAGAAACAAAACCAGTGACCATATATAAGAATGTGACATTGAATTATTCATTCAACTGATTTGTTAATAAAACATATTCATTCAGGAATGAAACAAGTGTCTGTCTTTATTAGCGAATTATTAAATCATTCACTCCACTAATCTGTTCAACAATGCTGATTCATTCAAGAACTAATCTGTGGCTGGCTATGACTCAGTCAATGAATCATTCATTCAACTGATTCATTCAAAAACATTTATTCAGGAACAAAATAATTCAAAATCATTGAATTATTGAGTCAACCAAATTTGTTCAAAAACACTGATTCATTCAGGAATGAAACCAGTGACTGTTTATATGAGTGAGTCAATGCATCATTTATTTAACTGACTTGTTCAAAAACACTGATTAATTCAGAAGCAAAGTGACTGTGTCTATGATTGAGTCAGAGAATGATTTATTCAACTGATTCATTCAAAAACACTGATTCATTCAGGAAAAAATAAGTGACAATCTTTATGAGCAAATCATTCACTCAACCAATTTGTTCAACAACACTGATTCATTCAGGAACTAAACAAGTGACTGCCTTTATGAGCAAATAATTAAATCATTCACTCAACTAATCTGTTCAACAATGCTGATTCATTCAAGAACTAATCTGTGGCTGGCTATGACTCAGTCAATGAATCATTCATTCAACTGATTCATTCAAAAACATTTATTCAGGAACAAAACAAGTGTCTGTCATTCAAAATCATTGAATTATTGACTCAACCAAATTTGTTCAAAAACACTGATTCATTCAGGAATGAAACCAGTGACTGCCTTTATGAGCAAATCATTAAATCATTCACTCAAACAGTGACTAGTTCAGAAATGAAACAACTGACTGTCTATATGAGTTATGTAAATCTTCAACACTCGCTCTTAAAGAAATCCAACTTTACTGATTAAAAAACGCCATTGTCAAGGCCTTCATCGGACGACCACCTTTTTCAAATTTACATGAATTTTAGATTTTTTGTTGCACTTCTTTTGTTGGTAAAGCATGTCTTTTAAAAAAAAAATTGTCTACAGTATATGTAAAAATTCACTCAACCTATTTGTGTGTTGTTCGGAGACACAAGTACTACACAATTACCCGAGAAATGACCCATAAATTGTTATAAATCAATGTAAATGTACAAAATAATTAATAACTAATTGCACAGTGTGTTTGTGTATTCTACCTGAACAGCGAAACTTCTTGCTCTTGATCTGACTGATGCGTTTGTTGGCGAGCCGTCGAGGACTGGAGCATCGCGCGCCGCTGGTCTCAATCGGATTGGACCGCAAAAAGTCCGCCAGCCATTTCAAACCACAGTCACAGACGAACGGGTTCTGAGCTAAGTGACTGAAAAGAAAGTGAACAATAAAACCTCTTAACTATACAGTATGTGCTTATTTCAATGTTCATTATATAATGTCTCTTACAGAGTCTGGATGGCTTTCAGAGGAGTAAATGTGCCTTTGGCTAGAGTCTGGATCTTATTGTCGTACAGGGACAATAGAGATAAGTTCTCAAGGTCCTGGAAAACGTTGACACGAACACAGTGGATTTTATTGGCATTTAACAGTCTGAAAGAAAGAAAGAAAGAAAGAAAGACAGACACCTAAAACATTACAATGACTGTCTGGATGAGGGTGTTTCAGTGTGCTGCCTTATTCACGGCCCATTAAGCAGCACCGTTATGACATTTTTCATGTGGGTGGTAATTTTGCATTGACATAAGCATCAGAGGTGATCTACATCACGCGTTCCAGTACTTACAGTAACTCTAATGCACTCAATCCGTCAAAAACTCCCCGAGGCAGATCTGTAATCTTATTTCCATAAAGAACCCTGAGAAACAAAACAAGAACATGAGATATAATAATGCTGATGTTTCATTTGAAAACAGATGCAAGGTTATACATAAATTTAAATACTGCCACAAACACAAAAGGTCGGCACAAAGCCCTATTAGGTTGAACAAGATTTTTGCATTTTCTGATTTTTATTAAGAGTCTCAATGATATTCTGGTATATGACTTCCTCCTTCAATATAAGTAACTTCAGATCCATGACTGAATCATTCTGATGTATTGAATCTTTTTAATGAATCAGCTGAACTGATTCACAAAACCAGTCAGAGCGATCCAATTCGCAAATTAGACTGAATCAGCGGTTCTCAAGTCATAAATATGAATGACAACATGTATGGTGTATGACATCAAAGTACTGACACACCTAAAGTCGAACACACCTAATGACTTCCAAAATCAAATCTTTTGGACAGGTATGACTTATAATGTGATCAGTGGCGGTTCTACATTGAATTACACCCTGGGCGAGACCCCCTTCGAGCGCCCCCCAATCCCCCCCCCCCCCCCCCCCCCCCCCCAATTTGGACATAATTTTTCTAACCCCATTGGCAGATCATGTTTTGCTTGTTTTAAGCAAAAACTCCATTTTTATTTATTTCCACCAGAAAACAAGACTTAATATTAGGGGTGTGCGATATGACGATTTTTTATCGTGGACGATTAAAATGTCTCCACGATCTGCTTTTGAAGAAATATCGTAGTATCGCGCATTCTCAGTTGCTGTTCTGGCGCCTCTGTCCCAACATACTGAACAACGCCACGAATATTCAGATCAAATGTTAACGCAGCGGAACGGGACACTACAGTTCACAAAAGTTCATAATTTGCATGTGCTTTAATGCCTTGTCGGTTAAACATTTAATTCGCGTGCTGATGCGCTGTTCTAACGTGTGCGTTTCTCAGCGCGTACATGTGAAGCTCACATGCACTAAAAGCCTGTCTACCAGCGCCTGAATACTGGTCTAAGTTATCTTTCGAGTCTTATTGTGCTAATACTGTCAAATACACACAAGGTTTACATAAACAAAGTCGGTGATGTCTAAAGTGAAAGCAAACTTGAGAAAATTGAGAGAAAATCTGCTTGTCAAATGCGTGTGTAAAAGACGCGTCGAGTGCTGCTCTTAAAGAGACAGTAGTAATAGTAAACACGCTGCCGTTTGTCCTTAAAGGGATAGTTCACCCAAAAATAAAAATGATCTCATTATTTACGCACTATAATGTTGTTCCAAGCCTGTATTAATTTCCTTCTAATATTTTTCTAATATTAATATTTTGAAGAATGTGGCTATACAAACAGTAGCTGGTCCCCATTGACTTCCATAGGAGAAAAATATACTGGAAGTCACATTCTTCCAAATAACTTTTATTTTCAACAGAAGAAAGAAACTTATTCGAGTTTAAAACAACTTGAGAGAGTAAATTATGACAATTTGAATTTTTAGGAGAACTATCCCTTTATTGTTAATAAAACAACAAAATGCAAAGAGAAAATCACTCACTGCTCTTGACTGATAACTTTAATAGTAGCTTTAATAAGTATCAATTTATAATTTATACAGTGAAGTCTATGTTTTGTTTTATTTTCATATTTGTTCATTTAATTACTTTCTTCAATGCTACTGTTAAATACACCTGTAGCTGAAAACAAAGCACTGTTTATTTAATTTGTATATTAAGTTGTGTGTGTAATGTGTATCTTTGATCTTAATATTTAATAACAAAGAAAATAATGACAAATATTTGTTATCTTCGCCCCGTCTGCCATTCTTTTTTATTTTATATTTTGTTACCTAAGGCTTTGTTTTTAAAATATGGACATTAGTTTGGCTGTAATGCTCAGTCACAAAATAGTAAAACCAACGTAAAAAAGAATCGTGATAAAATCGTTAATCGTGATTTTCCTGAAAAAAATCGTGATATGATATTTTTACCATATCGCCCACCCCTACTTAATATCATGTCATTTTACTACTTTAGTAATATAACGTTATGCATCTTTATTTAAGAAATGTTTGATATTTCGACTGGAAACAAGACAAAAATACTAAGAAAAGCATTTTTTGCAGTGTAATAACTGAACTTGTAACAGTTTTGTTGCAAAGCACAATATTATGGTGAAATTAGATCTCGTGTTTGAGTTAAAACCGAATTATTGTTAAGCATAGCAAGAATCATAGCAAAAAGGCTAACAAATAAGAGTTATACGCACCAATTAATATTGCCCCTTCATTCATGACATGGATACCGTAATCATACAGAGAAAACATAGTTGCATACCTTTATCTTTCGCTCGTTTCTAAATTGGGCACCTGATGGCTTTGACCTTTCTTGTCCATCTCTTATTTGGCACTTACTAGACATCGACAATCAACAGATTTCCCCTGATCCCCCCCATACTGTCACTCACGACGAGTCACGACCAGAAGTCAAGACTAAACCAATTCACCTTGGTGGTGGTGACCAAGTAATCGTTTTGTATTACCTATTTTTATTAGCCATGCAGACAATTCAGAAAAACAAAAATGTGCAGGAAATATAGAGGCCTGTATTTATAATATTCTGAATGAAATGTGCGTTATTTGGAAGAAAGTCTAAGTGTGACTGACTTAGATAACTATATGGATCCCCCGTCAACCCAATTCATTTGTATGATTACGGTATCCATGTCATGAATGAAGGGGCAATATTAATTGGTGCGGATAACTCTTATTTGTTAGCCTTTTTGCTATGATTCTTGCTATGCTTAACAATAATTCGGTTTTAACTCAAACACGAGATCTAATTTCACCATAATATTGTGCTTTGCAACAAAACTGTTACAAGTTCAGTTATTACACTGCAAAAAATGCTTTTCTTAGTATTTTTGTCTTGTTTCCAGTCGAAATATCAAACATTTCTTAAATAAAGATGCATAACGTTATATTACTAAAGTAGTAAAATGACATGATATTAAGTCTTGTTTTCTGGTGGAAATAAATAAAAATTTAGTTTTTGCTTAAAACAAGCAAAACATGATCTGCCAATGGGGTTAGAAAAATTATGTCCAAATTGGGGGGGGGGATTGGGGGGCGCTCGAAGGGGGTCTCGCCCAGGGTGTAATTCAATGTAGAACCGCCACTGCAGTACATTAAGAATCTGTCTCCAAATGAGCTGAATCTCATGCATCCTCATCACTGTCGAATCATATAAGGCATATATGCTGGAGGCTAGACAAACATTCATTTATTTACACAAAACCACACACTCTCTACATCAGACCCCTGGTGAGATGTTCCCACAACACGCTTACATAGGGCTCTTCGTGCAACATGATGCATAATTCAACAGAACTAATAAGCTCGCGCACATTAACATGTTGGAAATATACATAGCAGTCATATGCAGATTAAATGATTATATACATGAGTGCTGTATAATGTACACCCCACGAAGGCTGTTTTTTACAGATTTGAATAAATGGATATGTAATTCTCAAAACAATCATGTGAACACAGCTAAGCCAATTAATTTAGCAAATAATAATGAAAATTAGCATTTGGGATTATAAATTAAATTTTCATGTGTGAAGTGTAGCGTAGCTTACAGTCAGGATAATGAACTATATTACTCTGCAGAACATTTGTTTATTGTAATTTTTATTATTAATGCATTAAATTATTTATTCATATTGGTGTCGTTGCCGGTTTATGAAGGCTTTCCACTCCTTAAAAAAAATAATGAAAATGAAATTTCCTGCTTTGGAAAAAAATAAATATTTGCTCCAAATGCTGTTGCCACTTCAGTGTAAATCTCTTCTATAGGTCAGTGTTGTGTAATCACACATTACCAGTAATGTTCACATCAACATTTTTGTTGCAGAATTTTATTGTACAGTATGATGTCTATGGGCTTTATGAGCCTCTGCAGCAGCGGGTTTATGGGTTTACGATCAGACCTTAGACTTGGTCCTCAATTTTCTGATTTGTTCTGTTAAAAACACACCAATTTTCGAGTTTTTGGGTCATTTTCTTGCAATGTCTATTTCTAGCTCTGCTTCTGCTTTGTGACATACAGCTTGTTTGAATAACATGTGGATTTAAATATAGTGAAACGCCTGGACTGCTAAAACTATTAATTATATTATATTATAGCATATTATTGCATATTATATTATTGCATATTAATTTATATTATTGCATATTATATTATTGCATATTATTGCATATTATATTATTTCATATTATTTTATATTATTGCATATGATTGCATATTATTGCATATTATTGCATATTATATTATTTTATATTAATACATATTATATTATTGCATATTATTGCATATTATATTGTTGCATATTATTGCATATTATATTATTGCATATAATTGCATATTATTGCAACCTTGCTGCAGCATTTTGTACCCTCTGAAGACCGACTCGGGTACAATAATCAAGACGTGAAGAAATAAAAGCATGCATTATTTTCTCCGGGTCACTGAAAGATAAGACAGATTTAAGTTTAGCGAGATTTCGCAGTTGAAAGAAACTATTCTTCACAACTGAAGTCTTTCAAACTTTAACTCTGTGTCAGAAATAAAACCCAGATTCTAGACAGAACTATGCAGAATAGATGACAGAGGTCCTAGGCTCATTGCTATATTATTTACACGGCTATAATTTCTGTCTTTTTCTGATTTAACTGGAGAAAGTTATAATTCATCCAGCATTTTAGGTCTTTTAGACATTCAAAAGTGATTTAACAGATCTATCATCACCAGACTTTAGAGGCAAATACATCTGGGTATCATCAGCACAAACAAAAAAAAAGATACGAAATACTATATTTAAAAAAAAAACAAAAAAAAAAGAGGAAGCACATATAATGAAAATAACACTTGCCCCAAAACAGAGCCTTGAGGGACCCCACAGATAATAGAAGCTACTGATGACAAGAGGATTCTATTTTTATAAAGAAAGGTTCTATTTTAAAGATGTATAAACGTAGGGCAGTTTTCTCTGCAGTTTATACAGTAACAACGCTTGATCCAATAGTATCCATGAGCTTGACAAACACTTTGAGTGGAAGCACGACACTAGACTAGGAAGTGGAAATGTAATCATATTTACATTTAAAATCATTCAAGTCAGAATAAGTGTTTATTAAATCATAAAATATTAAATATTTTACATATTTGCATATATTTGTTTTCATGACATGATGTATGATGTGTAATTTTTTTACTGAATTGTTTTAACAGGATTATCATCCCTCTTTTGTCAGGCATGTAAACACATAAAACAGACACAATAAAAAAGTGCAGGAATTATAAATGTACACTTACAGTGAGTTGAGTGAGCGCAGGCCTTGAAACGCATCGGGGGCTATTTCAGATATTTGGTTATTACTCAAATCACTGTGGAGTAAAAGACAGAATTATGAAATATACGAAATGTTATAGCTGTTATTAATGGGGGAAACAAACCTCTGTTTCATAAAATCCTAAAGGAATTGATTCCATTATTCAGTTACATGTAAAAACTGCATGCACAGTGATTCTTGTAAATGTCTTAGCTTGAAGCTTGTATGTGTTAAAGCTTATACTGTACAGTGTAGTTAATAGTTTCTATGGCTGATCACTCACATTCTGCGCAGTCTCTTGTATGAGGCAAACGCTCCTGGAGGAACAGACTTTATACCGTTCTGCTCTAATCGTCTGAAAGAGAGAAAAGCAGAGGACTGGTCAAGTGGATGCAGAGGCTAGATGGGCAGCTTTACAGTTTAGCACGGTTACAACTAGTGTCCCCATGGTTTCCTTATTGCCATGGATACTGTTCTGTGAAGGGCACGACCTTTAGCACTGGTCAATGTCAAAGACACACACCAAATGATCGATCGCACCCATGCGGGGTCAAGAAAGGTTAAATCCCACCAGATGTGAAGCTAAAGAGTCAAGATATATTGACATATTGCATAGTGAAAATGTATGTATGAGTTTGTAATAGTATACATCATCACATATTTGAATTAAAATGTAATTTTATAAAACAAATTGTTCTGGCTGTAAAATCTGATAGTGTGTAGCCTACAGTGTTGGGCGGTAACGCATTACGTAAGCAGATTACTTTTTTTTTGGTAAAGTAACAGTTACTTTATAAATGTACACATTAGTATTTGAGTTACTTTTCTTTCTTTCTTTTTTTTAAATTTTTTTTTTTTTTTTAAGTAATGCACATTACTTTTCTGTTTAATTAGTTAGCTTAAACATTTTTTAAAGTACTGAATTCTCTCTTTTCTCCATAATGTAAATAATGCAATTGTGACCCTGGCCCACTAAACCGGTCACATGGGTCAATTTTCTGAAATTGAGATTTATACATCATCTGAAAGCTGAATAAATAAGCTTTTCATTGATGTGTGGTTTGTTATGATAGGACAATATTTGGTCGAGACACAACTATTGAAAATCTGGAATCTGACGGTGCAAAAAAATCGAAACATTGAGAAAATCTCCTTTAAAGTTGTTCATTTAGGTTCACGATTGTGCTGCATTCCCTCACAAAAATACATGTTTTATACATTTACGGTAGGAAATGTACAAAATATCTTCATGGAACATGATCTTTACTTAATATCCTAATGATTTTTGGCATAAAAGAAAAATCGATAATTTTGACGCATACAATGTATTGTTGGCTATTGCCACAAATATACCCATGCGACATGTGACTGGTTTTGTGATCCAGGGTCACAATTAGTTACTTTTTTAGGGAGTAACGCAATAGTGTATACGTGACTTTCCCCAAAACTGGTAGCTTACCTTTTCATTTGCGCATCCTAATTTCCTATCCACGCAAATTATTTCCTATTCCTGTGGCAATTAGTTACTTTTTAGGGATTAACGCAATATTGCATCGCATTACTTTTAAAAGTAACTATTCCCAAAACTGATAATTTGCGTGTCGTCAGTAGATCACGTGCTGAACTTGCACTCTCACACTAACTTGCCCTGTTTAGTAAATCTGGCCCGTAGTGATTGCGCTCTTCTTGAGAGCGTCAAAGGTTGTAAATAAATTTACAACGTACAGTATTTTGCAGTGTTGAGCAATGTAGCCAATCACAAACATATCTGTTGAGTGCTTAAATGCAATGGCCAATCAGACATATTTAAGTTTGAATCCACTCAAGACGTTTCTGTCCAGTGTTGAGTTCTGCACGCAAGTGTTATAAAACTCTTTGCACGCTTTTTAGGCGATATATAATATAGAAAACTTGTGTTTTGCTGCATTAGGAAAGGCAATGGTTATTTATTATTCAAACTGGCTGCCATGCCAAATCACGCATGCAGTATGCTTGATTTTCTGTTCAAATGATAGCGGTTTGTGAACGCTGCCACTTAAGTAACAAATAATTTATCAAGAGTGTTTATGCTGGGATGTGCAGGTTGTTGATAGGCGACACATTTCATGATATTCTATATAAATGTGTTTTTAAGAAAGAAGCGCATCTATCCGTACCCTGGATTTGGTTCACCGTCCGCCTATGTTCTTATTAACATACTTAAGTGCACTTTTAAAAAGTGAACTTTGTGATAATGTCAAATGTTTACTTAAAATTTTAATGTAAAGTTGTACATTGTAAATTGTACATGTAAAGTACTTGATTAGTAATTTAGTAACTTTATAGCACACTATATTTAAAACCAAGTACTTATTTTATATTACATTTAAAGTTAATACATTTTAAATACCAAATTATATACTAAACTCCATCATTACAGATATGTATTTAAATGCATGACATACAAATATCAATAGAAATTGCATTGAAGTATATTTTAGATTACCATAAATGACTGTCAGTACATTTTAACCATAATTCAAAGGCAATATAAGTAATTATGAAATTACATATAAAGATGTACTTAAGTGGGTTAAAAAGGACTCTAAAATGCAGCTAATTGCAATTAACATGCAATTAAGTGTCAAAAACATTACTTTACTGCCGTAATAAGTGCTCTTTTTAAAAGTATGCTGGAATTTTTTGTAATTATTTAGTGAGCATTGCTTAATAAAAGTAATAAGCCACTTGAGGCATACTGGATTTTACCATTAATTAAGTAAAATTTTCTGCACTTCTCTTCACAACTGCCCTTTAACCTTGGGGAAACTGGCACAAGCTCATAAGTTTATCGCATCTCAATCGATGCATCCTACACATTTGTATCTGCCCCTGACAGAAAAATCATTTAAACCCAACAGGCTTCATCTCTATCCTTGAGAAACATCTCAAATATTCTTAGTAAATAAATCACTCACATCTCAGTCATACTTTCAGGCATGTTGGCTGGAATCGCCGTGAGACCTTTTCCTCTACAATCCACAATATTGTTACTGCAAGTGCACATCGGGGGACAGGAGCCAGACGCAAGGCCACAGGGCTGAGGACTGGAATCAAAAATACCTCAGGAAAAGAAGGAAACATTATATATATTAGTCTTAAACACACAATTGATCGGTGTAATGTTTGCTTGAGTTTCTTCAATTTGGGGCACAACTTTTGGTGGTGTTTTTTTAGAGATTAAACTTCCCTTTTCCTCACATTTTTTTATGTACCATCATGTTTCTGAACCAAAAAGTGGGTAACACTACAATAAGCGTCCATTAGTTAGCATAACGCATTAACTAACATTAACTTACAATCAATATGCATTATTAATACAGTTAGTTAATACAAATACACATTTTCATTGTTAGTTCATGTTAGCTCAGATACAACTTTTATTTTAAATTATGAACTAGTAAATGTTGAAATGAACATTAACTAAGACTAATAAATGCTTAAGAAGTATTTTTCATTGTTATTTAACAAACTAATACTAACGTTAACAAATGAAACCTCACTGTAAAGTGTTACCAACTGAGAGTCATTTCCATGGAAATGCTAGTTATAATAACATGTTTTGTAATAAAATGGCTGAATTATTTGTTTCGCTAAGACTAAGTCGTCAACCATTTTGTTAGTATGAAATTGTTAGCATTTTATTTATTTTAAAAAAAAACACAAAATTACATCATTTTTGGTAATTTCTTGTACACAATTAAAATAATTAAAAAGTAACACTTGAAAAGAATTTACTGGAGCAAAATTGATGGTTGTTGTGGAAATTACGCCACAAAATTACATCTTTACATTACATTTCTTATATAAAATAACAGCTTGATCAGAAATAATGCTCAATAAAAATATCCGAGAGTAAACAAGTAACACTAACACTTGAAAAAAAATGCAAAATTGATGGTTGCTTTGGAAATGATGCCACAAATTAGGGACAGTCATAATTTGAGTAAAACAAAACATATAGTTTTCACATAATAAATATTGAAATGGTTTATGATTGTTTCGCACTTTGAGATTATAGTAGTAAAAATTTAAATAATCTAAGATTGAAAGTCTGAGGTTGGAACAACAATTCCTAAAAGTTATTCAGAAAGTAGCATAGTTATGATAAAAAGTCTCCAATACTGTAAAAAAATGTGCTGCCTTATATATTTTTTTAAGACCAATGAACTTGGATGTTTAAGTAATTTCAACTTAAATTGCACTAAACTTTGTTGAATCTTGTATAGCATAATTTTTTTTGAAAATTTCTTAACTTATTTTAATGAGTTAAAGCAATGTAAAAACATATGTTGTCATAACTTATTGATCATATACTTTTTTACAGTGAAGACACTATTAATGTAACCATAATACTATATAGTCAAAATCAATAAGTCAAAATCTTACAAAAAAAAAAAAAAAAAAAGAAAAGTTGAACATTTTTATTTAATAAAGTTTTTAATTAAATGTATTAAAATTTAAATATATTAAAAAAATTAATCAATTTTAATAGAAACGAACCCCTGGAAGGTAAATGTTGCATGAACAGCTAAAAAGAGGAGGCCAGATTTACCAGAGCATGTGAAGTCCTTCTTCTGCAGTTCGGCCAGGTTGAGTCCGTGAAGGTTGGGTGGTGAACTGCACTGAGTGTAAAGTCCCAGCGCTGGTCTCTGTCTGAGCCACTGAGACAACCACGACAGGTGACAGTCACACCGCAGACTGTTCGAGTGCAGGCGGCTGAGGAAACAACAGGGGAAATGCTTGATATTAGTCCTCATTAACCCAATTATGCAAGCATCACTATTACAACTACCAATACTTTGGGTAATTGATTTAAACTTCTACTGTATGTCAAAAAAAGGTCTGGACTCACAAGGTGCGTAACTTGGGCATGTGGTTGAAGCTGGAAATGGGGATGGTGCTGATATTGTTGTTGTTCAGAGTGCTATGGAGGAGAACCAAAGGAAAAAAACAGGTTATATATAATCCATACACACTGTATGTATACTTTGCAAACAATAAACTGCATTAACTCATTTACTTTCTCTACAACACAAAGGTCAGTACATACAGGACCTCCAGGACTCTCATGGCACGAAACGCTCCATCCTCGATGCAGCCGATGTGGTTCTTATCCAGCTGTCTGAGAGCAACACAACGGCACACACAACATTTTGATGAGTGAAAGGTTATAATGAAATAATGTTATTGGGAAAATGAAAAGAAGCACGTGTAGATTATCAAAGTTGTGTGCACTTTAACTCACAAGTTCTTGATGTCGGTGGCTCCTCTAAATGCTCTTCTTGGTATCATCTGGATGACATTCTCACTGAAGTCCCTGATTAAAAGAGTTTGTGAAATTAAATTAAACCAATATTTATTCATACAAAATACAACTGAATTGCAAGTTTATGTTAGAAAACATCAATAAAAACCACAACAACAACAAAAAATCAGCATAACCAATCACAGACTTGGGACTACTTTTTTTTTTTTTCAACTTTCAGATCAACTGTCTCAGATTTTCCTTATACAGACCCTAAAAAAATAGACAAATATGTCATTCAAAAAGTGTATAGCACTACACGCTTAAGGTATTTAGCACTGTTGTACCCTATAGTTTATCCACAAATACAAATTATCATTGTTTAACACTGCCTTCACATGCTATCAAAGTTATTTTCATTAACTATTCCATGATAGCATATATCTAATAAATCTTGGCAAATCTGAGCACAGTTTGAGACATTCTTGAGATTTAACAGCTGTTTCTTTGACTTTTATCTATAAAAAATAAAGCCTCTATAAAGCCTCTTTAGCTGAGAAATGAAGTGAGCATGACACAATCCCACTGCTGTGGATTTGAAATGGTTTTGAAAATTATATATATTTCATATCTAGTCATGCTCAGCGCTGTTCTGCAGACTGTCTAAGGAAATTGGCATTTAATAAAAGAACATCTGGATTCCTAAATGTCATTTAATCTGTTTTCTCTCCATGTGAAAGCCATCAGTGACCTTTTCCTAATGCATGTGATTTTTGCTGCAATTGCAAACTGTTGTTAAGTTCCCCGCAATTGGTTCAAGCTACAGTCATCATCTGATGAAAGCCTTTCATGGTCCTTCAGGACGAACAAAGCGTTCTGCACATTAAAGCTCATTTTCTTAGTTTAAAGAGTAAAAAGCAGTAAAAAGCTAAAAGCTAACAGAAGACGCTGAGCATTAGCTGTATTATTAGCGCTGTTTGGTAAAGCACTATTTCCAGGAGAGGTCAGGCCACTTAACAACAACGAACCAAGACACACACGATCAGAAATCTGTAATGGAGTGTGAAATTCAGTGTGAAGGAACGAGAAATTGCGTATATAAGAGCATATATATTTACTTTTTTCCCATGTTTTCACTGTTTTACGATGAGGGGCGCAATTACACAACTTATGAAAGAGTACAGAATCAAAACACTCAAAGCATTAAGCATTGCTTATGCACGTTGGGGAAAAAAAAAGTGATTTTCTCAGAATTTTGTGTAAAAATGTTGCTTTTTTTAATGAAACTTACCCATATTCAAGTGTTTCAGTCAAGAATGCATGAAAGTTTTTTGTGAAAATGATCAAAAATGCTAGCGGTGGCTAGTCAACTTTTAAAAAAAACGCTGGCGGGGAAGAGTTCAACTTTAGGGAGATTCTAATCAATATAGCCAAATATTTTACCTTCAATATCATGCAAATAGTACTAGAGTCAGGTTTTTCTCGTAATAAAGTATAAAAAATAAACACAAAACCTTCAGTGCAAATATGGTCAAAGAAATGACAGAAATCGCTAATTTAAGCTGTCTTTGATAATTTTTCTCATCATGTTGTTACTATTTTTCATTTTAAAAAGCAGTTTGTCCCATTAATCCTGGAATGTATATGCTGTATGGGTCAAAATTATTATTATTTAATGCATTACACTTCATTGCACTGGTAATTTAATTTTCTCCATTTTACATCGATATAATATTTTGTATGTAATAATGTAACGTAAATATCATGATTGTGTTAATATAATATAAATACTGTTATATGTTATTTTACACTTTAAAAATATGTTTTTTATTATAAAATAAATAAAGGTTTATTTAAAAAAAAAAATGCACCAAATTAAATTTGGTCATATTTGACCCACATGTGCACTTTCTGGTACGTCAGTTGTATATGCCTTCCAGAGTTAATTAAACTCATTTGTCATTGTCACTCATGTTAATATAAGCGATGTTTTCTGCTCCAGAGAGCAACCAATTTCATTGACCTGTGAAGGCTGTCCACTGGTTACAGGTCCACTCAGAGAACTATCTGAGAAAAAGACCCCAGTAATCTCATGTGTCAAAACACCAAAGCAAGAGATATCGGTATAAACTTATACATTCCTCAGGAGATTCAGGGATTAAGCTGCTCCGCATTCTTACTGTATGTCTCAATTGCAACCTCTGAGCTGTCAAACCTTCCCCATAGTTAGATTATTGTTCAGTTGAGTTCAACTGTTTGGGTAAAATGCTAATGTTTTCAGAGGGCCCTATCTTACACCCAGAGCAATGCAGCGGCAAGCGCGACGCAAGTGTTTTTTGCTAGTTTCAGCCCGACGCAGTTATCATTTTCACGTCCTGCGCCACGTTGTTTACATAGCAAATGCATTTGTGCACATTTGTGCGCCCATGGGCTGCTGGTGTGAAAACGAGGTGTGTTCAGGCGCATTGCTATTTTGAAGCAACAGAAATAGACTGAGCCATTGACCAACTGAAACCTGGTCTAAAGTCAATGGCGCAATATTTTTTTGTTATTTAAAGAGCGCGTTAGTAATGTGCGCCTATAGGCGGGTCCACAATGCACTCTGCTTATTAAACACACAGGGACGCACAACAGCACACAAACATGCCAAATATTTAAAATAAAAGGGTTACAATGTAAAAGATTATTATTGTGTGCATAAAGATATAGTGGAATCCGGCTTGTCCCGTAGATGGTCTGCTTGCGCACTTTTACCTCGCGCACGAGCAGATCCGTTTGCGCTCCGGAGACGGCTTCGGTCTTTCCACTATCAAATTTCATCATGTAAATAGCAAATCTGCCATGGCGCGAGCGCAACTGGCATTTAAAGGGAATGGGAGATGAGACTCTGATTGGTTTAACGCACGTAAATCCCAAAACACACCCATTACTTATTAAGAGAATAGGGACAACCCTTTTAGACCATGCGCCGGGACCGCCGACCATTTTTCCCATCGTTAAACTAGCAAAAGTGGATTCGGACACGACCTAAGTGAACTTGAACTAGATCATTAAAATAGGGCCTTAAATGTTGTTTCTATAGTCTCAAGGAACTCATCTGACTTTAAAAAAAAATACGCTAAATGAGCTAATCTTAATCAAAATCACTTAATATTATGTGGTATAATGTTGATTACCACAAAAATGTTGATTTCCACTACTTTTCTTTTTAAAAGCTAGAATCTGACACTTTGAATGGGAATGAATGACGCCAATCTGTTAACATAAAAAAAACTCACTGTTTTAATGAGTAGCAAAACCAAAAAAGCGCAGATGGGAGGTGGAAAGTTCAGCGCGGGATCTAATGATGACACGCAAACTTAATGCAGACGCAGCCGGATCATTTCCATAATGACCAACGTAATCTACCAAGATCAGCACAAATTAGCGTCTGGTTTAAGACGTGCTTTATGGGGGGCAAATACCAGTATATAGACTAGAGAAAATCTTAGTAAATCACCCTGCATGATTAATTTAAATACTCTCCTCCCATAAATGTTGCGCCTGAAAGGGAAACTCCTACAAATGCATATGCAATAAGGTCAGCTGCAAAAATAACTGTGCCTTTTCAGCACTAATTTTTCAATGCGTGTCTTTAATAAATCCTGACAGCAGTTTTTTAATGCCAAAAGAGGGTTTTGCGCTGGAGAAAGCTGTTAGTAGTTGTTGTCGTTTGCGCTTAACTTGCATTGAACCCTGAATATACACAGAACTCGAACGCAAGAAGGCAGCAAAAGTATCATGATAATGCAATGCAGCTTTCCATTATTTACATGTAACACGGCCAATTCTGTATCACGTCAGAGTGATTCAAACATATTCTGACTTTGCACTCATATCCATCCTTAAAAAATGAAGAAAAACCAGCAGAAACCTCTGGGAAGAATAACCTCTCAGTGGGGGCGCAGGGTTTCCTGGTAACCGCCTTTAATCAAAGCTGTTTGCCAAGGATGTTCAGTTTGCGGTTTAAACCTGGCTAACAACCAGAGGTGAAGGCAAACATTACGGATAGTAAGACTGCTCAACCTCTGCAAATATTACACTCCAGATCTTTTATTTGAAAGCCCTTGAAAGAGGGTAAGACGACGAGGACAATAGAGGCCTGAGAGGGGAAGATGAGCAACAAATTGTGGGATCTAAGAGACTGCGACTAGCCACACTGGTTTTCTTTTGTTAGTCCTCGTCTTTCTTACATTTGTCTTTCTGTGTCTGACGCACTGTTTACTGAGGGATATTAAATGTTAGCAAAGGCAAAAACTCATTCGTCAGAGCTCAAAGACGGCGAAGAAACAGTAAACAGAGAGAAAATGTCTTAGCATGAGAAGGAATTTGTACCCATCATTGCATCTTTTAAATTGTTACATATTTTGTATGTGAAATTAAACATTTCTCATTCTTTAATTTTTTTTTAGTTAGCTTATGTTTCGTAATAGCACACCGTTAAGTGATAGTCAACATACAAGAGCATTTTAGGAACATCAAACTGAACCCTGCTTCACACTACAACCTTGGGTGTGCATTAATTTTCAATAATTCAATAGACCGTCATAAATAATTCCTCACGTCACCATTGCGCTACAACTAGGCAAATGTCTAACTTAAGCACATCTGGTGTGACCGGCCAGTGAACTGCAAGAAGTCGTTCATTGAGCCATTATTGCTTAATTTTTCATGAATTTTTCTGTGAAATGGCCCCGTTTATTGGCCATTATGTAACAATGTAGAAAAATCATTCAGCGTAATGACTCCTTCAAGACCAACAAAATTGATAGCAAGCAACACAGATCTTTGTCTGCTGTGACGCCCAAAACGCCTCTGATAATGTCCCGCTGATATAACATGCACCGCTAGCACTACATCCATCACTTAGAGAAACACTATATGAATTTAAATATCACCTAACGAGCTGCTCGCAGACTGTCATTAGCATGTGGCTAAGCTAACAATGAGATACTCTAATAAACAGCATCATTAACACACAGCACACAAAACTCAAACTCTTATTTACATACGATGTGCTGTTTGTGATGCTGATTTTGGCTAAAATAAAATATCAATTCTCTCAATTTCCAAAGAAGTGCACTTAATTGTATTGAATGCACACCTGTACTTTACTACAACTCTTAACAGTACATAAAAAATAATAATAATAAAAACGATAATATAATATTAATGAAATAAAAGGCCACTCAAGTGTGCTTAAAGAGAGTCCACTTTGGTGACACATTGTTGAAGTGCACTTTTTATGCTTTAAACTTATAAAAATAAAAACTATATGTATGTGAACAAAAAGATTATTGGAGAATGTTTTACAAGAAAATACTATTACAGAATTTCTACTTCAAAATTTCACATTTAATGCATTTATTTGCCGTTCTCTCTGTAATCGTTCGTGAAATTTACTTGCAATTTGTGAGTGAAAATTGTTTCTACACCAAATATTTTTTCAGTGCACTTCTTGTGCCTTAAAATGTGTCTTAAAAAAGTGCTCTTGATAGGCAGCTCACTAGGTTTTGAAACGCAGCACTTCACGCCACGGTGTCCTGTCAAATTAAGACAATCCCCGAGGTGGAAGAGACAGGAATGACATGAAGAATAATTAGTATTTTCTTTTCATCACCATTGGTACGTAACATAAACACTCTTAGATAAGTTCACACCCGGTTAGCACAAATTAAAAAATGTCGCTACCCACAGTGACAGGATTGAGGAAAAATCTACATATTAATTTGAAACTAATCATAATTAGCAATCACCCCTGTTATTTCCTCTCTTAAGTAACTGTGGTAATTAATTGTGCGTGGAGAATGCCAGCATGGTGCCAATTAGTAATGAATCTTTGAGTATTAGGAGACTATTACTTGTTTTAATGAACTAGATCTTGCTTTGTTTAAGTGCGCTCCACAAAATGTCCAAACATGGAACGAGAAATGCACAAAAAAAAAAAGTATTTCTATCATGACCCATATTATCATAAACCAATATTCCTGAGGTTTACCATACAGAGCGTCTCCGAAGGAAAAAGACGTTGTGAATTTGATTTATAATAGTAGACATCTTTCCCTAAAGGCATGTGTGGGTGGATGGGGGTGTTCGCAGGCAGATTGACTGAACGCGCCACATCCATATGGCAACTCTCTAATGAGGCAACGTGTGAAATGGCATGAACAAACAACCAAATAACAAGCAAACACAGCTGTCTCTGACTATTTGTTCACACCCATTATGCCTCTTTCTGGACTCCCACACATTCCTACATATTTCCCTTTTTGACCCACTTGCCCTGACTTTTCCAACTGTATCTGTATTCAACAACGAAAACTCTTCGCCCAACCACAGCTAACTAGCCTAAGCTCTTATCGAGAGGTGAAGTCACTAAACAAAGAGGTTTTTTTTAACATCTCAAAGGTGTTTTGGTGCAAATTCATTGGTAGAAGCTAGCCGAATTAACCAGATTATTGTCATATTTCAAATACAATAGAATTAAGAAATTCTTGAGATTATTGAATGACAAGAAATTACACACAGAGATGCAAATATAATGTGCAGTTAACATGCAATTAAGTGTTTGAACACATCACATTGAAGAGTATTCTTTTAAAGTATATTATTTCTGTAACAAGTACTATTTTTAAAAGTACTAAAGTGTAGTTTTTTTCACATGGGTTGAGTTTGGCATTAGCATGTTAGCTAAGCTAATAATGGGATACGCTAATAAATATAGCATAATAAATACATAGCACATAAAAACATTGACTAAACCCACTGCATCTGAAAGTGAAGACTTTACCAACTGTATCTGTATTAAAATATAAAAACTCTTTGCCTAGGCACAGCTAACTAGCCTAAGCTCTTATTAAGACGTGATTGTCCGGGAAGTCACTATAATGGGTGCTTTGTTTAACATGTAAAAGGTGTTTAGGCACTCGTTGTTTTGGTAGAAGCTAGCCAAATTAGCCATGCTTGTTCCATCTCAAGCATTTCCTGATGGATTCCTAATAAGGAAATAGTCACTTACAGTCTGGAGAGAGAGGGATTTTTCAGGAACAGGAGCTCTGGGAGCTGCTGGAGACGGTTTCGGTTGAGACGCCTGAGGGAAGCACAGAGACATACGGCTCACAATTCAGGAAACCCAGTTTGAAGATTACTTACTAATTGTCCCAACATGATGTAGCTTTCCAAGGAATTTTTTTTTTAGCCAGTTTCTAATTTGTTACACAAATTGTAGTGTTGACAGAATTTGTCAACCCTGTTACCAAAGATATTGTAAAATAAAAGAAAAAAGAAAAAAAAAGAAATTTAGGGTGATCTAAATTAGCCAAAACCAGCTTAGTTTAGATATTTTTAACCTGGTTACTCTCTCTCTCTCTCTCTCTCTCTATATATATATATATATATAGTCTCTCTCTCTCTCTATATATATATATATATAGTCTCTCTCTCTCTCTCTCTCTATATATATATATATATATAGTCTCTCTCTCTCTCTCTATATATATATATATAGTCTCTCTCTCTATATATATAGTCTCTCTCTCTCTCTCTCTCTCTCTCTCTCTATATATATATATATATATATATATATATATATATATATATATATATATATATATATATATATATATAGTCTCTCTCTCACTCTATACATATATATAGTCTCTCTCTCTATATATATATATAGTCTCTCTCTCTCTCTCTCTCTCTATATATATATATTAGTCTCTCTCTCTATATATATATATATAGTCTCTCTCTCTCTATGTATATATATAGTCTCTCTCTCACTCTCTCTCTCTCTCTCTATATATATATATATATAGTCTCTCTCTCTCTCTCTCTCTCTCTCTCTCTCTCTCTCTATATATATATATATATATATAGTCTCTCTCTCTCTCTCTATATATATATATATATATAGGGCTGTACAATATATAGAAATATCACAAAGGCTTGCAACAACTGGGTTCATGAGCAAAAGACAAAGAGAAAATCCCTTACTGCTCTTGGCTGAATAACTTTTGTAGCTTTAATAAGAATCAGTATATATATATATATATATATATGGTTACACTCTCTCTCTCTCTCTCTCTCTCTCTCTATATATATATATATATATATATATATATATATAAAAAATGAAGGTTAATTAAAAAAATGACTATGATTAATTTGACACATACACCACTGGGGTTTCTAGGAGCCCAAATATTAGCCAATTTCAACATAACCTGAGGGTTAAACGCTATAATTATAATATCAAAGCCTTTGAAACAGAATACTGTATTATAGAGAGAATGAAAAAATGTGACTTCAAACTCACAGTCTGTCCAATTCCTTCAGATCACTGAAGGCTCCTCTATCAATAGAGACAATCTGGTTGTCCATGAGGTGCCTGTACAGATTGATAAAGTAGTGCATAGTGAAAGTTAAAAAGATAAATAATATTTAGCTCACAGTGGAGGATGGGGAAGAGTAAAGAAAGGCCACAGATTACCACCCACTAACAGCATACAAACTGTAATTAAAATACAATAAAACTGTTTGCTTGTTAATTGTTGTTTACGTGTTAAATGTGCTCTTGTCTGCATCCTCTTCCTCTTTGTGGCATTTATAAATGTCTATTTAAACCTCTATAAATTAGAAAATACATTAGAAATAAGACTGATGTAGAAAATGAAGCTCACAAAATCCGGAGGTGCTTGAGGCCAGCGAAGTCATCCTTGCCGATATGTGTGAGGTTGTTTGTGTTCAAGTCCCTTTAAAAGCAAAAAGAAAGAGAAATTGACTTGTTAATCACAAACGAAATATTAATCGTTTTAAACACCTACGTCAATGAGTTAATGAATCAACTGCAGAAATCTCTTTACAGTGTGCCTAAAAGTCATACAACACTAATAGGGAATGGAAACTTTGTGCACCCTACAGTATAATTAATTATAATACAGTATAATACAAATGATATGCCTATCCAGCTAACACGTTTATGATCTAAGAAAGTTTTGTTAATGTTATTTAACATTGTTTTTGAAAGTTGTCTAAATGTTCAAAATGTCCAGGTTTTATTATTTTTTTCTCTTCGTTATATAAGCGTTTATAAACGCATTTTTAAAATGTTAGTTGAATAACGGTCTTGACCTTTTTTTTTACCATTTTTCGTACAACGAATGCATTCCTTAAAATCACTAATCGCCCCAATGAGCTGTAGTTTAAAAAAAAAAAAAACTTAAAGGAAATAGTTATTTTCTAAATGTACTATGTGTAGTGTTGACTGCATTTGTCAACCCCGTTACCAAATTTATTGTAAAGTTATTTAAGAAAAATGACCAAACTAAAATTTTCTTAACTCATGGTGAACTACAAGCCAACATTTGGCTCCTAATTAGCTTAGTTTAGATGTTTTCAACCCTGTTACACCCTGTGATTATAAAAATATGCAACCCTATATATTAATAAATGCATTAATACTCAAGGAGGGTTGAACGGAAAAGAAATATGATATGGTATAGAGGAAAAAAATCATAAATGGAAGTGAAAAGAGGTGGACAATAACTGTAGATTTTTTATAATTCGGTTCGCGCATTTCAAAAGGAGATCTTATTAATACCTCAATAGTTTGTCCCTGACAGCCATGAGATTATAACAGCCAATTAAAATGTAGCTCTACTCTGTCTGGACACCAGCGCACAGGCCTGAATAAATATAAACCTTAAGAAATAGAAATAAAAATCCATAAAAGGCTATAATTTGTGCATGCAAAGGAGGGTTACGCTCATTATTAAGAGGTGAACGCTGACAGACTGGCCCTTTTGTAGTGGAAATATACATTTGCACACATGTACACTGATGTCACCTGGGACACGGGCTGTAATGGCACTATTGTGGAAAAGAGCCCAGGTGTGACCAATCAGGGCAGTGAATAAGGTGACTCCTTTAATCCTTTAATTAGTCCAGCATCTGCGGCCAACACTGGGACCATTAATGTGGAAAATTGGACACAAAAGCAGCTTGATCTCTTAATCTGCTATACATCCCCACACTTTCTTTGAGAGCTTGAAAAAAAAGCCAATAGCTAGTCACAGATGTATACATAACCAGTAGATGTTAATTTCCACCAGCACAGTTCTGTGGTAATAAAGTGTCTACATGTAATTCATGCATCTACAGTGGTTCATTATGAAGCTTAAGCAATCTTGAGAAAATGTATTAGGAAAATAAGCATTAGTTTGACCAAAAAACTAACTTTTAATTTTAGAATTTAATTAACAAGTAACCTTTGAGATGGATTTGACTTTTTTCTCAGGGAAACAGATCTGAAATTTTACTGTAAACCATTAGAACAATTAACAGTTTCACAAGTTTAAAGGCTGAGTAGATTTAATTTTATCCACCAGGGTTAATGACTACAATTGGGGTCTTCAAAGTCTAACTTGTTGGTGTGTTAAACAAAAACAGTTTTGATTATTAAAATCCTTCTTAGTAACTTTTATGATAATTTGTTGCAAATCTTTTTTCTTTCTTTTTTTAAATTGACAATGGCAAAAAATCTGGTCAGTCTCCTGGTGGAGAACAAAGACATTTAACTATTCAGTAGAAAAATGGAAATTTTTACATCATGGCAAGAAGACAAGAACATGAACTCATGGCATTTTCTCAATTTTTGCACAAATTGTAGTGTTGACTGCATCAAGCTCAAGCTTTCAGACCAATGAATGATGAAAAATAAACAAATATTTTATTGGACTTTGTTTTTGTAGACAACAAAATCCAGCAACAAACTAGTTAAGATCATCGAAACAATTTATTAATTAAGGCTGAAATCTTCAACCCTGTTACTTGAAACCCTGTTACGCACTTTCAGAGTTCGGTCGCTAACAATCAGGCATACTTCGGATTTGACCTCTTATGAACAGCTAGTTTACACTGAAACATGCATTTAATTTCATTTAATGGACATTGTTTTTGTATAAACCAACATCTGGTCCCAAACTAGCTAAGCTCTACTAAGTGACAGAATAATTCAGGTTACATTTTCAACCCTGTTACCCATTCAGGCATTTACATAAACACAGGGACGCTGTAAAAGGGGGAAGGTTGGGACGATTCTAAGGGCCATGGTCAGAAAGGGGGCATAGACATGGGGGCAGAGAGGCCCAGAAACCCTAGCGGTGCCCCTACATAAGCACTTACACACTTGACTGCATCAAGTCAAGGACTAGTTAACAAACTAGTTAAGATCATCGAAACAATATATTAATTAAAGCTAAATCTTCAACCCTGTTACCCACCCTGTTACGCGCCTTCAGAGTTCGGTCCCTTACAATCAGCCATACTTCAGATTCAACTTTATTTTAACTAAGATCTACTAAGAGACAGTTTTATTTAGGTTACATTTTCAACCCTGTTACCCATTCTAGCATATACAACTACACAAGCTTCAGAGTTCGGCCCCTAAAAATTTGCCATATTTCGGATTCAACATCTCACAAACAGCCAAGTTTACACATACAATGTATTTAATTTATTGGACTTTATTTCTCTAGAAATCAACATTGGTCCCAAACTAGCAAAGATCCATTTAGTAACAGATTCATTTAGGTTACATTTTCAACCCTGTTACCCATTCCGGCATTTGTAACTACACACCTTCAGAGTTCGACCCCTAACAATCAGCCATACTTCAGATTCAACCTCTTATTATATATAAGTATATTTATTTATTTATTTAAGTTGACTTTATTTTAACTCAGATCTACTAAGCGACAGTTTAATTTAGGTTACATTTTCAACCCTGTTACCCATTCCGGCATATGTAACTACGCACCCTTCAGAGTTCGGCCCCTAACAATCACTTCTGATTCGATCTGCTATGAACAGCTTACACTGATCTCTTTTACATAACATTTGAGATACAAGATCCCATTACCTAGATGATCTAATCAGTCAGTTTACATTTACTTTCAATTCATTTAATTTGAAAGGCAAAAACAGCTTGAACACAGATATCCTGTCCGTTCTGAACTCTATTATTGGCCAGTGATATCATGTTGAGCGCTGCTACCCCTCAGCTAGCTTTTTCCCTCCTTCACGACCCCCCACTCCCTCCAGTGAACTCAAATAACAGCGCCATTCTTTACCACTGCAGGGGCAAAGCTCAGGGGACCATGGGGGATATTATTTGGCTAGTGCAGTCTCCTTGATAAATGACTCTCTTTGCTACACATCGCCTAGGGAATGTCCTCCTCACTATAGAGCTGCTGGCTTTTATCAATATTGCTTTCACTGCTAATTGTTCAACAGGATTGAACACATTGAACCTTATCTAAAAGCCTTTTCATTGTTCATTGTGGGATCTTCCTCAATTGTTTGTTGGTCTTGAAACATCATTCCAGTTGAGGAAACAGTGCTAGTGTTCAGGTGCAGTCACATTTACTGTGTTTAGCTAATTTTCACGAGTAAAACCCAGTCAAGTCCAGTGATCTGGAATTTCCCATGAGGGCGAAAGATTCCCCCATGCGGATTTCACAACGGGTTCAAGTTGCCCGTGCGGATTAGCCCCGTTGACCAACAGAAACCTGCTTGGTTTGCAAGTGACTTCTGTGTGAGCTGTGATTCATACATCATATATCTTTTTTTGCCTGCAAAATATTTATGAAATTTGGCAAATGTGACCAGGAATGACTTCTTTATGCTTAGAAGTAGCAATGTCCAATGTACGAATTATTCTACTGATTCAGATCTTTTAAATGAATCAGATTCTAATTCACAAAACCAGCCAGGGGTGTGTTTCCCGAAAGCATCGTTAGCCAACTATGTTCGCAAGTTCCGTCGTTATCATCATAGTTCAATGAGTCGGCGTTTCCTGAAACCATCGTTCCAACGAACATTCGCAAACAGCATCGCAAAGTTGTGTGGCTGGAACGACAGCTCTTGACCTGTGGTTAGAAGCAGAGTTTCTTGTTTGCATGACATGTGGACTCAAAAAATCTTGAGCAAAATAAGCAATCTGACATTCAGTACAATCTCTATATTTTATTTAGAATACATACAAATGTTATTTACGTCTATTAGTTTGTCAAGAGATTTAAAGCGCCATTTTTGAATAGTGCGCATGTGCGAACGAGCTCTAGTATGTAAGAACGAGCCTATGATTGAATCTGGAACAAAAAAACTGATAAAAATGAGAAATAGTCCTCAGATGTAATTGAGTCTGTAATTTATAGCAAGAAATCGAGCATTAATTCGATCTCAAACAGATTCATTAAGAGTTATTACTCCAACACCTGCATGACATGAACTATCGTAGTTGAACGACCACTTTGTGACAATACGGTTTCGGGAAACAATCAGTCACTTCTTCAACGATGCATCGTACTATTGTAGTTAAGCGGCGAGTTACGTCGTTGTTCGGGAAACACACCCCAGAATGATTCTTTCGTGAAGAGGATTTGGTTTCTTGGGTTCACCTTAGTGACCAAATGTCCAAATGCAGCATTCAACAAAGTTATTTTATGACTTTAGAAGGCTTACACAAGTCATATGCTACTTTTATGATACTTTAAATGAATAGTTCACCCAAAAATAAAAATTTATGTCATCATTTTCTGGAAGTCGGATGATTGTCAATACCGGTTTGATTTTCTTTTTGATAATTATGTTTGTTATTTTTGTCTGTGTTATAAACTGGGACCCAACATTTTTAAGCTTGATAAAGGACATAAAAGGAATTGTAAAAGTAATCCTGCATGTCACGAGACTTAATGCCATTACCCAAGTACCAATGGGGTTTGATGTCACTAACATGCTGCCATATTTGATTTGGGGCTCTGAATATGCGAGTTCATCAATGTTTTGATTCGATTTGTGAATTAATAACTACTCATGTTTGCTGTATTCATCATACAAAGTGAATCAGAAGACTTGGATGAAAGTTCTATGGTTCACTTTTACGCTACCTTTTTGGAGCGTGACATTTTTGGACCCCATTGACTTCCATTGTGAGATTCTTCAAATATCTTCTTTTATTTTGCGCAGAAGAAAGAAAGTCAAACTGGTTTGGAATGACAAGCCAGAATCTTTTTTGCCTTTAAGTGTAAGATTTGCAATATGAAGCACTGCTACATAACACAACAATCTCAGCAAGTCAACATTTGATACATCTCAATATGATCCGAAAGCACGATTGAGGAAGACGATAACCGGAACTACATCCTCTAAATCAATGGACATTATGTCCTGTGGTATCAGTTACATTTGACATGTTTTGATCCACACAGGGTTAGATGGACACACTCTGACACGAGATACTCTAACCTCTGAGACACACAAACATGCTCATATACAGAGCCGGTGCATAATTTAAGGGCTGATACTGTAAACAAATCCAGAACACAACAACTGCGCTCATTTGTCTGTTGTTACTGATAATAATTCCCGTAAATGGATTTTTCTCTATGTAAACAGTGCATTTCTGGACTTCCTAAGCACATCATGCAAATCTTACTGAGTTTACGTTTATTACATGGTCATGACAGGAGATTAAATTTAATTTTGCACAGACAAGGTTAGCAGTGATTTTTATCATTTAACACATTTAACATATATAATCTTCAAGTCTGCAACTACATTGATTGGTATTGTTATATTAGCTCAGTTTCAGTTTTTGTTTTCTTTTTAATGCTTATAGTTAAATTTTATGTGCTTTTGTCATAAAAAAAAAAAAAAAAATCAATTTAACTTGAATTAATTTTTTATTCCGTTTTAGTTTTAGCAAATTTAGTACTTCAACTTATTTTATTTTAAAACTTTCCTTGAGTTGTCAGATGTAACTTTTGGAGTATCGTAGACCTAAAATAACACTAGATGTGCTTTGCTGATTCAAGTTATAAGTATCAGCACATGAAATATATCATGTTTAAGCCCCCCCCCCCAAAAAAGATGATCAATGCCAACCTACACTATTCATGAATCATAAACATGCACATGCATTAGTGACGTACAATGACACAGACACAACCCTCACACTGTCACGATACTCACAGTCTTTCTGTGCTCTTTGGTATATTTCGTGGCACGTTTCTGAATGCGAGTCCATGGCAGTCCACAGTGGTGCCCGTGCAGGAACAGTGAGGAGGACACGCTCCCGAGTGACCCGCGAGAAGAAGGGCGCTCAACAAACCCCAAACACACAAACCACAGCCGGGAACCATCAGTTCAGCGCTCAGACTGCCAGTCCTGACCGGCATCTCCAAACCAAAGCCTAAAGACGCGGGTCTGAACCTCTACTGGAGCTGTAAATGCCCAAACATAAACTACAGGACAAGCATCAGCTCTTAAATCACTCACGAGGAAAGAAACATAAGTGGAGATAACAGACCGCAGATCCCTCAGGAACAAGATTACTTGTTATTTTCTTCTCTCCGGGCTGTTGTCTGTCTGGTCTTTGTGCCGCGGTTGTCTTTCTTCAGTGGTTCCCCCTCTCTCTCTTTCTTTCTTTCCTCCAGGGTAGAGCTCTGGAAAAAAAGACAGACTCATACAATCTCCCACACGCGTCCTCCCTCATTCACATACAGGATTCATCCATCAAAGGACCTACAAATCACAGCTTCTGACTCCTCCCCGTCAATATTACACCCTCCAACGGTTTCTAACGGTCACACACACTCACTCAGGCGCACGCACACACAGACTTATGTGCACACACACACACTCACTCACTCACTCAGGCGCATGCACACACACACACACACACACACACAAAGAGAGAGAGAAACACACACAGTCCCAGTAACGGGAGTCCTGCAGTCCAGAGAGGTGATGATCCTCTGGGTAATTACACTCTGCTGGTCTGGATGAGGAAGAGGAGGAAGAAGAAGCTGCAGAAACACAAGAACAAAAAGACTTTGCAGAATTACATCTTAAGGACAAAAATATTGCCTAATATGGCTCAGGAACATTATATATATGTATATACAGACCCTTTCCAAAAAATTTGAATATCGTGGCAAAGTTTATTTATTTCCATAATTCCATTCAAAACGTTAAACTTCCATAAATTATAGATTCAGGGCCCACAACTTAAACGATTTCAAGTATTTAGTTGTTTATTTGTACATAATTTGGGCTTCCAGCTCATAAAACCCACGAAAACAGGATTTCAAAAAATTCGAATATTACATGAAATCACACAGTAATTACACAGTGATACCATGGTCATTGAACCAGGTTTTGGTTATTTTGGCAGTGTGGGCAGGTGCAAATCCTGCTGGAAAATGAAGGAAGCATGAAGTGCTCTGAAAATGTCCTGGTAGACGGCTGCGTTGACTCTGGATTTAATAAAGCACAGTGGACCAAAGTCCTCTTTTCTGATGAGAGCAAATGTTTCATCTCATTTGGAAACCAAGGTCCCAGAGTCTGGAGGAAGAATGGAGAGGCACACAATCCAAGATGCTTGAAGTCCAGTGTGAAGTTTCCACAGTCTGTGTTGGTTTGGGGAGCCATGTCATCGGCTGGTGTTGGTCCACTGTGCTGTCCACTCAACGCAGCCGTCTACCAGGACATTTCCAGAGCACTTCATGCTTCCTTCAGCAGACAAGCTTTATGGAGATGCTGACTTCATTTTCCAGCAGGATTTGCACCTGCCCACACTGCCAAAAGAACCAAAACCTGGTTCAATGACCATGGTATCACTGTGTAATTACTGTGTGATTTCATGTAATATTCAAATTTTTTGAAATCCTGTTTTCGTGGGTTTTATGAGCTGGAAGCCCAAATTATGTACAAATAAACAACTAAATACTTGAAATCGTTTAAGTTGTGGGCCCTGAATCTATAATCTATGGAAGTTTAACGTTTTGAATGGAATTATGGAAATAAATAAACTTTGCCATGATATTCAAATTTTTTGGAAAGGGTCTGTGTGTATATATATATATATATATATATATATATATATATATATATATATATATATGTGGTCAAAAGTTTGGAGTAATTGCGATTTTTCAATGTTTTGAGTCTCTTATGCACTATTGATAGTGATTGAGCATCAAATCATCATATTAGAATGATTTCAGAAGGATCATGTGACACTGAAAACATGTAATGATGCTGATCATAGGAATAAATTACATTTAACAATAAATTGAAATAGAAAACAGCAAATGTAATAATATTTCACAATATTACTGTTTTTCCTGTATAATATTAATTGTTTTATTTGTAATTAACACAATTAAATCGATCGTATATGACCGGTTACATATATGGGCCATTCCACCGAATGAGTGCTTTTTGCATGTAACTCTTCAAAATTAAACTTTATTATTTATCTTTTTGTTTTCAACACTGAATCTAATACTACACATATTTAACTATACAAAATGTGTACTGATCAATCTCAGATTAGTTTATTTAAGTTTCTAAGCAGAAGATGGATGCATGTTTTCTCAGTCCTGTTACCAAAACTCATGTGCCGTTTAAAAACATGTCAATTAATTCCTTTGTTTTCTCCTTAAGAAAGTGATTATTTGAAAGAAATGGTTGGTTAAATGTTCAAATAATTTATATTTGTGACTAAAAAAATCACTATATATGAAGGCAAGTTGTATTTCTTTAGATGAACACTGGGTAATCAGGAATGAACACTGAGTAACAGGAATGAAGACAGTGTAATCAGGAATGAACACTGGGTGACAGGAATGAACACTGGGTGACAGGAATGAACACAGTGTAATCGGGAATGACCACAGTGTAATCGGGAATGACCACAGTGTAATCGGGAATGACCACAGTGTAATCAGGAATGAACACTGGGTGACAGGAATGAACACTGGGTGACAGGAATGAACACTGGGTGACATGAATGAACAGTGTAATCAGGAATGAACACAGGGTGACAGGAATGAACACAGTGTAATCAGTAATGAACAATGTGTGACAAGAATGAACAATGTGTGACAGGAATGAACACTGGGTGACGGGAATGAACAATGTGTGACAGGAATGAACAATGTGTGACAGGAATGAACACTGGGTGACAGGAATGAACAATGTGTGACAGGAATGAACACTGGGTGACAGGAATGAACAATGGGTGACAGGAATGAACAATGTGTGACAGGAATGAACACAGTGTAATCAGGAATGAACAATGTGTGACAGGAATGAACAATGTGTGACAGGAATGAACAATGGGTGACAGGAATGACCACAGTGTAATCAGGAATGAACAATGTGTGACAGGAATGAACACAGTGTAATCAGGAATGAACAATGTGTGACAGTAATGAACACTGGGTGACAGGAATGAACAATGTTTGACAGGAATGAACACAGTGTAATCAGGAATGAACAATGTGTGACAGGAATGAACAATGTGTGACAGTAATGAACAATGTGTGACAGTAATGAACAATGTGTGACAGGAATGAACAATGTGTGACAGGAATGAACAATGTGTGACAGTAATGAACAATGTGTGACAGTAATGAACACTGGGTGACAGGAATGAACACAGTGTAATCAGGAATGAACACTGGGTGACAGGAATGAACACTGGGTAACGGGAATGAACACAGTGTAATCAGGAATGAACAATGTGTGACAGGAATGAACACTGGGTGAAAGGAATGAACAATGTGTGACAGGAATGAACACAGTGTAATCAGGAATGAACACTGGGTGACAGGAATGAACACAGTGTAATCAGGAATGAACACTGGGTAACGGGAATGAACACTGGGTGACAGGAATGAACAATGTGTGACAGGAATGAACACTGGGTGACAGGAATGTACACTGGGTAACGGGAATGAACACAGTGTAATCAGGAATGAACAATGTGTGACAGGAATGTACACTGGGTAACGGGAATGAACACAGTGTAATCAGGAATGAACAATGTGTGACAGGAATGAACACTGGGTGAAAGGAATGAACAATGTGTGACAGGAATGAACACAGTGTAATCAGGAATGAACAATGTGTGACAGGAATGAACACAGTGTAATCAGGAATGAACACTGGGTAACGGGAATGAACACTGGGTGACAGGAATGAACAATGTGTGACAGGAATGAACACTGGGTGACAGGAATGAACACAGTGTAATCAGGAATGAACACTGGGTGACAGGAATGAACAATGTGTGACAGGAATGAACACAGTGTAATCAGGAATGAACACTGGGTGACAGGAATGAACAGTGTAATCAGGAATGAACAATGTGTGACAGGAATGAACAATGTGTGACAGGAATAAACACAGTGTAATCAGGAATGAACACTGGGTGACAGGAATGAACAATGTGTGACAGGAATGAACACAGTGTAATCAGGAATGAACACTGGGTGACAGGAATGAACAGTGTAATCAGGAATGAACACTGGGTAACGGGAATGAACACTGGGTGACAGGAATGAACAATGTGTGACAGGAATGAACAATGTGTGACAGGAATGAACACTGCGTGACAGGAATGAACAATGTGTGACAGGAATGAACACTGGGTGACAGGAATGAACAGTGTAATCAGGAATGAACACTGGGTAACTGGAATGAACAATGTGTGACAGGAATGAACACAGTGTAATCAGGAATGAACACTGGGTGACAGGAATGAACAGTGTAATCAGGAATGAACACTGGGTGACAGGAATGAACACTGGGTGACAGGAATGAACACAGTGTAATCAGGAATGAACACTGGGTGACAGGAATGAACAGTGTAATCAGGAATGAACACTGGGTGACAGGAATGAACACAGTGTAATCAGGAATGAACACTGGGTGACATGAATGAACAGTGTAATCAGGAATGAACACAGGGTGACAGGAATGAACACAGTGTAATCAGTAATGAACAATGTGTGACAAGAATGAACAATGTGTGACAGGAATGAACACTGGGTGACGGGAATGAACAATGTGTGACAGGAATGAACACTGGGTGACAGGAATGAACAATGTGTGACAGGAATGAACAATGTGTGACAGGAATGAACACTGGGTGACAGGAATGAACAATGTGTGACAGGAATGAACACTGGGTGACAGGAATGAACAATGTGTGACAGGAATGAACAATGTGTGACAGGAATGAACAATGGGTGACAGGAATGAACAATGTGTGACAGGAATGAACAATGTGTGACGGGAATGAACACTGGGTGACAGGAATGAACAATGTGTGACAGGAATGAACAATGTGTGACGGGAATGAACACTGGGTGACAGGAATGAACAATGTGTGACAGGAATGAACACTGGGTGACAGGAATGAACAATGTGTGACAGGAATGAACAATGTGTGACAGGAATGAACAATGGGTGACAGGAATGAACAATGTGTGACAGGAATGACCACAGTGTAATCAGGAATGAACAATGTGTGACAGGAATGAACACTGGGTGACAGGAATGAACAATGTGTGACAGGAATGAACAGTGTAATCATGAATGAATTAATTCCTGATTACCCAGTGTTCATTCCTGTTACTAAATTTTACTTTTTTTTCTAAAAAAACAACAACAAAAAAACGACACAATTTAAACCACTGTTCTCTTTTCAGTTTTGTTTGGTCAATAATTTATCCAATTGTTTAATAAATTACATTATAAAATAATTGAAAAACTTGAGGCTTGGTTCTTCTTTAAAATGAAGGGGAAAAATGGCTTTGCGTTTTTTTTAAATAAATACTGGGTGACGGGAATTAACAACTGGAAACAGGAATGAATGAGCATGTGTTTGTGTGAGAGAGAGAGAGAGACCATGTGTGTTCATGAGATTTCTGTGTTGAAGGGATGTGCAATGTGCTTGTAGTACTTCACAGCAACGGAGGTGGAAAGAGAAAGGAGGAGGGAGAGGAGAAGAGAGCTTTCCCTTGCAGGATGCCATGGGCGGGTGTTTCTGGCAACTGCATAGTATCGGTTCTCGCCATCTTCTACAAAAGATAAGAAAAAGGCAAAAAGTTTAAGTCACTTAGAGGTGGACTGGCTCCCTTTAAGTATGGTATTCACATTGTAAAACTAATCCTAAATGTCTACAACTTCAGTAATTTCAAATGTAAAATTAAAAAATCAAGTGAATAGTAATATTCACAATATTAAACCAACAAACCAGAGGATTCTACTCACTCCTGTTACTTTTATCAGTCCTGTTATTTTCATGAGTAACAGGACGGAAAGTAACAGGATTGAGTTTCTACGCAAAACAAATGTAAATACATGACAAATTGCCACATGGCGTACATGTTAATAGCATAAGGACAAATTCTAGTGACTTACCTAAAGTTAATATTTTTTAAATAAACAATTAACATTGAAGGCATAATTTAGATAACAGGACAATATGTTTAGACTGACCTTCTCAGTCGTAGTTACAATTTCATAAAACTTTCTGTTGGTCCTCTCATGGCCTGCATACGATCCAGATGATGCAACTTCCTGTTGAAAATGTCTAACAGGGTAACAGGACTGAGTGAAAACGTATTATTGACACGACGTATTATTGATTTCTTATGGAAAAAATATTTAAATATTTAAAGCATAGATGGGATAGAGTACATTTTGATTTTAGAAAGATTTAATTATATTTCATAGTACAGTTTAGGTTTAGATAGTGGAGACATAACAAATGCATTTTTTTTTAGTGTTCTTGGTAGTTTTTTATTAATGTTTTAAATATTATATTTTAAATTTGCATTTAGATTAATGTTCAGGACACTTTGCTTAATAACAAAGTGTATTTTACACTTCAATATATAAACAATTTCGTTAATGTTTAAAAATTAATCAATCGAGAAATATCTATAATATTCAAACAAAATTGTTTAAGATATTTCTTATAAACTGCACCTTTTTAAACATTACATCAAGGCTTGTCTTATTTGCATGGTTTGATGAAAATATAACTCAACCATTTAGTAAACTAGACCAGTAAACTGGTAAAATGTACTTTTAACGATATAGAGACAATCAGACATTTTTTCTGAAAGCAGATCTGATAGTTTATCACATAAAGCCCGTTTACCACAGACCGAGTATGAAATCATTTGACTAACATTAACGAAGCCTCCGCCTGATGAAAATGATTTTCAAATTCTCCTGCAGTAAGGGGAAATAACCGATGATGAAAAGGTTAAAAATAACTATACTGTTCCGACACCTCACCACAAACTGCTTGCCAAAGCGAGTGCATTTATTTAGGACACTCACCGCTCAGGGAATCTGATCATTCATCTCTGACAGCGGAAATCTTTTAGTTGTGTTTTTGAAATTACTTCAAGTATATTTGTGATGATTACTTACTAATACAAACCAAGCGACAATCGTGATACAATCATATTTCTGTCAGCAGCGCAAGTGCCGGTTATGAGTTGAGCTCCAGTGACCTCTAGTGGAGAGCCCTGGAACTGCGAGCGAGCGAGCTATCTATCATCTATCTATCTATCTATCTATCTATCTATCTATCTATCTGTCTGTCTATCTATCTATCTGTCTGTCTGTCTATCTATCTGTCTATCTATCTATCTGTCTGTCTGTCTATCTATCTGTCTATCTATCTGTCTGTCTGTCTGTCTGTCTATCTATCTATCTGTCTGTCTGTCTATCTATCTGTCTATCTATCTGTCTGTCTATCTATCTATCTATCTATCTGTCTATCTATCTGTGTGTCTATCTGTCTGTCTGTCTGTCTATCTATCTATCTATCTATCTATCTATCTGTACAGAAAAAAAAAACAAGTTACAATTCAGCTGGTAAAAGTTTTAATAAAAAAATGAAATACACAGAAGCACCCATTATTACAGCCGATCACGTACAAAAAACAAATGTTTCACAGATCACATAGATTTTTTTTTAAATCCTCCAGTTTTAACTACTGTAACATAAAAAAGTCAAAAAAAAAAAAAAAAAAAAGTGGTTTATGCCAAATCAATGAATTTCCCAGTTTGTTACATAACATTTTTCAGTAATTGCCAAAACCTCTCCCCACACACACACACACACACACACACACACACACACACACACACACAGACACACACACACACACACACACACACACACACACACACACAGACACACAATAATTACACAAAACATCCCATTTAACAATTACACAATGCATTTTTGGCACCTACAACTTATATATCAAAAACTGAAAATAAAAACAGACATCGAGCGCTAAAAACACTTTAAGAACGGCTTCTTACTGTGGAAAGTTGTTCCAGTTTCTACATTTGTAAACGTCCATCATCAGCACCCTATATTACACTTCACACAACTTGTACCATGTTAAAAGATGGGCTTGTTTAGTTTATTTACTGGTTTTATTAAAAAAATTAAGAGACGGTTCACCCAAAAATGGAAACTCTGTCATCATTTACTCGCCCTAAAGTCGTTTAAAACCTGTATGATATTGAAGAATGTAGGGAATTAAAACAGTTTCTGGCCCTAATTGACTTCCATAATATATCAATTAGCAGTATAGTCCATTAGGGCCAGAAATAGATGGATGACAGAATTAACATTTTTGGGTGAACTCTCTTTTGCAACATTTTAGGCTTAAAATACAGATTTTGGAAAGCAATATTTGTGTATTAAAATGGCAAATACTAATAAAAAATGAGTAATTCAGCAGTTCCAGTGTACAACTCTTTATAGTCGAGGGAATGTGCATCTGAAAGAGCAATCTATATGTAAGGAAGTGACATCACAGCACTTTGAGGAGTAACACGTGACGGGATCAAAGCCAAACCAGCATTAACAGTAATTCCTTCCACAACATCCTATAATTCCCACAGATCCAAGCGCAAACTTCCCACTGATCACATCCCAGCCCCAATTACCATCCTTCCCATAATCCCACACACCTAACTTACACAAACCTTCAAAACACATCACGAAGACCCCTGACACGCAACAAACCCCTAGGAATAAAACGTAACAGCTTTTGGTTGAGAAACGTGACAGCTTTGTGCACTTCTCACCTTATGAATTATGAAAAATCACTAAATATTGTACAAAAATGCATCAATCTCCTTGACTTAGTGGTCAAATTCCATGGAAAACTGCTGATGAATTACAACAAAAAAGGTTTAAAATGAATCACAGTTGTCCTGTTCTAGTCACAAAATGTCATATTTCCAATGTTCACAGTGTTATTAAGACAATTATATATATATATGTAAACAAATACCAGTTGCTGTTAATAACAGTAATGCAATTTTGTGAGTAAATGTTGTCAATCGTTCTCTTGACGTTTGATTACAGCATGGAGTGTGTGATTAGCGTACGGCACACATTTCCACACACACACACACACACACACATATTTACACATATACAGACTGCAAGTGTTATCACGGGTCAGTTAAAAACTCCCAGTGTAACTGACTAGTGGTTTGCCCATGCACACCTGATGAAACGGTCTAAAACTCTGCAGCGCATTAAAAAAAAGAAGAAGAAGAAAAAATAAGTGTCACATTAAATGAAAATTAGTCCCAACATTTAGTATGTTAAAACAATTCAGAATATAAAAATATAAATAAAATAATTAGGATAAAACTCTCTCCTCTGGTTGTTTAGGATGAAGTCTTCTGTTCGGGCTGAATTCACACTACACACAAAAACAACACAGTTACACAGATATTACATTTAGAACCGATTCACACATGTGAAATAAATCATTAAAACAAAAATAAATAAATAAATAAATAAATAAATATCACTTGTGAAATAAAACAAAGCAAATAAAAATAAATGACACTTTAAATAAGAAAAATATATATATATTTTAAAAAATGTATGAATAAATATCAGTTATGAAATAAAACAAAGCAAAAAAAAAAGAACAAAAAAAACAAATAAAAATAAATGACACTTTAAATTAAATTAAATAAAAATAAATAAAAATCTTTAAAAAAAAAAAGTAAAAAAAACAACAAAACAAATTAAAACAAACAAGAAATGAACAAAATAATTTTTTTTAACAAATAAAAGAAATTCATACAGCAAAAATAAATAAATATATGTAACTTTTGAAATAAAACAAAAACAAATTAGAACAAAGAAAATAAAATGAATTTCACACCTAGAAAAAAACAAAACACAAATTGAAACTAAATAAAACAAAAACAACAAAACAAATAAGTAAATAAAACATTTAGGGGAAAAAAACCAAACAAAAAAAACCAAATGTCCAAATAAATAAATAGAGAGTCAGTGTCAGTGTTGGTGTTTAGGTGCTCACCTCTTCCTCCTCTTCCTCCTCGTCCTCCTCCTCCTCAGCTCTCTGTCCCACAGCTGAGGTTCTCCTTCCCCGGAGGAGTCACTCGCCCTCTCCTGTCCACCGCAGGCTGGCTCCCCAAAACCTTCCTCTGCGTTTAAACACAGCAGCATTCATCACACACACGTGTCACACACTCTTACAAGCGCTGGATTGGTGGGTTTGTTACAGTGTGTGACTTTATAGTACAATCCCTTTAAACCAGCAAAGCTTTGAGTTAGAGGACCCATGATGTGTGTGTGTGTGTGTGTGTGTGTGTGGAGAGAGAGTGATCTGACCTTGATGAGACCGCCGAAGGAGCGCGAGCGGGTGTGTTTTTTACTGGTTGGAGTGGTGTTCTCACTGGCAGGAGTCACAGGGGTCGACTGCTTGCCCAGCTGGAAACAGATCACAGCAAAAATGTGCCAGCAGAATCAAAGACATTTCTTCAAACATGTACAATAAATGAAAAAATTTACAATAACAGAAACAATTTACAATAACAGAAAAAAAACCAACCTCTGTTGCCATTAGTATCATCATCATCATAATAATAATAATAAACAACAACAAGCATGATTTGTTTTTAAATAAATCACAAATTATAAATAAATCACTACTTATAGCAAAAAAAAACTATGTCCTGTAATAATAGCATGATCTACTTTACTTTTCAAAAAACAAACAAACAAATAATTAATAATAATAATAATAATATTGATGAATTATTTTGTTTGGTTTTAAAAAGAATCTAAAATAATTATTGCAAAAATGAATGCTAACAGAATATAAAGTGCCATCTCAACGAATCTGCTGCCATAAGTATAATATTAATATGTATTATTATCTTAATAGTGTTAATAATGATGATAATAATAATAGGCACAATTTCTCTCTTTTTTATAAATCACAAAATAACTAAAACAAAAATGTACACTAACAAAATAAAATTGACGGCCACCTCAAGGGTTCTGCTGCCATAACTATATTATTATTATTAGTAGTAGTATAAATAAGTATACATTTGTCCCTCTCTGAGCCTCTTCATCTTTGTGGTGAAAAGTGATTTTTTCAGGAAAATCAATGTCATATATATATTTTTTTTTTTTCAGCAATTCTTCTTATTAGTTAGAATTATATGATACCATGCAATATTTATAAGCTATGTTTTTAAATCCAATTCCCTAAATTTTTCAATAAATGCCAAATTTCTGATTAAAATAGAGTGACGACTTTAAAACCATTCAACTAATTACAGAAAAAAAATGTATAATATATATATATATATAATATAATACAACTAATAATAAAAGCAACCTCATTAGAATAATGCTAATAAAAATCACAATTTAGCTATTTGTAATAAAGCAGCTCAACCCCGTCCCAGCGGAGATGAAGCCGTAGCACGTGCGCTCTCTCACCTGTCTGATGAGCTTCTTCTTCTTGGCGGAGTGTGGCATGTTGTCTGTGACGTGTCGATAGAGCTCTCTGAGCGCCTCTTCTGTGTGGTTCTCTGAGTCTAACCTCACTCGTTCTCCGCTCCTCTTACACGCCGTCACCAGAGGAGACACGCTGACCGACAGCAGCTCCAGATCATCCTACAGCCAGAGAGACAAACATCATCTCACTCACACCTCGCTTATTTACAGGAGTGATAACTGCAGTCTAGAAGCGAACTCACACCAGTGCATTTATAGGACTAACATGGTTCAATCAGGGCTTAGATTGGCTTTAGGAGGAGCATAAATGGCACAAACCTTGGAGTGAATAATTTTGGTGTTGGCGAACTGAAGTCTGGCGTGTTCCCGCAGATACGCTGGTGCCTTGACATGAGAGAAGACGACAGAAGACCGTTTCATTTCACGATCGGGGAGTAAAACACACATAAACGTCACGTCAGAGGTGTTCTTGTTGACTAAAACTGTTAAAAATTGTCTTCAAGAATTGAAATAAAGCTGAAATAAAATTAAAAAATGAGATTTTTCAACTTAAACTAGTCAAGGCTCGACATTAACGCTTGTCCCGGACAAGTGGATTTTTTTCATCCAAAAGAAACACAGAAACTCAGTAAACGTACTGCGGTAAAACATTCAAAATGTGGAGTTTTTACATTTAAAACATATGATAAAGTTAAGCAACATCACATGACCAAGAGATCCGTTTTCCTGAATACCATCACGAGTGAAAACGAGACCGGTTTTCATATGACAGTCCTAAAAACAAGTAGTTAATATTAGTCACTTACATTTTAGACGCACTATTGATTGTTTTTCAGCGGCGAAAATATAAAAATAGTTCCAAACAAAGATCCCAGCAGAACCTCAGCGCATTCACAGCAGAACCTCAGCGCATTCACAGCAGAACCTCAGCGCATTCACAGCAGAACCTCAGCGCATTCACAGCAGAACCTCAGCGCATTCACAGCAGAACCTCAGCGCATTCACAGCAGAACCTCAGCACATTCACAGCAGAACCTCAGCACATTCACAGCAGAACCTCAGCGCATTCACAGCAGAACCTCAGCGCATTCACAGCAGAACCTCAGCACATTCACAGCAGAACCTCAGCGCATTCACAGCAGAACCTCAGCACATTCACAGCAGAACCTCAGCGCATTCACAGCAGAACCTCAGCGCATTCACAGCAGAACCTCAGCGCATTCACAGCAGAACCTCAGCACATTCACAGCAGAACCTCAGCGCATTCACAGCAGAACCTCAGCGCATTCACAGCAGAACCTCAGCGCATTCACAGCATTCACAGCAGAACCTCAGCACATTCACAGCAGAACCTCAGCACATTCACAGCAGAACCTCAGCGCATTCACAGCAGAACCTCAGCACATTCACAGCAGAACCTCAGCGCATTCACAGCAGAACCTCAGCACATTCACAGCAGAACCTCAGCGCATTCACAGCAGAACCTCAGCGCATTCACAGCAGAACCTCAGCGCATTCACAGCAGAACCTCAGCGCATTCACAGCAGAACCTCAGCACATTCACAGCAGAACCTCAGCACATTCACAGCAGAACCTCAGCGCATTCACAGCAACACTGACCTTTATTGCCACGGCAACATTTCTAATGTAAGTTGTTCAATTTATTCAATTTTACAGAAACGTTATTAATAGTTTTGGTTTCAGTTAACGGTAATAAACCTGACAAACAAAATTTTCAATATTTCCTTGGCAACTAGCTGAAATAAATATGTTTATGCTGAAGTACTAAAATGGATAAACAAAAATAAAAATAAATTAAAGCTAAATAGAAATATAAAAGTGACAAAAGCACATAACAAAATAAAATAAAAAACTGATTAAAAATTTAAATAAACTGAAAAATATTAAAAGGCTCATTCAAAATATTAACAAAAACTATAATAGATACAGTACAGGCCAAAAGTTTGGACACATTACTATGAAGTTTCTTCTGCTCATCAAGCCTGCATTTATTTGATCAAAAATACAGATGTTTTTTATATATTATGATATATTATTACAATTTAAAATAATTGGTTTTCAATTTATTATACTTTAAATGATCATTTATTTCTGTGATGCAAAGATGAATTTTCAGGATCATTACTCCAGTCTATCACGTGATCCTTTAGAAATCATTCTAATATGATGATTCATTATCAAAGTTGGAAACAGTTCTGCTGCTTAATATTTTTTCATAACCTGTGATACTTTTTTAGGATACTTTGATGAATAAAAAGTCTTTTAAAAAAAAAAAAAAAAAAAAAAAGAAGCAAATGTTTTAAAAATAGAAATCTTTTGTAACAACAATATCCACGACTGGTCAGTCATTTGGGGTCAGTCATTTTTTTTCTTTCTTTTTTTGAAATAAATCAATACTTTTATTCAGCAAGGACGTGTTACATTGATAAAAAGTGATAAAGAAGATTTATATTATTAGAAAATATATTTTTTTATTTTGAATAAATGCAGTTCTTTTTAACCTTTTATTCATCAAATATATTAAGCAGCAGAACTGTGTCCAACACTCATAATAAATCAGAATATTAGAATGATTTCTAAAGGATCATGTGATAGACTGGAGTAATGATCCTGAAAATTCAGCTTTGCATCACAGAAATAAATTATAATTTAAAGTATAATAAATTGAAAACCAATTATTTTAAATTGTAATAATATATCACAATATTAAAAAAAAAAAATTCTGTATTTTTGATCAAATAAATGCAGGCTTGATGAGCAGAAGAAACTTCTTTCAAAAACATTAAAAATAGTAATGTGTCCAAACTTTTGGCCTGTACTGTATATAAATAGTACTAAATAATAATATTGTATCAGATAAAAAGGCTGCATTTGGAAAAGAGGATAAAGTACCCGGAAGATCTTCTGTGAGTGTTTGATGAGAAAAGCCATGCCGCTGTTCAGCTTCTTCAGGTTCTCCTGAAGGTCACTGGCATTCATCTGCAGAAAGCAACACATGAAACATGACGTTTGATTGGGACGTTTAACAATTTTAAATAAAGGAAACCAACGCCATACGTTCTTGGGCCAGATGACGTGTGGGGCGAACATGAGAGCGAGGTTGTGCGCAGACATCTTGTTCTTGTCCTGCTGTTTGGCAGTGTGATAGAGCAGGTCCAGCAGGAGCTTGAGGAGCGTTCGGTTAGCCGTGGGAAGCAGGAGCAGGAGCAGCTGCAGCGCCTCGATCTGACGCTCCTTATCCGGCAAACTCGTCTTATTCCCTCGCTCGTCGAACAGGTTCAGCTCTGCGGAGAAGAGCAGATGGAGCTGCATCAGGAAGTGTGAAGGGAGCGTGAGTGAGGTGTTGGGGAAGCGGACGGACCTGTGATCTTCAGGTGAGCGTGTAGGTGTCGCTGCGTCAGCAGGGGCTCGGGCAGTTCTCCCAGAAAGCCTTTGAGGAGCGTGGCCACGTCATTGGGATGGAAGTCACCGGAGGCGAAGTCGATGTCGGCCCCCCCGTTGAGCTGCTCCCTCAACGTCTGCTGTCTCAGGCTGTTCCCAGGGACCCGGAAAAGACCCTCCACATGCAGATCTGCAGGAAAACAACAGAGCGAACGGCTCAGTTTATTGGGATGCGCGATATTGGAAAAGACGGACACTGCTGCAATATTTAGATTTTCTGCGATGTACAGTAGAAGCGATATGAAAACAATTTCACCAGATGACTTATCCCTCTGGTGCTCTTTTATTTCAGTGAAATGAATGTACTATATTTTGGGTCAATAACGGGGTTTTTTTCCGGGATTTTTATGATACTGAATTATATTTATGCAGAAGTTATAATGCATTCGCGTTTTTTGAGCATATACCTGAAAATGCTTTAGAGCACAGATTTAAGTTTGGTCTCTTTCCAAAGAAGACACTTGGCAGATTATTGCTTTAGTGAAAAGTAAAAAAAATAAAAATAAACAAGTTTAATTTTATAGTTATGAAAAAAAAAAAAATTATAATACTATTTTCAGTTTTAATATGAAATATATATATTTTCAAAACATGTTTTACTCTAAAAACTGTGAGAAATCCAAAGCCATAAATCTAAACAAGTTGTTTCCCAAATGTGAGGTTGATATCTCAAGAAATTAGCTTTCAGTAAGATTTAGTTTGGGCGCAGTACCAGACGCTTCCACTAGATGAAATTCATCTCGCATTTCTCATTTTTGACTGCGAGGAGCACAACAAGTGTGACTTTTTTTCAGGATCATTTAACCTTTTTTGAATCATGCCCATTTTTTTCACACAGCAAGTGCCAAAAGATTTACCAAGTTTCATATCATTCCGATGAAGCCAAAAAAAAAAAAAAAAAAAAAAACCTAAATGTAAAAAAATGACAGAAGAGGATCAGATAACTTATATCGCTCTATTCAGAAGAATAAATCATGATTTTGTAGGGTAGTACATCTGCATAGAAAAAAAAACACGCTTAAAAACGAGCGCAAACTAGGGCTGCACATGACATTGCACATGCAGCGATTTAACTATGCACACATTTGTTGCTATTCAGTGTAATTCCACAAGCAAATCATTTGAAAAGCAATCAACGCAATCAGGAATTTCAAATAAGAGCAATAAATGTGGGCGTAGTTTCGCTTATGTGACCAGACCATTGCTCTTGATTAAATATCCTGGACTTACTTTTGCTGAGGTACATGATGAGTTGATATATGTGGGCTATTCCTTCCTCCGTGAGGGGCATGCCAAACACAACACCTTTATCTGCCAAATAAAGAAAAGATTTTTTTACAATGAAACCTCTCTCTAATAATAAACATCTCCAGTCACTGTTTCTTTAGCTTGCTCACTGGGAATTTGAAGGCAATATTCCCTGTATAAATTATGCATTATTTGTTGTAAAAACGGCTAAATAAATAATACATTTGACATCAAAATGTTTCTAAACTAGTCTGAGGGGGGAAAATATGCTGTCAGCTTAATACAAAATAAATATATTCCTGAAAATATTGTAATAATTTGCATTGTCTTCAGTGCAATTACAGAGAGATTTCAATATATAATGAAATTATTAAATGTGTCATGGAATATTGCAATAAATAATAAATGCATACATAAATAAAGCCTGAAATACTTTCACTAAAAATGTTAAATACTCATTTAATGATAAACCTAATGAATTATGAAATTAAATATACCTTGAAAATAAATGTAATGTATTTATTTATGTAAAATGCCAAATTTATGCATCATGTTGTTTTTCATTTCAAGGGTCCAGTACGGTTATTGAAAGCAGTCTGTCTCTTCTGCTCAGCGAGGCTGCGTTTATATGATAATAATAATATGTTGTAAAACAGTAATATCCTGAGGGCCTTAGAGGACACAACTGAGAAGCTTTTCAGCACAGACTTAATGGTCTCATTTTAAAGAGGAGCCTTGACAGATTGTCAGATTATTGTTGAAGTGAAAGTAGTAAAAACAAAAGTGAAAAAAGTAAGAGGTTTAAGTTTATGTAAATTATTTATGAACATTATTTTATATAAAATATATATTTAGTAAAACATGCTGAACTCAAAAACTGCTAGAAAATCAAAGCCATAAATCTAAACAAGTCGTGTTTAAAATAAGGTTTATATCAACAACAACAAAAAAAAGAAAGATTTTAGAAAGATTTTGTTTGGGTGCAGTACCAAACTCTTTTCCATTAGATGCCAGCAGGATTTGTGATTTGCAGTACAGCTGATTGTTTCTCTCTCAAATATTACACACACAATTATTTTAGTACACATACACCACACACTGATACCAACACACCTACACAATTATAGCTGCATAATTTATCCAATTGGCTCCATTATAGACAGAAGCAGAACACAGGAAAATAGAGAGTATTTGCTTTATAGGCCAAAACGGAGAAAATGACGCCATCTTGTAAAAAATGGTGAAAGTTTCCATTTTGAAGCTTTACCAACAGAATGAGGGCCTATTAAAGCAACACCAAAGCACTTTTCCTCTTCGGTCCCCCTACAGGATGGAAGCGGAATTGTCCATTACCGCTGTCGTAAAACATTTAGTCTACCGTCGCACGCACGCTATTTGTTTATCCAGCACCGGCTTTGGAAATAACGATGTCCACAGACAAGGTAGAGTATGTTGCATGATTTTATGAAAGTATGATCAGAAACGAAGAAAAACAAAATAATGACATTTCTTGCTATTTTTTTTGCTATTGTAACGCTTGCCGTAAAGCAAGTCAAATTTGTAGTTTCTTACGTCTCATTCGAACTACAGATCCGCTACCCGATCTGGCAAACTTGCATAGTGCGGTTATAGCCGATAGAGGGTCGCAAAGCGAATGCAGAAGTGCCGTTCACCCTGTTACGAGTTGATGAACCACTGAAACCATTTTTGAAACATTATTTTAAGGTACAAAAGAATCTTTGGTGTTGGTTTAACAAAGAGTGCATAATTTTTGCATCAGTTTCAATGGGGACATTTTTGTCCTTAAGGTCCTAAGTGGAACTATTTTGTGTACCTGGTGTAAAATTGATTTATGAAAGGAAATGAGGGTAAAATAGTAAAATTCCAATAAAAATACACACTTGTGCCAAACTGTATGCAGTTGGCTATAACACAGGCAAAATTATAAAAAAGAATGAAAAAAAATGAAAGACAATAATGTCTTTAAGGATGTATTTAGGGTCAAATTTGTTGAATTACTTCTATACTAGAGTCTTCCTTTGATTTGGGAACCAAATACTGTTGGTCACACATTGAAACCAGTGAGGTCCTGACTTTAGTTTCACCCATTACTGTTGGCTAGCCGGTAATGAATCTAGAGCTGGCCGGTCAATAGCAGGAGCCGACGGCAGGAAACTAACTTGAGGAGCGATCAGAGAACTTCCCAAAACAGATGATCCAATTCTCACTCTGAAGGTTGTTCAATAGATTCCGTCAATAGAGTCTGAAGTCTTCCCGCAGAAGAATCACCGGCGCCTCCATTATGAGCTCAAAGGCGTATTGACAATTTGTCCAACGCATGAGGAATAATGTATGCAGGCAGAAATGGAAAAAAAGCTAAACAAGGAAACTAGCTACAACTCCCCAAAACCTCCTGACCTTTGCGTTTGAGGAAGTTGAACGAGCGGAAGAAGCCTCCCGCCGCAGTGCCGTTGGGAGTCTTGGGCTCCTCGTCCAGTAACTGTGAGAATTCGGCTCCGGGGAGGTCGAGGAGGCGCGTGATGTTACTCAGCACCAGCTCGGTGAAGGCCTCGGGTCGCTCGTGACGCAGCTTCTCCACGAAGAAGTCCGGGTTGAAGATGATTGGCGGCCGCCCGTCTCCACCGCTGTCCGTTTCTGACTCATGATGACTGTTCACAACGTTGCACACCGTGCCCCTGTGAACACACAAGCATGACTTCATGACATTACGCCCATTTTTATAGTTCACATAACTATTCATTTATTAAAAAAACATTAAAAATGTCATTTAAACAAACGTAAGCATGTCACGATTATGAATTTTGTGCTGACGATTAATAGTAATATAAATTAGGGATGCACCGATATGAACATTTTGGCCGATACCGATAACACTTTATATTTGAAAGTCGATAACCGATATATTGGCCGATAAATCTAAATCTTTTATCTATATTTTTGAGTCTCACCATTAAAATCCACGTCTCAAACACAATTATAACGTTCTCATTATAATTTTATGTAGCCGATATGACAGACTTGCGCAACACATGTTACACTTTCCTTTTTGAAGTGATTTTAATCATATTTCAAGCAATTCAAAACCATCTGAAGTGTCTCATCTTATCGGCTTTAATATATCGGCCAAATTTTTTTATTGTGCCGATAACAATAACATATATTGGCAGATACCAATGTGTTGGCTGATATATCGCGCATCCCTAATACAAATAATTGCGATTAACAATTTTATTCAGTCACTTACATTGTAAGCCTAATACGTGTTTGTTTACCTGGAATTGTATATAATATAATAGTAAAAATTATAATAAAACAGGCCCATATAATTTACTTTAAAGTTGTGGAAAATAATTATATTTACTTTTTATTAATATTTGAAAACTTTTGTCACGTAGAGCTTCAAAAAAACGCAGGAAAAAACAGAAAATGTTAGTCGAGATCAATACAATCTGATAATTTAAATAAAACAAGTTATCCAATTTTATGATTTAATAATTTATGATATTTGTGCAAAATTTTAAAAATAGAAACATATATTTAAAAACGTTTTCAAATTAATTTCTTTACACTCATATATGTAAAGAAAATATGTTATTCCTTTTTACTTGATGGTTTACAGCACAATGACATCAAGTTGAATTTGAACTTCAAAATGGTATAAATTGCCATGTGCGTTTCAAACTAGATTTTTTCCTTTTCTTTTGAAGGCCATTAACTGTAAATGAACATATATAGCCTAAATTGTCCTTTTATTCAGCAAAGCTGGTGATGGAAGGAAGCCTTGAATGAAGAATCAAAAGATCTTGAACTTTCAAATGACTTCAGAGCAAGTAACGATATGATGGTGATTCTGAGGGTTTTAATACACAAAAGACTCCATAATGACTGGATTTTAGCATATGATGTCATTTTGTTGTCATTTTAACATAAAATGATCGGTTGTTCTCTATAACTGGTCTTTTTCTGTAGTTGGCATTTGATTTACCAAGCATCACCACCATGGTAAAACGCTTAGAAAACATGTAAGAGTCTGTATGAATCCTACTGTCAGTGTCACTTGAGTTCATTCTAGTTTCGATGGCAGTGAAAGGTACAGTGATTGTTCATCAGATGGTAATACCATGGTACTTTCACACCCAGAAAGATTCGCATTCGTTTTGCAAAGGAATTTAACGTTACATGATTGTACACGTCTCTTCAAAGAATACCATGGTATTTTGTGTTTATGCCCATTCAAAGTTACGACTATATCGATATATGTATCTCTATAACTCTATATATAACTACAGTAACTCAGGTTATGTGTCAGGAACTGTTGTTACAATGTTATTTTTAGTGTTATTTGCGTTTCATACTGTAACAGGCACAACTCATTTCGTATAAGACACTACGTTTCTACTTCAGTGCTCCTAGCCAGCAGTTTCTTTGCAGTTATTCAAACGTCTACATAGTTTATTGTATTTTCAGACTTTGTATATTAAGCGAAGATTTTTGGTAAATAAATACTGGTTACCTTCTGTCTCGTTTATTTACATCGGTGTCTTTCTCCGCGGCCATCTTTCATCTTCAGTTTGAATCCGCCGCTGCTGAGGCGTTAACCGACGCTTAATCATGATTGGGCAGTGAGGGGAAAGTGGGAGGAGCTCTGGAGCCAGGCGGGTTTTCTGAGCGCTGATTGGTCCGTTCAAATGTCTGCAGTGTGCACAACAGTTCTGGGATCAGCCATGTAAAGACAGTCTTCTGTAGCAGCCAGGACGTTGTTATTTAAAAATATATGAAAAGTGACCCTTTACAATTTTATAATATTATTTGTATATTTATAGATTACTATTTCTTATTTTTTTATTATTGCTAAATGTTGACACATTCAGGTGTATCATTCAAGTATTGTAAGTGGGATTTTGTGAGCATTTATAGAAATGCAATCAACACTGCTGTGCATAGCAATCATACATTTATTTTAAATAATAAATAAATAAAACAAACTTGAAAAGGTGGACCATCACACATTCTGAAAGCTTAAACATCTGATTTTGGCAAAAACATGACAAAAAAATCGCATGAAATATGCATAATCTACGATAGTCTATAAATGATTGCATGGTCAATAAATATTTTTTTTTTTAAAACATATATAAACGTAAAATTGCTTAAGTAGTGTAATGCGATTTCTGTTCATCGGAAATAAACTGCATTAATGGAATAAATAAATAAAAATCATATATAAATAAATGAATTTATGAGAATGTAAAACATTTTACCAATGCTCCATTGCGAATCAACCAACAACAGTCCCACTTTTGCATAGTTCATGTCAAATTCCATTGATAATTGAAAATTGCTGTGCATATATTTACAATAATCTTAAGAAATGTATTACAACACAAATGAGTAAATAACATCTGACATTAATAATTTTTGTAGGTTGCGCTTATAGGATTTTCACACATTCTTGAGAGATAATGGTGACATTATATATAGTGTTAGTGCACTTAAAGGTGCTCTAAGCGATGTTGGGTGACGTCACTTCTTGTTGACGTTCGAAATATGGAACGGAGGATCCCTCCTCCTCATCCCGTCCCCTCCCTCTCCCTTCCGTGCTTCCTGAAACAGTCATGAACCATTTAGAAAAACTAGCAAAAACAGAGCCTCCTGAATGTCGGATTGGAAGCCCTTCTGCCGGCGGAGTTCTCGCCACCCTTTGTACGCTTTTCCGATGTAAATTCGGGACTTTGCGCGTTCCTTCTCCTTTTCCCTCTTCTTTGTTATTTGTTCATCGGAGCGTCGTCTCTTTGGTCGTGTGTCGGCCATATCAACATTCTCAAGAATATACAATTTTAATCATTTTTAAAATCATTCTTGTCGGTTATTGGCTGGAACTCTGTTTGTTATGTTTCGTGGTCCAGGCTGGGCCAGGTTGTTTTTCTTGCCGTTTGTGGAGCCTGGGCTGTCTACAGAGACCGCGTTTTTTTACAGTGTGTTCAGGGGAAAGTTAGCTAGCGGATAGTGAGGAGATGTTTGCTGGATGTGACAAAAAAAATTTCGGCCTAAAAAACGTGACATCGCTTAGAGCACCTTTAAACAAATTACAAGTGACAGACAAATTACAAACTGAAAGATTCACATTTTAAGTGCATTTTATGTTGAACTGGCTTAAAATATCTAATCACATTATATTTAAAAATATATGTAAAAAAAAATGCAAAGACATTGGCATATAACAGTTGATCTTTAAAGACATGATTTCATCCTCAGGGTGTGAAATAACGTGGCATGCTCATATTGCACCAGTTCAGGGGTTCACTGTCAGTCTTTTATACAAGATGGAGGAAGTCATCAAGCAGACCAGACGCCACAACAGACCAAAAACTGTTGTTGTTCAGCAATATTTCCCAGATATCATCATGCAGAGCTAAAGTACATGATCCAACATATGCATGGACTCCATGATGGCCTCGTCCTGAGCAAAAATGAAAACAATTGGTAAAAAGATCAAATACAAAACAAAGAACACACTAAATATCATTACAGGTCATGTAGATATCAGCTTAATTCATTTAAAATGCATTTTGGAATGTTAATTTTGACTAGTTTATAATGTCTTTATAATGAGTAGTCACATTAACAATCAACAAAAAGTCACAACATTTTTATTTAATACCAAAAGCATAAAAAATATAGAAATCATAATTAGTTTTTGGTGTCGCCCTTGTACCGTTTGACATGATTCCAGGAATTCCTCTATTGTGACGATGCCATCGTTGTTGCGATCCATTTTCTGAGTGCAAACAGGAAAAAATAATCAATAATTAGAGACCTATATTGTGCCAGATTATTATTAGAAATAATAATAATTCAATAATAAATGAAATAACAATAATTAGTTTTATTTATGGACTCCCAGCTAACAAAAATACATTCTAAGAACATTTTGCTAACGTTCCTATTAAGTTATGAAAAAGTAATTATGGGAACTTTACTTTAGAATCAAGTAGTAACATTGAAAATACCTTGAAGAAACTTTCAACATGTTCTGTAGGAGCACTGTCCTTCATATATGGATGCGTATACTTCCCCATCATATCATAAATGGACTTCATAATATCATTCATCTCCTAAAACAGACAGAATAAATGAATGAAAACAGTAATGGGTTCACAATGGATGGCTAAATGCCCGAAATAAAGGTTAAAATATATACAAATAAAACATAAAATACCTCTTTAGTGATGCAGCCATCTTTATTGAGATCATACAAGCTAAAGGCCCAGCACAGTCTCTCGGTGACGGTCCCACGCAGAATGTTGGACAGGCCAACCACAAAGTCCTGCAGCCAATGAGAAATACGTAACATATTTATGATAATAACAGCAAATCATCTATTGATTTGGTTACATAATCTGATTTTTGAGAAGATAACAATTTCAAATTCAAATTAAATCCATGTAATTGACTTGAAGTTACGTTTTACATAACAATTGTATATTACTATATGGTTTCAAATGAATTCAAATAAGTATAAGTATATGAATAAACGGCAAACTGACCTCAAAACTAACCGCTCCGTTCCTGCGCCGATCAAAAGCCTCAAACAGGAAATGTGCGTATGCACTAGAATCTGCAAAAGATTGAGCGTAAAAAATTAGACTTAATTTGAGAAACAAAAGAGGGATTTATAAAGGCCAGCCAGGTCTAAATTCGATTAATTAAAGCGTTGGAACAAATTAATTAAATTTAATTACCTTCATGCTTTATTCACTTACCTCCTTGAGGAAAAAAGTGAGAGAAGATTAACTTAAAAGTCTCTTCATTTACTGCTCCAGTGGGACATTCCTGTAAGGCACAATAACATACTCATAGACAAAAATATACTGAAAGAATATTTACAATATATTTAATAGTCTTAAAAGTACAGTAACTTTTTTTTGCCTGTTTAATAGAGTGCATTAGTGCCCGCCCACTTTTTCAGTGGCGTTGATTCCCAAAGTATTTCTTCCATTCATTTCTCCCATAGGGATTTCACAAATGTCTTCATTAAAGCATTACAATGCATGAACCAACCAGCTACAAGGTCAATCGCAACATTGCAAACTTTGATTGAAAAAGACAAAGGAACAAGACTACGTACTTAACGGCTTTAGAAATGGAACTACAATTTTTTTTATTTTTTTTTAAGAACTGCATAATCGAATTAAAAACAATGGAGACTCATTTATAAATATTGATTATATAGAGAAAAACTATATATTTTAAGTTTTATAGCAAATTTTGCATATAAATTCAAATATTGAAGAATTTTGAGCGTGTGGACTACATCATTCGCAGTGCTTCATGGGAGTTGTACAGTAACTACTGAGGCTGACTCCCATTCATCCGGCCACCAGAGGGAGCCCTCTCCCAAGTATTGATCTGGACTGTTTCATTTGTGGTTAATCCCTTTAGCCACATATATAAACAGCAATTTTCATGCCACTGCACTTTGCGAAGTATTGCCAGTCTCCACTGCCTTACCAAGTGTTTTCCATTGCCTGCTGTTCTTGTCTATTGTTTTGACCTTCATGTCTGTTTCCTTGGATATTGTTTGTTGGATTGCCCTTCTGCTTTGTTTGCCTGGTTGGATTGTTTTGAAGTTACTGAATTTCTGCCTGTAATTTCAACTACATCTCCCTTTTCAATTTGGATTTGTCTGCTGTGTGATTTCAATAAACTTCCTGCAAATGGATTCTAACTTTTGCTCTTTTGGGCCATTTAGCTGGTTGTGACTCTCTGATTGGTGGAATCATGGGTAATGTAGTTTCATACCATGAATTCCGCTGTTAAACATGATTTTTAAAAATAAGGGCTGACGGCTTCAACAGAAAAACTGTAAAAACTGTATATAAATGTATAAACTCAGGGTGTGTTGAGACAATGCTGTGTGCCGGGCTAAATGCGCTTGTTGTATGTGCGTACATATGTGTAAACTATGATGAGAAGAACCAGGTATGCTTGAGCATTCTGTCCTTTTTAGGGTCGCATCTTGTGACACCACGTCTGGTTTTTGGTTTGTTTAGATGTCTTTAGTCCATATAGTGTTCATCTCTCAGTCGAACCGCATCAGAGTTTGTTTAGAAACATACCAAAACCAACCTTTCAAATAGCCTGGAAATCCAGACCCAAATCTGAAAGATTAATGGTCTGGCATCGACTAATGGAAATCGGCCAGCTCGAGGGGCGGCACCAAGCATGCATTTGAAAATGTCACTGCATACAATTGGATAGGCTAACACTACGACCAATCACAACAAGCCCCATACCTTAGCTACCAGCGGAGCTAACTGGTAGATTAGACTCTTGTCGTATCCGGTCGGCAAAACAGCGGCGCCTTCTGTTCCTCTTTTAGATAAAAAGCCAAGTCTAACTCGTTCATTGTAGCGGCCAAAGCCGTTTCAAACAACTAGTGTTCATCCATAGCCATCTCGCAATGTTTACTAATGACTTCGACGTCACATCGCTGTCGTCATCTCGCCTCTGGCCCGCCTATATCAGATAACCCGATGTGATTGGTGCAGCTCAGATCGAGGGGCATATTTAATGAGCATCATTACTCGATGCCAGAGTAAACTCGCTGAGCAAATTCAATTTGTGCTCTCGCGAGAACTCTGGATTTCCAGGGTACCTTTTCAAGGGGCTCGATCCTCTTGTTTGATGCGCAACCAGGGTTTGGAAGGCAGCGTTCACACTTATTCAAATTAACTGCACTTACAGAGCAATCGCACAAGGGTTCGCTTTAATCAAACCAAACATGCCAAGTGTGAACATACCCTTAATGTTGGGTCTAATAACAGGCCAAACTGGAGAGGACCTTACAAAGGCATTACGTTTCTTACATTTTTGAAACTTCTGTAGAGGACTTTTAGCTCTGCTCTGGTGAACTTGGTCAGTTCCATCAGTTTATCCACACTATCCGGCCTGTAGCACACGGTAGCAATCTCAAAATCCTCCTCAATGCTGTCTATATAACAGATGAAAACATTAAAGAAACATACAGAAACTGCAGAAACAGTACTGAATTTATGTTAGAGAAATATGTCTAATCAGTCAAGGAGAAAGAATGCACAGAAAGAAAGCATCAGATAGTGGGTCACTTGCTTTGCCTGACAGCTGGGTTTGAGTCCACATGACAGCAGGGCAGGAGCTTGAGGAAGCGCTGTTTCATGTTCTTTTTCCTCTGGCCTGAGGGAGGGTTACCTGCAAACACAGGCAACTGCTTAGCTACGCAGAAGTGCTTTGTAAATCAATTGCATTACAAGGACACAAAACTATTCGCAAAATGGCAGTCAGTCACAGTCAGTTGGCACAGTTTGCTGCTCTGGCTTTGATTAAAAAAATGAATCGGATCACTGAATCTGAAGAATTGAATTTAACACACACTGTTTCTTTGACCCTTTTGCGTGTGCTGGACATGGCATTTGATATCAGTGTGTAAATTCCATAGAAGTGGGACAAATTGAGACTTCGGTGAAATTTCACGGGACAAAGTACAGTAGGTTCATAGTGTAGCGATGCATGAAGCACCGCTTATTCAGAAGCCAAACCAAGCAGTTTTATATATATTTATTAACATGGTGAATTCGAGTAACAGTTCAACAAATTTGAATCAAATGTGAAATCTGCACAGGGAAATTTCTCCCTCACGTGAATCGTATGAAAGCTTGTTCCCGCCACGGAATAAAAAAATGAAAGAGGTAATTGTGACTTTTTATCTCACATTTCTAACTTTTCTTCTCACAATTTGGAGAAAAAAAGTCACATTTGCAGGTTATAAACTCGCAATTTCAAGGGAAAAAAAGTCTGCCTTTTTTCTCATAATTGTGAGATATAAACTTGCAAATTGCGAATTATGAAGTCAGAGTTGGAAGATATAAACTTGCAATTCTGAGAAAAAAGTAGCTCACAATTCTGACTTTAGAACTTGCAAATGCAAGTTTACATTTCACAATTCTGACAATATAACTAGCAATTAGTTTATATCTCACAATTCTGACAATATAACTAGCAATTAAGAGTTACCTCACATTTCTAAGAAATACCTAACCTTCCATACAATCACATGGATAAAAAAAAAAACAATATCACACAAGCAAGAGTGTTGTTGTTCTGATATTCAGACCACAGTGTGGAATTACTCTAATTATACAACCGTTCAATAAAAGTTAATATCAAATAACAAATAGCGTTTTTTTCTTCTTCCTTTTTCATTTTGAAATATGGATTTACCAGCTTTCCAGTAACTCTGCTTGGAGCAGGGGACCGTCCACTGGAGGACAATGCCTGGGACTTTATCAATCTGGCGTACTTGAAGCGCTATCCGAACCGCTGTCCAAGTGGACGGTCCAAGGGAAGATTTTGTGGAGTTTGTGGAGTGGGTGTGGATATGTAGTGGATCCAGCGCAGACGGAGAGCTTGATCATCCCGCGATGCATGAGCCAGTCATCACCCTGGAGCCCGAGCCGCGAACAGCGTTTGACCAGTTGCGTGAGTCTGCAACACCGTGTGACGTTATCGGAGTACACTCCCACTACTGAGGGTGAGCTGCAGCTGGCCTCTGCAAACTGTTTATGTGGTGACTTAGAAGAGGATGTTTACCTTAGTCTCCTTCTCCTGCCTCCTTTTCAAAAAGCCAGTTCCTCAGCCCCACCTCCGCTCCTCCTCTGACACCTCTCCACATTGTGGGTTTACCTCTGGTTTTCTGGTCTTCAGCTCCACCCTGTAAAGCGGATCCCCCGGCTTCGCTTTCAGCCACTGATCCCGCCACTCCATCTCGGCCTGTGGACCCATCGGCTCCGCCTTGGCTCCTCCCTCCCTCGGCTTCACCAGAGACCATCATCCTCGCGGCTTCACCAGGCTCCCTCGTCCCTCCGGCTTTGCCTTGGCACTTCCCTCCCTCGGCTCCACCACAGACCATCATCCACGCGGCTGCACCTGGCTCCCTCGTCTCTCTGGCTTCGCCTTGGCTCTTTCCTCCCTCGGCTTCACCACAGACCATCATCCTCGCGGCTTCACCAGGCTCCCTCGTCCCTCCGGCTTCGCCTTGGCTCTTCCCTCCCTCGTTTCCACCAGAGACCATCATCCTCGCGGCTCCATCAGGCTCCCTCGTCTCTCCGGCTTCGCCTTGGCTCTTCCCTCCCTCGGCTTCACCAGAGACCATCATCCTCGCGGCTTCACCAGGCTCCCTCGTCCCTCCGGCTTTGCCTTGGCTCTTCCCTCCCTCGGCTCCACCAGAGACCATCATCCTCGCGGCTGCACCTGGCTCCCTTGTCTCTCCGGCTTCGCCTTGGCTCTTCCCTCCCTCTGCTCCACCAGAGACCATCATCTTCGCGGCTCCGCCAGGCTCCCTCGTCCCTCCATCATCCCGCCTGCTCCACGGACTTACTGTCCCATCTCTCCACCCCTTTGGCTCCATGTTCCCACTGGCTTCGCTTCGGCCCTTGGTCCCACCGGCTCCACCTTTGAATCTCATCGCTGTGGCTCCGCCTCCGGTACACTACCATCGGCTACATCTCCATCAGTCGTCCCCTTGGTGTCATCAGCCAAACCTCCACCATGGCTCCTTCCTCTGGGTTGTGTTCTGGGTCCGCCTGGCTCCTCCCACTGTCATTGCCACCCTGGTCTCTCCCTCCGTCAACTCCTTTGATGTCCTGCCGTTTGCCAGCCCCTCCTCCCCACCCTGCCTCCTCTGTTGGACTTCGTGTTACGGTGCAAGGACACGTCTTTCCGGAAGTGGCGTACTGTCAGAATTGTGTTGTTCATTGTATTTTGATTTGGTTCTGTTTCTGTTTTCCTGCCATATGTATCCTGACCTATGCCTTGTTTGAAATCGGCCCTTATACCCTAATTTACTATTCCCAACATTACTCCACTAATATAGTCCACTTGAAGGAGTGAATGAAAACGAGTGAGTGAATTCGGACATGAGTGCGCCGGAAGGGCTGCCGCTTTTGCATAGTTTGTGCTTTTTAATAATTAATTGAAATCTAGCAAACTGGCAGCTCCGTTAGTAATGAAAAGATTTATCCTGAACTCTGTCATGGAAACTAGCATGTATAAACGGTAATTAAACAATTCAACAATCAATTAAAAAGGAATTTATACCTGTATGATATTAGGCTGGACTAGCACGGTTTGGTATGGTGGCGCGGGAATTCATTCAGCACACGACTCTCACAGTGCATTATGGGTATTCTCTAGCTGCTGAGCGTACATTGGTTTTACACTTGTTATTGCGGTTAATTGTGGGATTGAATGAGTTAATGTCCACTATGGTTTTGGACACCACTACAAATGGCTGTCCCCTCAAAACCTATTTAAGGGTATAGGGGGCGATTTCAGACACAGCCCTAGTTTCCCTGTGTTTACCTGTTAGTCTAATTAAGTTCACCAGTTGATCATTAAGTTTCCTCATTTACCTCTGTGTATTTAAGTCCTGAGTATCCCTTGTTGATTTGTCTGTTCTACGTCTATATTAGTTAGTTGTTCTGTGTGCTAATAATTTCCTGAGTGTTTGGTTTTTTGATTTATTGTTTATTAAAATTTTACTGCTGCAACTAGTTCCTGCATCTACTCTTCCTTGCTGCAACCATTTGTGACAGACAGTTGACAGCAAACATTTTTTCCCAGAATGTTCTGGGAATGTTAATGTTCCCTGTTGGTTAGCCAGGAAAAGTTGTCTTTACATAAATAGAACATTCCCTGTAGGTTTGGACAATGTTCCCCTAACATTCCCAATATGTTCCCAGGACATTCTTATTTGGTTTCCAAAAAATAACCAAATGGGAACCATATGGGAACGTTAGGGTAACGTTCTGTGTTTGTTGGGACTGCTGTGGTTTTCCTGAATTAATTTGAGCAAATCAGTTGACTGAATGATTGAATCACTTATAGAGATAGTTGCTTATCATCCGTATCTCCAGCTTTAAGACAATTTTTAATTCTTAAAGGGATACTCCACCGAAAAATGAAAATTCTGTCATCATATACTCACCCTCATGTTGTTTCAAACCTGTATGAATTTCTTTCTTCTGCTGAACAGAAAGGAAGATATCTAGAAGAATGTGAGTAACCAGACAGTTTTAGATACCATTGACTTCCATAGTAGGAAAAAAATATACTATGGAAGTCAATGGTATCTAAAACTGTCTGGTTACTGGCATTCTTCTAGATATCTTCCTTTCTATTCAGCAAAAGAAAGAAATTCATACAGGTTTGAAACAACATGAGGGTGAGTATATGATGACAGAATTTTAATTTTTCGGTGGAGTATCCCTTTAAGGGAAATTAAAATTTTGTGACTGACAAATTATCAGAACATTTTAAAAGAATTTTAATTTCATGGTAATGAAATTACAGACATATGACATTGCAGCTACTTTACATCATAATATTACCAAAGTATTACGAATATAAGTAGTATGTAACTGGAATGTTCTTGGTTATCTTATACAGTAACTTTAAGAGACCATACTCACCACATTGTGAGTTGGTAATTTGGTGGTACTAAAATTACGAGCATGCAACATAGTAGTTGTGTTCCATTTGTCCTCACAAGTGGGAAACGCCTAGTTCCCAGTAGGAACTTTTAACTGGAAACCCCCCTCAAGTCAAAGTTGCATCTGGAAAACCAATTTGGCTGCTCAGCGCATTAACAGTAAGTGAAACAAAAGTAATATATTGTTTATTATTAGCACTTATTTTTGTTTGTCTAAATAAACTCAGTGGTGCACACAGTGCTATCCAACTGCTATTTGTGACATGATTGAATGAATCATGACTCACTTATAAACACAGTCACTTTTTGGCACTTACTGATGTAACCTGCAAAAAATTCCTAACTAGATCACCAATAGCCTGTCTTGAATGCACAAACACAGACAGTTATTAAAGTATCAAAGTGGACCATTGGATTGGACCAAACCACACTCACTACAACCAGTGCTAATGAGTCATGAATAAAGCATCAAACTAAAAGTCAGAGAAAAAAAAAAAATTAAATAACTTATAATTTCAGATCAGACCTGAAATCAGTTTCATTGAATGTATTTGTTACTGTTGGCACTGAGCTTTATGTACATATCTATCATCAGCCGAGTTCATGTCACTTCATTTTGGTGAATTATTTCAAACACCTGGTTCTCCAGAGCACTGGGATGGAAAAACAAACAAAACCAGCGCTACGCTGAACACACAGCGCATGCGCACAAGCATCTCTGCCCCACATTCAGGTTATGAACATCAACACACTGAACAAACTATGCTTCGCCACATGATTGAGGTCACTTGTACATTGATAAATAGTGTGCCTATTCCCTATTCCTATTATTATTATACATAACAATAATGTCTAAATGGCAGATTAATATGACATATATATATATATATATATATATGTATAAAATTTTATCTTAACACACGGCCACCCAGAGTATTTTTTCCTATTTTTTTGTAAATTTTAATCATGACTTTTGTGTATGTGTGATTTCAGTTGCTCCAACATTTTCTCGTAAATTTAGAATATATTTCAGTACGAAAGTTATTGATGAATCATGATTTTTATGTAGTGATTTCAGTTACTGCCATACTGTCTCCATATTGTAGAGAAATGTTAGATCACAGTGAATTCACACTAATATAACAGAATGAGAGTTTGACACAATGATATCACAGAGGTCTCACGCGGTGAACTCACAGTTTGAGCACAGAGTGAGTGCGCTGTGAGGTTACACTTTTAGCAAACACTGTGACCTCACGTTGAGACCACATCGTGAGTATCCTGGGAGCTCATGGTGAGATCACTGTGAGATCAAATTGTTGACTGGGCCAGCTTTAGGGTTTTAGGATCCTCTGTTTTGAATAGGAAGCTCCAGTGGAGGAATAGCAGCGGTGTCATGTGGTTGTAGCGGGAAGTTATCTTCTGACTGTCGTCTCACAAACACAGTTCCATGTTGGACATTCATGTTGTATATTTATTTAACGAATTAATGAAATAATGAATCACTTGGCTTAGCCTACAACCTATTGCTATGGAGAAAGAGAATGTTCCTTATCAACTTGCGTGCACTTCATTTATTGACACCTTTCTTGTTACGTGACAACAATCTGTTCGTCCATCTATCTGTCCATGCAGTTTTTATGACCACAGTTATTGAGACACTGCAGTGAATATTATATTAACATTATAGATTGACTTTAGGCAACGGTACAGCTGTGACACTGACAAAGAGGAGGTCTGACTAAACTATACTTTATCAATTATTTAAGCGATATTATAAAGCCTTGTTGTGACAAGATATGAGATATGACTAGCATGAGATGGGTCGAGTGATTTAATAGCCTATTTTGCTGGGGGATTAGTATTAGTATAGCCTATAGTCGGTTGACTGGTAAATTAGTTTAATAAGATAGTTGGTAAGTGTGTTAGTTTGGTTGTTAATTTAGTGATTTTACTGCAAATTTACAAATCTAAAACAAGTAATGAATGTAATGTAGATATATATACTCAATGTAGATATATTATCAAGTTTGTTACTGTTGCAGATTTCACAGAAAATTAGCTAGTTGTAAAGTATGTTAGCTAGTATACTAATTTGTTTAGTTAGTAAGTTATCTAGCTGGTTAGCAGTTAAGTTAGCAAGGCACTGCAGTGTTGCAAAAACTGAGGTCACCCAGATCGGCTATTGCAGTGACGTCTCTTTCAAATATGAAACACGAAACGTGACTAATTTAACAGTGTTAAGTTAAATAAATAATTTACAGTTAGAATCGACAGTGACGAAGTGAAATTATGCTAATCTAAATCATATCTGGATAAGCGCAGCATGTATTATGCAAAAACAGCCTTTCAACATTAAAACGGTGAAGCGTATATGATTAAACTGCAATATCTCTCATTAAAATGCGTCGTTCGCACAACAACTGTAACATTAACAGTTTGTTTTTTTTAGGAATTTGACGAATTCGATACATGGGAAATCAGGCAAGTATTTTTGAAAAGTGAAAACCTAAACAAAACAACTAAAATGTCAGTCAGTGTTTGTCGGGCATAATGTCAGCAAACTTTATCCGAGAACTGACAAAAATATAAATAGTTGGTCGTCGTGGTAGTGTTTCGTATCATTCGTGTGTGATGTTTAGTGCACTCACCAGTCAGCAGGTCGCTGGACCCTTCGCATTCTCCAGTAGTGTTCAAACTCTCATCTCTAGATTTCACCTTCATGTCGTCTTCGCACGGAATAATACACTCAGATAAAATACCTCCAATCCCGTCAGAGAGAGAAACACTATTGCATTACCTGCCAATAAAGCCAGGTAATGTATATGCAGAGCTTTAGAGTGTGAATAATGTTGTTATATTTCCATTAGAAGTTCCCATCGGTCGTGCAGGGTTGAATTTGCTCCAGTATCCGGTTCGTTCATGCGGAACATGTGTAGACTGTTATGACTGTACTATCAAAGACAGTTCTTCTGTGTTATTATAAAAGAGTCTCTGCACCGCCTCACTGCCATCTGCTCTGCCCTACTGCAAAATGAATGAAGTTGCTCAGTGAATCAGGACTGTGTGTCTTCAAGCCTGAGTCACACGGCATGTTTGGGCATCATCATCACTGGCACGTTCCAAATCAAATCAGAACCATTTTAGCGCGTTCCAAAACGTTCCAGCATCAGCATTCCAAAGCAAAAGTATTTTTGGCTCTTTGTGAATAATAATTTAGTCTCTTTCTGAATCAGTTAATTTTTTTGTTTCAAATCAAAAGCATTTAATTTTGTTCTGCCACAAAAACATTTCTGTGCATTTCAAATCCAAACTTGTTTTTGCATTCCACAAATAATGCTTTCTAGTTCTCAAAAAAAAAATTTTTTTTGTGAATTCAGAATCAAATATGTTGCATTCTGGAATGACAGATGTGTGGTGTGTGGCATTTTCCAAATAATAATTTAGCACACATTCCAAATCCAAAGCATTTTTATACATTCTGAATAAAATAGGTTTTTACAGATTCTGAATCAAAAAGCATTTTTACACATTCTGAATCAAAGGCATGTTTGTTTGTTTTCCACATAATAATTTTGTGCACATTCTGAATCAAAAGCGTTTTTTACACATTAAAAATCATAAGCCTATTTGGCTTTTTCCAAATAATACTTACTCATTCCAAATCTTTTTTCTCCAAATCAAAGAATTGGTGTGCATTCAGAATCAAATATGTTGCATTCTGGAGTAACATTTTCCAAATCAAAAGCATTTTTTGGCATTTTGCAAATAATAATTTAGTACACATTCCAAATCAAAAGCATTTTTTGGCATTTTGTAAATAATAATTTAGTACACATTCCAAATCAAAAGCATTTTTGTGCACATTCTGAATCATAATTTTGTTTTATACAGTCCAAATCAAAAGGCTCCAAATTTTGCAACATTTTTACTGCATTCTAAATGTTTTTTCCAAAATCATTGTTTGAGCATTTCATATCAAAAGTGACTTTAGGTGTTCCAAATCAGCAGTTTCTGAAATCAGCATTCCACTGTATATTTTTGGCACAATCCAAATGAAAAGTAGTTTGTGTCAAAAGCATAAATTAGCCAAACTGATGCTTTCATAGATGGGAACGCATGAATCTTCTAAATACCTTTTCTTCTAAATAATATGAATAAATCATTTTTTGTGGTTAAAAATTTTGCACATATTTAATATTTCATAGACCAGAGCCTGTAGTGCAAGGATGATTTTTTTTTTTGTCTTGAACTATTTTTAAACCATACTTCTCCAAAAAAAGATTTCTCTTATCTTCTCCCGAAAGCTAAATTAATGACATAATGCTGTTAGGATATATAACTGTTAGGATGATTATGAATCCGTAAGCACATCTTCTGATATAAAAATTAGGTTTATATTTATCCATTTAAAGTCTGAAAACATGAGAGCAAAGAAAAGGACGTGGGCTGACAGCACAGATTCTTGATCACGAGCATTTCAGATGCTCTAATAATAAAATACTGAGTCAATGCTCCTCTGATGCGCACAAAGTATGCACTTTGTAGGCCCTACATGTTGTAATAAAAAGCTTTTTAAGAACTGCAACAATGTGATCTTAGTTAGATGATGGGATAGAGTTATTTTAGATATAATGCTTTATATAATTGATGGACTTAACGTTAAAATGTGTCGGTGGCATTATAGAAATCAGCAAATATCCCTCAACAATATATTGTTTATGTGTTGGCCATTTGTTTTTTCAACTGTAAAAAAATTACTGTAACTTACTTGTCGCAATTTTGGTTTCCAGCAAACCTGTAAATTAACAAGAGTGCCGTAAATCATCAACTGCAATCATAAAAACAGCAAAACAAGATCAGCTGTGAATTTACAGATCTTTACTGTCATCTACTTTACAGTATGTTACTGTAATCATAATACCATGCACTAAAACCTGTGTTCATTTGAGGAAACTGATAGTCTTAAATTGGTCATAACATCAGTGTTTCTCCGCTCATCCTGGACTGAAGCACGGGTTTTATTCTTCAGCACAATGAAGGAGAAACCCTTTAAATCCCAACAGATCATTAAACACTAACATATCTCCATATATCACTTCAGTTCAACATTTACTCTCATGATCAATCATTAAGTTCACAGAAATTAATTCACAGATTTTTCTTTCTTTTTTCGTTTAGTGAATAAGACCGTTAGATTTGACAGTAAACCACTGACTTCAGCCTTAGATGAAATCACCTGAAGATAAAAGACAATAAACTTCCCTAGATCTCAGCAGAGGAGGATTAAACATCTCAACATCAACATGCAGCTTCACTTATTACTAACCAGTTTGACTTTATGTCTGTCATACGTCTACAGAAGTTCTTATTGAGAATTAACAGGGGTTGTTTTAGTTTGCAGTCGCCATTATGATGATCAGTGTTTGCTTTAGTTTGGCTGTTGACCCTTTAGTTTTTCTCTGTTTGCTGTAATTGTGTGGAAAAATTTGCTATGGCAGATGTGATCTGGTGAAGTTGGCCATGTATTGATGATGTCTTCATTATTTAATACAGCATGTCATAAATAAGTAGTGACCTGATCTCATCTCTGTAGAGTCTCTGATTATCTGGGTCATTTACAGGTGTGCTGTGTTTTTACAGTATACTTGTAGTTGATGATTTACAGTACTCTTGTTAATTTACAGACTTGCCCAAAATTGCCAGTAAGTTACTGTACATTTTACAGCAATTTTTCCCAGTTTAGATCTCACATGATTCATGTGCCTTCAAGAAAACAGTTGCAAAATAAATTGCTGAATAGGAAGTTAAAAAGTTTAAGAAAGAGTAAGTTAAACAAAAGGCAAGAATGAAGATAGAGACAGAAAATAAAGAGATTGAAGAGTGGAAATATGGTTGGGCAAGATAAGCCCAAAGAAAGAAAATCAACATTGATTTTATGCAATTCAGCCTTAGTGAAGCTAATGGATACGGTCTCTATAAGCAGCTTTTCAGGAAATCCGTCCAAACACGGGACTCTTGAGAGAAACTGAACCATCCACCCATCCATCTCCTCAGATGAGGTAACGAGAGATCAGTCTGTGATCAATGTTCATTGGTTCGTCAAAATTTAGTCTCTTGTTTTTTTGTGTGTGTGTGTTCGATAGATAACATGTTGCACTAAAGTTGTGGTCGCATTTACTGTTGTTTGGAAAATGTCTCGCGAGCGATCCAGTAATTTCAATACAATTACAGTTATGTCGAAAATTCATTGTTTGAATTTTTGCGAGTGAAAATGGTGATTTCCTTAGAGTGCATGCAGTCAAATTTACCATTGCTTAGCAAACTTTTGCAGGCGAAATTCAGTCAAGAATCCACACAATTGGGAGTTTCACATAAAGGAAAAATGTTTTCCACAATGATTTCTCTCATGACCGCAAATTTGCTTGCGATGACCAACAACAAAAAGCTGCTTGTTCTGGACGTGTCTTGCTTCATCACCTCTTTGCTATAGTGAACAGAAAATGGACCCTTATTTTTTCAACACACCTTTAGTGCCGGCCCAATTTTTCAGTATTTATCAAGTATTTTTTCATTCATTTTTCCCCATAAAAAAACAAAAAAAACAAGTCTTCGTTAAAGCACTATTACATAAATTAGGTAACTCTATACAAATGTTATTGTTTTTAAAAGAATAGTTCACCCCAAAATGTCATCTTTTTATTTTATTTTACTTTTTAAACTTCCATACTTTTGACCAATATTGCGTTGCTTGGTTTTAAAGGGACTTCGGAGAATACGAGTGAAATCTGCATGAGTAACTTTTCCGCCATTGTGCGAAACTCCCGATCGCACGGACTCCTATAGAAAGGGCTGGATTTCACCCGCAAAACAACAGAGAATGTGCGCACACCTTCTGAGGACAAGTTATGAATCAGCCACATGTGCGGACGTTGCACTACCTCTACTGTATATAAAAATGTATGTAAAAGTGATATAGCCTAAAAGTTTAATTATATAAAATTGCTTGATTATTTAAAGGGGTGGTATAATGCTCTTTTCACAAGATGTAAAATAAGTCTCTGATGTCCCCAGAGTGTGTATGTGAAATTTTAGCTCAAAATACTCCACAGACATTTTTATATAGCATGTTAAAGTTGTCACTTTTTAAGGGTGAGCAAAAATGCACAGTTTTTGTGTCTGTCCCTTTAAATGCAAATGAGCTGCTGCTCCCGGCACAGGGGGCGGAGCTACAACAGCTTGTGTCCTGAAAATGTCAAAAACTTTTTTGTTTGTTTAAATTTATGTAGCCGATGTGGAGTTAACTATCTTCTAGTCATCGATTAGCATATTCTGTCTTGATAATCAATAAATCACGTTCCCGGGGGCGGGGTTTATGTAAATTTTAGGGTTGGTGATGTCACTAACCCGGGAGGAATGTGGTGTAGTCTCTACCAGCCGTTTGTTGTAGTCCTTAAAAAGCAATTTCTTTAAAAGAAAATATCTCCCTTTGCTTTGAACTTTGAGCGTTGTCAAACATCAACATTACACTAAAGTTAGAAAAGTGAAATTATAATCAACCACCTCTTTAACAAATTATTTTTAACTAAAGTGAACCTAATTGGAAGCCAAATTGCATCCAGCTAATGCATGATGTATTCAAATGTCACCATAACTTACATTTAAGCAGATAATGTTATCTTTTTATAGCATATGCCCTTTGAAGGAAAAAGTAAAAGCTCTTTTATCTCACTGCCACACACAAATGTCTCCAACTCAGCAGTTACGGGGAATAAATCCTTAATGGAAAGGAGTTTAACTTATTAACTGTTTCTTTTAGAGGTAAAATATAGACAATGAATAAAAAGTTTTTTTTTTAATTTTTCATTATTTATTAGAAGACTACAATGTGCTCACCGAAACTCAAACCAAGACACTGGCCATCATTGTGTATGTTGTACAAAATGAGATTTAATTAGGAAACAAACACCCATAAATAATACTAATGCAAAGGAACTCATTTAGAAACCAAGCCCAGGAAGAATTTACAAAGAATTTCTTTGAAACGTGTCTGTTTTATGTAGCTATCCTCCATGGTTTGATTTAAATTCTGACTTATTTATAGTAGAACTGGTTTGGATTCTAGAATGTTCTAAATCCAAAGCGACACTGACAGCGGGTTCTCTACCTATGGTTCTCTAGAACTGGTCTCATACAAACTACCTTTCCAGAAATGTTCTTTCCAGTGTGTGAAATTAATACATTTGTTTCTTTTTTTGCTCAGTGTTACAATATAACTCAATATACAGCTGTTTTTAAACTGCAACTTCATATGTTTTCATGATGGCGCACTGAAACTTCTTGCAATACTGGGGAATACTGAGAGAAGAAAATTAAGAGACTGTCAGTCTTTTAAAAAATTAATGCAGTCATACTCAAGGGTGGATCTCGTTAAAACGGTCACGAGTCACATTTTAAAAAGAATAAGAAAATTATATTTTGCTTAAAAAAATGCCTATTTGATTTTTTTCAATATGACAAGTAAATGAGTCTCATTACCATAATAAAGATAAATATGATTTAAATTATAAAGTACAATTTTAAGTTTGCATTATGGGAGTATGTGTTATTTAAATTAAAAAAGGGCAGGATAATTATCATTACTTTATTATGGTACAATGAGAATAATATTGTCACATTATAATAATATATAAAGGTTATAGGAAAGGTGCTTAAATGTCATGAAAATGAAACGTTTTAGGAACATTAAAATTTTCTTGCATTGTGAAATTTTTATGACAATTAAGCAAATTTCACACTCAAATTCTCATTACCATAACATACATTTTTTTAATATTTAAATTGCAAGTATGCATTATAGTAGTATGAGTTATACTGTATTTATGATGTTTTAAATTTGTTTTAATTAATTATATTATTTTTTTGCATTACGGTAATGTGAATTCTTTTCTTTTTGCCGTACCGTAATGTGAATTCTTTTCTTTTTGCATTACGGTAATGGGAATTCTTTTCTTTTTGCATTACGGTAATGGGAATTCTTTTCTTTTTGCCGTACGGTAATGTGAATACTTTTCTTTTTGCATTCCGGTAATGGGAATTATTTTCTTTTTGCATTCCGGTAATGAGAATTATTTTCTTTTTGCATTACGGTAATGAGAATTATTTTCTTTTTGCATTACGGTAATGAGAATTATTTTCTTTTTGCCGTACAGTAATGTGAATTATTTTCTTTTTGCATTACGGTAATGGGAATTCTTTTCTTTTTGCATTACGGAATGAGAATTATTTTCTTTTTGCATTACGGTAATGAGAATTCTTTTCTTTTTGCATTACGGTAATGGGAATTCTTTTCTTTTTGCATTACTGTAATGAGAATTATTTTCTTTTTGCATTACGGTAATGGGAATTCTTTTCTTTTTGCGTACAGTAATGTGAATTCTTTTCTTTTTGCATTACGGTAATGGGAATTCTTTTCTTTTTGCATTACGGAATGAGAATTATTTTCTTTTTGCATTACGGTAATGGGAATTCTTTTCTTTTTGCATTACGGTAATGAGAATTATTTTCTTTTTGCATTACGGTAATGAGAATTATTTTCTTTTTGCATTACGGTAATGGGAATTATTTTCTTTTTGCCGTACAGTAATGTGAATTCTTTTCTTTTTGCATTACGGAATGAGAATTATTTTCTTTTTGCCGTACGGTAATGGGAATTCTTTTCTTTTGCATTACGGTACTGAGAATTTTGAGAAAATTTGTTTAATTGTCATGAAAATATGTCAGAGTGCAAATCTTAATAAAAATCGTAATCGCATTTTATTAACGCAAATTATAATTTTCTTTCCTTTAAATATATCAATGATGACCCAGACATTTTTCAGGTTCATGCAAGGTTATTTTGTGTGCATTCACTCGACTGGACACAAAAGCGGTATATAGAAAATGACTAAAATAAGTGGCAAGTCTGTGTGAGCACAATGGTTTGATCGGTTTTATACTAAGGCAATGAAGAATATGCAGTTTAATCAACTGAAAAAACACCAGACCACCAATATAAGGAGAAAAAAAAAGAAAAGAAAAGAAAATACCACACATTGTGCAAAGATGGGCTGATTGCTTTGTTGAGCCAATACAAGTCTGTTCTGAGTGCGACCAAACACACACAGCATCAATAATACAGTCTGGGGATCAAATCCAGTTCTGTCATTGAGAAGCCTCAGATGTGATGGGTGATAGAAATGTCAGTATGAAGGTCCTAAACACAGGTCAAAAGTGCTGTTGATTCAGGATATAGAGGAGAATTCCTTCAGCAGAAGATCCTGACTCATGGTGCTTAGAGACACGTTCTTCCTCACGTTCAGACTGATGGAGCGCACCTAGAAGAAGAGAAAAACAGCATCTGTGCATCAAAACAAATTGATATCCTGCCACCATGAAAAGAAAAGCGTTGAGGTAGGTGTGTGCGTGGTCATATATTCACTTTACATTAAAATTTAACGCAACAATGTGTTCCTAAGGGCAAAGTGGGCTCAGTTCAGTACGAAAAGTAGGTTGGATTGACACCAAAATGTTCGGCTTTACAATTCCAGCATTGATAACTTGACACAATGTACACAGTTGAATGTGATATATTTACATATCATGAATTGACATTTATAATTCGATTAACATCACTATTTCATAAATAAATAAACTGATTAATAATTTCAATCAATACATTAAATCAGCGAAAATAACCAGGTTTTTGGACAAGAGATCGAATGTTATGTTTTTGATCAGATCATCCAAGGACCCAGTAAGCGAATATGTTCGAACAGTCCGTCTTTAACAACCCTAATGTAGAGAAAACAGCTGATTTCATCGGAGATGACGGAAAGAATAGTGTATTAGTCTCTCCTATTCTGTGATTGTACGGTGTTGTATACTGTACCAGACAAGTTAACACAACCAAAGGAAGTAGCTTGCCAAGCGATTTAAAAGCTTACCAGCTCCTTGAAAAAGCCCGCTTCTCTAGGCTGCTCTGAATAACGCTCGAACTGATCCAGACCGTCCTGCAGCTTCAAGGTTAGTGTGTCGTAGTTGGACCGTACCACCTCCAGCACCTTCAGAGCAGAGAACGACAAAAATTACAGGTTTAACCCAACTTCATCTCTATGCACAGCATCGGTTACCACAATCTCGACTGTCCCCTCAGTATGTAAAAAGACGGTAACACTTTACAATAACATTAATCTGTTAACATTAGTTAGCATGAACTAATAATGAACTGCACTTATACAGCATTTATTAATATTTGTTAATGTTAATTTCAACATTTACTAATACTTTTTTCAAATCTTGATAACATTAGTTAATGCACTGTGAACTAACAATGAACGACTGTATTTTTTACTAACATTAACAAATAACACAAACAGTAAGAAAATTATATTGTTAATGGTTAGTTCATGCTAGTCAATACATTAACTGTTAACTAATGAACCTTATTGTAAAGTGTTACCAAAAAATAAATAAAAAATGCATCAACACAAATCCACTTGGAAGACTATGTAATATTATCTATGTTCTAACAATGGTCAAAAGACATGTGGTTAATGTCTAAAAAGACACTGGAATGATCACATGACTTCTGATACAGACACGAACCACCACAAATGGCACGCGCTTTCCGTCGCACTGTTCTCTAAATATCAGCTGACCAAGCAAGAACTCAATTTGCCAACTTTGCATTCATCTTATAAAATGTAACACAAGATATTTGCTTACTTGTAGTTGTAGCTGGTCAAATACAGGACAAAACAACACAAAAAACTGTATCTAAAGCTCCTTAACTCTGCATTAAAGCTTTTGTGGTTGTATAATTCATTATGAATTAGAGCTTTAATGCAGACAAACAGCCCTAGATAAAGTTTTTTCTTGTTGTTTTGTCCTGTATTTGACCAGCTACAAGTAAGCATATTTTAGAGACTCAAAATGTTGAATTTTACTTTTGAAATTATTTTAATTTTTTTACATAAAGCAAATGTTACATTATGTTATGTTATTTTATTCCTGTATTTAAATACAATACATTTGAATAAACATTATTAAAACTGTAATTATCTTTTTTTTGAAATAATACTTAATATTTTCTGACATTTTATCTTGAAGAAAAAATAAATAAATATTTTGGTAGGTTCTGCTACATTTTTGGAAGATTATTTTGGTAGATATTTAAAAAGAGAACCCCAAATTATATATTTTTATTGAATTTCTCATTCTATTCAGAGGGGTTTAGATGCTCCAAGACCCTTTGCAAATGGCACCATGTCCAACAACTGTCTTAGTCACAATGAGAGACAAATCAAAGCAGTTTTCTGTGGTAATTGTGGCAAGATACTCTAGCTTTCCCAAACTACAGGCCGTTTGAAGTCACATTGTGAAGAGTGATTTTAAAGTGGATCGGTCTGGCTGATGGAAAGACACACACCCATGCACTTCAACTAAACGAAGCGAGCCAGAGAGGGTAGACAGAGGTCGTGTGGAAGCATCTGGCACAGCGAGATAAAAGAGAAGAGATTTTGGGATTGCGACTGACAGCTGGCATTACCATCTGTAAAACTGACCTCACTTCCAGCACATGGCATCATTACCCAACAGATCAAAGGGTAATTAAGCCACACCTGTGGCCACAAACACCTGTGACGGCCCTGATGAACAGCTCTTCTATAAGAGGGTTTTCATCCAGACACATATAGAGTTTTTGCCTATTCAGATTCCACACCAATTCTCTCATTTCACAGGATGACTAGATGCCGTGCCACAGTACACAGGTACAGAAATAAAGTGTGGATGTATTTTAGATACATAAAAAGCTAGTTATAGTCCTTTTGATCTAAAAATGTTTACAACGTCATTTCCAACGCCGTCATTTCCAGCACAAATTTAATGAAAATCTAAAAATGTGGTAGAAATTACATTATAAACTTGACAATTGGTGTTCCAGATCGTAACGGGGAAATTTCGGTCCACTATCTATTATTACATTACAAGTCAACAATCTATTATTTTAATTTACTGTAATATATTTATTTCACTATTTTTCTCTTTTTAAAAGAAGTCTCTTATGCTCCAAGGCTGCATTTATTTGATTAAAAATACAAAAAAACTGTAATTGTTTTCTATGTGAATATGTTGTAAAATGTCATTTATTCCTGTGATCAAAGCTGAATTTTCAGGATCATTACTCCAGTCTTCAGTGTCACATGATCCTTTAGAAATCATTCTAATATTCTGATTTATTATGAGTGTTGGACACAGTTCTGCTGCCTAATATATTTGATGAATAAAAGGTTAAAAAGAACTGCATTTATTTAAAATAAAAAAATATTTTCTAATAATATAAATCTTCTTTACTATCACTTTTGATCAATTTAACACATCCTTGCTGAATAAAAGTATTGATTTATTTCAAAAAAAGAAAGAAAAGAAATGACTGATCCCAAATGACTGACCAGTAGTGTAAAAGATTTCTATTTTTAAAACATTTGCTTCTTTTTTTACTTTTTCTTCATCAAAGTATCCTAAAAAAGTATCACAGGTTATGAAAAAATATTAAGCAGCAGAACTGTTTCCAACTTTGATAATGAATCATCATATTAGAATGATTTCTAAAGGATCATGTGATAGACTGGAGTAATGATGCTGAAAATTCAGCTTTGCATCACAGAAAAAAATGATAATTTAAAGTATAATAAATTGAAAACCAATTATTTTAAATTGTAATAATATATCACAATATTACATTTTTTTTCTGTATTTTTGATCAAATAAATGCAGGCTTGATGAGCAGAAGAAACTTCTTTCAAAAACATTAAAAATAGTAATGTGTCCAAACTTTTGGCCTGTACTGTATATATATATATATATATAATTTTTTTAAATCCTATTGACTGCAAACTTTCAAACAGTAGTGTATTTATAGATTTCAACATTATAATAAATTATAATAACCATAAAATTATAATAATTACAAGGCTAAAAGTTAATTTTCTTTGCAGAAACCCATTAAATGCTGTATTTCTTTATTGGATCTTAATAAGACACTGAATTGTTATACAAGCGTCAATCTGAGATGTGAACGTATCCAGTTACCTGATCTTCAGAGAGCTGCGAGATGTGGTTCACAGCAGCGTACGACTCAATCTTAGGATTGAAATGGTTAATAATTGCTCTGAAAGTACAAAAACAGGCAAAATGAGACATATTTCATACACTTGAGAGTATGTGACCCGCACTGAAAAACACCACACTAGCTTGTCCAATCACATGCCTGCGTGAGAATAAAAGGCAGCATTATATTTTAGTTCAAAGGAGTGGTTCTTTCAGATATTCTGCTGTAATGCTTTGCATTATGTATGCTTTAAAAACACAACAACGGTCGACTTCTTTTGTGCGGCACAAACACACGGTGACGTCTCTGCAAGCCCAGAGAACGCTTCCACATTACCTCAGACTCTAAAATCAATAATTTATTCACTACGCCCCAAACCAAACCAAATAATACAAAACCGCACACAATACCAAAGCTCTGACTGTTAGTCATAGGCTTAAACTAAAGCGGTCCATGATATCATCCAGCATCTTTATGACATACATGTAACTGGTATGCAAATTAACATATATTATATAAGTAGACTAAATATTCAATAATATCTTTATCCTAAATTTTTTCTTTTATAGTCATATTTATGGCTTTTATAGAAAGTCCTTCAATGTACAAAAAATGTTTTGCTAATTACATAAAGTATTCTATTTTTTAAAAACTATGATAGTGAAATAAATCATCTCAATATTTATTATGAAAATTATTTAAAATGAACCCTATACAGCCTACTGTATCATATTTGATATGCAGCTTCTATGGCCTCTAAATGATCAACACAATCTGTCGTCTGATTGGTAGTTTATCCTTTTTAGCGAGTAAAAGGCCTTTTAGTATAACTGTACAAACGTCCAGGTGGTTCACGTGTCCTTTTGAGGTGAAAGCTTTACTGATTTTTATAAAGTAAACGTGAGGATAACTTTCATTATGTTATTATTATTAATATTGCACTTACTGGGCTGAAGCAACTTTGCTTCACACAATTAACCGTACATTATTTGTTAGAAAAGTTATGTCAAAATGTGACTATCAAATGTGATTATCAGGCTTTTGAGGAATATTTATTTGTTCATCTCAGTTTAGCAATATCACATAAGCAAGTGTGCCGGTTTCTCCCTGAATATCTGCACGAGCGCAAATGAGATATTGATCAAATATCAATCAAAATATTTCTTTCTAAAGCTATTTTTTCTATTCAATGCTTTTCTCATCTAACACAATAATGACATCTTTCAGGGGTAATTTTACAATTGCATCATATTGTTTTGGCCATATAAATATCAGCATTTGCTTCAAATTGCGTATTTGTGCTCAGTTTGGGCCTCTGAATAAAGCTGATGTGTTTTTCTCCTCAAGTACGAGCTACAAATTCTCACTATGTCATACTATATGAGCCATAAACACCTGATGTTATCAAGTATGATAGTTTCAATAAACCTGTCCATTTCAAAAGATGTTAATGTAAGGGTTTTTACCTGACGTTGACAAGAGCGTGCGTAACTTTACTAGCGGGCTCCTTCCACTGGCCAGCGTTGGTGGAGACTCTCAGCACTGAGGCGTCATGAAGATCAGGTTAGTGCTTTAGGGATTATGGGTAAAAATGAGCATGTACACACACAGCAGGACTGAAGTGGTGACTTACCCATGCAGTAGAGGTTATCGAACACCTGATGCATGCGTATAATCTCGTAATAGAGCTCGTCGTAACTGCTGGGGGTGGGCAGAAACGTGTCTCCATATGTGATGAACATATTAAAGAGGTTCACCACCTACAAACAAAGAAAGAACGAGGACGTCAGGGAAAGGTGAGAAAACGTAAAGGTTCCTAGAGGGTGAAATGTGAACCCCAAGTGTATCTGTACCGCTCACAGTGAGTGTGGTTTACCTGAAGAGCCAGCTGGAAGATATTGTGCTTCGCCAGAAGGATGGTCTCATTAGACAGCAGGAACTTCAGGAGATTAATGAGAGCTGGAAAAACACAAATCAACAGAGCCATCTGAAGCTGCTCGATGACTATTTTGACCTGTGACCCCCACACAGACTGCCAGCGCAGATTTAGATGATCGTTAACAGATTCATTATAAGGGGTTGCAGAGAAATATTCAAAGAGTTTTACCTTTATTATTCTTATTATAAATAAAAACAATGTAGAAATAAACACTTGCACAAAGCAAAAAATAAATAAATAAATAAATAAATGAACAAAAAAACACAAACGAAACACAAATAAATAAATAATTAAATAAATAAATAAATGAACAAAAAAACATAATAAAAAACAAAAACAATAAATAAATAAATAAATGAACACAAAAACAATAAAAGACTGTAAAAAACAAAAACGAAACACAAAGAAATAAATAATTAAAAAAAATAATAAATGAACAAAAAACATAATCAAAAACAAAAAATAAATAAATAAACAAAAAAATAAAAAAATAAACACTGTAAAAACAAAAACAAAAAATAAATAAATGAATCAATTAATTAATTAATTAATAAGAAACAATAAAAAACAAAAACGAAACACAAAACAAAATTAAATAAATAAATGAATGAACACAAAAAAACAATAAAAAACACTGTAAAAAACAACAACAAGCGAAACACAAAACAAAAAGTAAATGAAAAAACAAAACAATGTAAAAAAGAACTAAAAAGAACTGAAAATGTAAACAAAACAAAAGGATAGAAAAGGCATAACATAAAAGAAGAAAAAGCGAAACAAAAAATAACGAACAGAAAAAAAAATATATATAATAATTTCAACACTTCTGCCTTTTGTCCGCATTGTAACGCTCGTACCTGACCAGAAGTCTCTCCATGTGTAGTGCAGTCTAACTCTGCACTTCTTCTGGTAGCAGATCAGTTTGTGAATTATTTGAATGCAGCGCCTGAAATAAATAAAACAATTAATTCTCACCATATCCACATGTATCCAAGCATTGCAGTATTTAAAACTGCTTATCCTACAGGAGGGCTGCCCAATGCTTGATTATGACTGGCTGACAAACGCTTTAAGGAGTGCAATTATTATCCAGTAAACGCACGGCTAACGTAGTTCCAGGCGGGTCCATATCGCCAAATGCAATTTCAAAGTTATTTCAAAGGTCTTTACAGCCTACGACAGACAATGAACCAAAACCCACAAAGAAAAATAATAATAACTAAAAAATTCCATGTTTTACCCACAAAATTACGTTTCTTTATCTATGCTCTCTTTCTCCAGCTCTCACTCCCGTAGAAACACACACACATTCATTATTGAAAAGAAACTCACACATAGAGATCCATAGGAAATTCCTTCATCATATGAGTAACAATGAACTCGACCATCAGATCTGCAAAGACAAGGAATACTCATATAAACATTCACAAAATTACACATATAATCATAAAGTCATTCACAAAAGAAATCACTGGTTCTGAACACTCGACTCACCCAGAACCGCACACACTAAAGGTCGGGAGGGGACGTTCTTATCCGCGGCTTTCTTCCGGTGTCTCATGGGCTGAAACACATGTGATGTCAGTAAGAGACCGGTATATTTAAGATATGACTTCAACCAGTCCAAACAGCATTGACTTTCAGTGTATGGCCTTCATTTAGTTATTTTTATACATTTTTGACTTGGACAAGATTGATTTCAGTCAAAAGTACAAGAGTTAGACTGCACAGGTGGGCTGTTTTCACATGGAGAGACGGGAGCTTTTTAAATGGGATTTACCGCAGCAGTGAGGCTGGGAGTCGGGACGCACCATTTAATAATGGATTGGATGTAACATGGGGTCAGGAGGTTGGCTGGTTTGTATGCCAGAAACATCGTCTCCATTTGGATTCTGCCATTTACAGACCTGGGAAATGAGACTCTTACCATTCTGTGCAAGTTGACCCTGAAGTTCATGTTATCATCATGGAGAAAGGCATCGGCATACTGGTCCTATTAAACAGACAGCGAGAGGACAAGCGGTCAGAGGAGAGAATCGTTCACACACACACACACACACAAAAAAATAATAATGAAACATACCTCAGCTATACAGGTCAGAATGATGAGGCACAGTCGGGCACTGTTGAGTCTGTGTTCATCTGAGAATATACAGAGAGAAACTATTGTAAGCTGTGCACAATCATGGTCTAAAAATAAGATAAATAAATGGCTCCGTTCCAAAATCTAGTGAGCTCCCTACGTAGGCAGCACTTTTAGGCATTAAGTGCGTTAACTCAGAAGCTGTTCCAAAAAAGTAGATGGTAGGTAGAGTTATGCTGCCTTCTCTGACACCTTCTTTCGGCCAAATGCAAGACTGCATGTATCCTTTGCAAAGAATGCAATCCCATAATGCATTGCAACAAGCTCCAAAATCAAAAATGGTGGAAGCAGCAAGAAAAATGCTGATGATAAATATAAGGTAATACATATAATTAATCAAATACCAATTAAAAATTGACTATTTTATCATTGACTAGTTTTTATGCTTATAAGAGTATCATGTCATTAGCTTAGCAACATGCTAACAACATACTCCATTGAAATCAATAGTTAGCCGAGTCTACCAGTTTCATTTGAGTTCGGACGCAGTGGGCAGCAAGGAAGCTCACTAGGCTTTTGGGAAAACGATGAGTACAGGGAAAGTGATATCTTGCCTTTGGTGTCCTGCATTATGATGGAGGAATATTTCAGGAACGTTATAAGAAGATTACTTGTCTGCAAGTTCGGGTCCAGAGGAAGCTCAGGATTATTCATCACTGCCAAGAGAGAATGAAAGAATGGTGAATCATTTTAGAGTATGTAGCAAGACTATAACGATAACAACAAAAATATATATATATCCGCGAGCAGATATTATCGGGAACAAGCAAAAAAACTGCAACAATAATTAAAGATGTTTTTAGATTATTTGAGTCAAAATGGCTGAAAAAAAAAATAAAAAAAGATCACAAATACAAATCACATGCAATATGAATAAATTGCATGTCACTTTTGACCAGTTGGTGGCGCTAGAGAGATTGAGTTAGAGACTCCGAAATTGCTGTGGTCAATGTTCTGACTCTCCTCTATCATTGTGCCAAATTTCATACATTTTTACCATACGGTTCCATGGGCGGCCATAGACTTTCAGAGCGGAATAATAATAACAATAAGAACCCTAACGATTACAATAGTAATGATATTAATAACAATATCAGCGCAGACACCAGTGTACAACAATCTGTTTATTATAAGTGTGCGCTGCAGTTTTGTCGTCTGACACTTTAAATGCTCTTGTTATTGTCCTCGGTGTGAATGGTCCTTAACTAAGATAAGGTAATTATATAGTGCATTTTTTGGACCAACCAAGTAATCAGTGCCATCATGATTATAGATAATTGAGCTCTGTTGGCCCATTCGAGCATGAGAACACGCCACATGCACCATGGGATTTTCAGTCTGCCAGATCTGAGTGGATTTAATATTTCATACAGCTAATGGAAATCATGTTTTCAAAAGGATGCATTGCGAAAAGCAGCATAAGTGACACGTGATTTAGAGGCAAATGTAAGCGTGATGTTAGTTTAAGGAAGTGTGGCACTGCTCTGCTATATAACACAGACTGAAGGCACCATTCATAGGGTCAACATTTATTTAAAAAGCTCAAAGCATTTTATTATTCAAACAAACCTTCCTACTGGTTACTGCTATGACCATTTAATAGTGGTTTGTTTTATTATATAAACAGCCACTGAAAGTAATATGAAGCAATGCATGCTTTTTCGGATATGACTTTTCATGTAGTGTGAAATGAAACTGTTTGTGAATGTAAAGGTCTGCAAAAGTTTCAAAGATCAAAAGTGCAGATAAATGAAGACCTTAGTCAGGTCAGACGCCATATTGAAGTTAACACAGATGAAAACGAGGGATAGATGTATAAACGTCCTAGATTGTCATTTTCACAACTCACAACTTTTTAAAACTGTTTTGTGAAGTTTTTGTCTTCTGAAGACGTTTCATCAGCTGAACAATGGGTACGTTGTTAAAACTACAATCGACTGAACAAAATTAAATATGGCACTACCCTGACTAAGGTCTATTGTCTCCGAAAACAAAGAACCGATTCTGAACTGCCTGAAACAAGTGGTCAGAAAATTCCAGTCTTACTTCCTGCATTAACCGGCGTAGCTTTGTAACAGATTTGCAACCAGTCACAATAGATTGAGCCATCTGACCAATCAGAGCAGAGTAGACCACTCACAACAGACTGGATCATCTGACCAATCAGAGCAGAGTAGACCAATAACAAAAGACTGGATCATCTGACCAATCAGAGCAGAGTAGACCAATCACAACAGACTGGGTCATCTGACCAATCAGAGCAGAGTAGACCAATCACAACAGACTGGGTCATCTGACCAATCAGAGCAGAGTAGACCAATCACAACAGACTGGGTCATCTGACCAATCAGAGCAGAGTAGACCAATCACAACAGACTGGGTCATCTGACCAATCAGAGCAGAGTAGACCAATAACAACAGACTGGATCATCTGAACAATCAGAGCAGAGTAGACCAATCACAACAGACTGGGTCATCTGAACAATCAGAGCAGAGTAGACCACTCACAACAGACTGGATCATCTGACCAATCAGAGCAGAGTAGACCAATAACAAAAGACTGGATCATCTGACCAATCAGAGCAGAGTAGACCAATCACAACAGACTGGGTCATCTGACCAATCAGAGCAGAGTAGACCAATCACAACAGACTGGGTCATCTGACCAATCAGAGCAGAGTAGACCAATCACAACAGACTGGGTCATCTGACCAATCAGAGCAGAGTAGACCAATCACAACAGACTGGGTCATCTGACCAATCAGAGCAGAGTAGACCAATAACAACAGACTGGATCATCTGACTAATCAGAGCAGAGTAGACCAATCACAACAGACTGAGCCATCTAACCAATCAAAGCAGAGTAGACCAATCACAACAGACTGGATCATCTGACCAATCAGAGCAGAGTAGACCAATCACAACAGACTGGGTCATCTGACCAATCAGAGCAGAGTAGACCAATCACAACAGACTGGGTCATCTGACCAATCAGAGCAGAGTAGACCAATCACAACAGACTGGGTCATCTGACCAATCAGAGCAGAGTAGACCAATCACAACAGACTGGATCATCTGACCAATCAGAGCAGAGTAGACCAATCACAACAGACTGAGCCATCTGACCAATCAGAGCAGAGTAGACCAATCACAACAGACTGGGCCATCTGACCAATCAGAGAAGAGTAAATCTTAAATCTAATTTGTGTTCATGTTCAATTCAAATATGGTTCATCATGACTTCTACTCTCGAGTCCTGCAGAAGAAAAGAAGGTTGTTTGGTTTTGACATGAGTGTGAGTAAATGAGATCTCCCAGAACTCACTGTCCAGAGAGGGCGGTGTCGTGCCCAGTGGGGTTGTGGGAGAGGCTGGGACCGGAGCAGCGGGGGTTGCTGACATGTCAATCTCTGGATGACTCTGTTGAAAATAAACCACAACCTCTTAATGTACAGCATATGCCTATTAATATATACATGCAAGTGTAAAATAACGCCAATGCATTAAAGACAGTAATGAACATTACACTGTCACTGAGTAGTGCTGACCTGTGCGAGAACAGTGATGAAGTTTCTGTTGAGATGTACGGCCTCATACAGAGCCAGCAGGATGGCTTCGTTAGTCCTAAAGGACAATAAAGTCATCAGGACACGTGGAGCATTTGATGTAATACAAGACGGGAAAGATTTTTCATCATAACTGCAGCCTTGCTGTGCATAAGAGATTCTTTCAAACACATTAAAGGCGATGTCTAATGCCATTTCATGCATTCCGACTTATTTACACTGTTAAAGAGTTGGATTCTCATGCTAAACATGGCCAAAAAACTGAAGACTCTTTGGAGATACGAAGGATGCAATACTACTCTATAGGTACTGAAGATTAACATGAGATTGGCACAATCTTGTGTTACATCCCATTAAAAAAATCTTATTGACGCCAAACTTTTGAATGGGGGTGTATATGAAAAATAATTGCAATTTAGGTACTATTTTCTTTGTGATCACCAGTTAAAGGGATGGTTCGGAGAAAATGTCAACCTAGGGCCCTTTGCACCATGACCTCGAGCCAAACACCCCCCAGAAGCTTTTTTTCCCTTGGTCGAACATTATTAAAGTTAGAGCTTATTTAGAGATATCAGCCGGATGGCTTAGTGCAGGCGCTAATGGATCCAAGGTTGATTCTCGTAAATTACCCCACTAATAATGGCCAGAATGGTACCAAACGGTACAAATAGTACAACTATACAGTAGTACAAACAGGTTCTGTACTCATAAAACGAGGCATTGGAAAGTTTGTAAGTACATCAGGAGTTTATTTAAATAACACTTGCCTGATGGTCCTGGCCCATAAAAGTCCTGGCAGTTTTTTGGTATATCCCAAAAAAATTCTTATTTTTTCCAAAGTGTTGACAACTTAGAGTTCACTAATAATTGTTATAAACTGGTACTACCAACAAAATATTAGTGCATTCCTGGAACTGGGCGTTGTTACACTACATCCTCATGCATCGCTTTCTGCCAGGACTTTTACGTGCTTTTCTCAACTCACAGAAGTGACGTCGACGTCCGGGTTAGCGGTAGCATTAGCCGTCAGGCAAGTGTTATTTAAATAAACTCCTGATGTACTTACAAACTTTCCAATGCCTCGTTTTATGAGTACAGAACCTATTTGTACTACTGTAGAAGTTTGGTACCATTCTAGGCATTATTAGTGGGGTAATTTACGAGATATATCCTTGGATCCATTAGCGCCTACACTAAGCCATCCAGCTGATATCTCTAAATAAGCTCTAACTTTAATAATGTTCGACCAAAGGAAAAAAGCTTCTGAGGGGGTGTTTGGCTCGAGGTCATGGTGCAAAGGGCCCTAGGTTGAAATTACTCCGAACCATCCCTTTAAAGCTGTTTTAGTGTTTACTTACTGCACTGACAGCTTCTCGTCTGCGTCAGCGATGAACATACTGCCCACCTGTAGACCAAAGAAGTGTTAGAATAAAACTGTAGTTGCAAAGTCACTTTCATTGAATGGGAAAAAAAAAATAGCAGCAAGAACATTCTGCAAAATATCTCCTTTAGTGTTTCCCCCCCAAAAAAAAAAAAAAAGTCAAACTGGTTTGGAAAGACGAGTAAATGACAGAAAAGGTTTATACCATGCTGGTTAGTGTAGAGAAAAACCCTCCCTGGTTTTCTTCTTCTTTGTCTTTATACTGCCTGTGGATATTGGATAGAATACATGAAATTGTTCATATAAATGTTTCCTAAAAACAAAATAACAGATTGCATTGCATGTTACTTACTCTAAAAAACTGCCTTAAATTGAGTACAATCAACTTGGATGTTTAAGTCATTTCAACTTAAATTACATTAAACTGACTTGTATCTTGTATAACATAAAAAAGTGAACTTATTTTGATGCGTTAAAGCAACGTAAAAAAACAAACTTATTGATAATATCATTTTTTCACAGTGATGTTACCTATTGTAGTCTGTAAGTGCGTGGTGGATGACCATTCCCATGCCCTGTGAAAAGATTACATTAGATCTCTACATTGCAAAGACTCGATAACCATCTTGAATTGAAAGAATCTCCCTGATCACTCACATCAAGGGTCGGCTCGTCATCCACTATTGACAGTTTGACGATGTACGGATTCACAGACTATATATAACAGAGGAAACAATGAGTCTCACAGAAATATTACAATCAGTGCTTCAGATATTTAGTGCTAAAACACTTCAGTATTTACCTCATACTTCCTGTAGTTGACCAGTAGAGCTAGAAGCACCACTGCATCGTAGCCATGCTGAGATCGACTGGAAACGTCAGACAGAATCTGGACACAAAGAGGCGGATGAGATGGAAAACGGTGCACTATTAATACTGAGAAATTACTCCAAACATAACGCAAGCAATCGCAGATTTACCTGCAGAATGGCCTCAAATATACTGTTGATCATCACATACTCCAGTATGGTGTTCTGGCTAATATTATCTGTGACCTAAAAGACAAAAAAAAACACATTATATAACTAATGTTGGGGGAAGATACTTCTAAAATTTAACTAATTACATTACTTAGTTACATTGGTAACACATTTCGATTGTTCACTTTAGACATTCTACTGACTATAAGTAACTTATTCTACTAACCCGAACCCTAACCTAAGTCTACTAATGATCGAATGAGAGTTAGAGTCACTAGCCGCGTTTCCATTACCCTTCAAATTGCGCAAACTGAAATTGCGAATTGAAAATACGCCCGATTGAAACACATCAATTTCGCAAAACCTCGCATTTATCGCAAAAAATTACGCTCGCATGAGGAGGTTTTTCAGGCAATTCGAAAAAGAAATATTTCGCAAAACTCTAATGGAAACAGTTTTTGCGCATTTGCAGGTCAGCTGACGTCGATGACGCGGTGTGTTTGGACAGAATACGAGACAGAGTTCTTTATTAAATTCATAAAAGACAAAAGAATTGCAGGAATAATGGATTCTAAACCTCAAATAAATGCCACAATCAAGACCTCGGAGCAGAAATGAGGGAGAAACACCCAGAAACACCTCATATGTGTCGCTCACAGGTATAATAAGGGTCGTTCCTCACCATTAATGCTTGGAAAACACACATACGTCTCCTTCCATTAATAATAATGGCTAGTGCAGTGGCTGGGATACAGTACATAAACCTACCAACAACGTCCGTCACCATGGTTTTTGGAAAGATTTAACTTATCGCGAGAGGAAAAAATGAAGTTTTAGTCGCATAACTTCGGTTAATGGAAACGCCGTCATTTCGAAATAGTTTTTTGTCGGCATTTAAAAAAAATAAAAAATAAAAAAAAAAAAAAAAAAAAAATCGCAATAGTTTTGCGCAAATCTGTAATGGAAACGCGCCTAATGATGATAAAAACCCACAGTTTACAGTAATGCACTTACAACTGAAAGCCTTTGGGGAAAGTATAACACATATTTCTTTTTCGAATTGCCTGAAAAACCTCCTCATGCGAGCGTAATTTTTTGCGATAAATGCGAGTTTTTGCGAAATTGACATGTTTCAATCGGGCGTATTTTCAATTCGCAATTTCAATTTGCCCAATTTGAAGGGTAATGGAAACGCGGCTAGTGACTCTAACTCTCATTAGATCATTAGTAGACTTAGGTTAGGGTTCGGGTTAGTAGAATAAGTTACTTATAGTCAGTTGAATGTCTAAAGTGAACAATCGAAATATATAGCAGAGGGGTTCAAAGCAGAAAAAAGGATATTATATCACACTAGTCTCATGTGAACAATGAACATATATAATTTTTGCTATACTTTTGAAACGTTGTGTATTTTAACACTTATTTTTGGTCCAATGCCTTTCCCCCATTGACTTCCATTGTAAAAGGACCGTTTTTGCTTGCTTTTCCCAGCTGAGGTGTGCGTATACATGATTTTCTGTAAGTGAAAGAACGAAAGCGAGCATGAATGTGTGGATCTTACAGTGACCAGACACAGCAGCAGTTTTAGACACAAACTCTTCAGACTCTCTGACCCGTCGCCACACAGCAGACTGTCCAGGCTCTCCATTAGCTCCTGTGTGGACAATCACATCACAACTTAAACTGGCATCCAACTCAAAGCCGCAGATCACGTGTACGTGGGACAAACCACTGACCTTCATCCTGAGCTCTGCTTTGTCAAAGCCCATCAGCATGTTGATGATGTCGAAGCCTGTGGCTGATTTGTTCTTTTGGTGAACTCCTCTAAAGAGCGCACAGAGGGTCTGAAGAAGCGGAGAGAAATTTGTAGTCGTTTTCATTCAGATCTTTAGGTTAAAAGCAACTGTTACATTGTGTCTCGATGATGTGTTCAGTAAGTAAACGAATGCAAGGTGTGTCTCCAAACGCAAAAGCTGATTTCACAACTACACAGTTTTATGTTTCCAACAGGTCAACGTTTAAACCTAAAAATCTAAAGAGAAATGTATATTTTGTCCTGTTTTGAAAGAAGTCTCTTATGTTCACCAAGGCTGCATTTATTTAATAAAAATACAGTAAAAACAGTAATATTGTGAAAAGTTATTACCATTTGAATATACAGTAAAGTGTAATTTATTCCTGTGATCAAAGCTGAATTTTCAGCATCATTACTCCAGTCTTCAGTGTCACATGATCCTTCAGAAATCACTCTAATATGATGATCAAGAAACATTTATTACTATTATTATCAATGTTGAAAAAGCTTCAGATTTTAGGATGATTTGATCAATAGCATTTCTTTGAAATAGAAATTGTATGCAACATTATAAATGTCTTCACTGTCACTTTTGATCCATTTAACGCATCCTTGATGAATAAAAGTATTAATTTCTTTCAGGAAAATAGAAATCTTACTGACCCCAAACATTTGAACGGTAGTGTATTTTTTAGCACCATTAATACTTTTATGATAATTAAGCACACTTCGTTATCATTATCATAAATGCAAAATGATGTGTATAGATGTTTATCTTTCGAGTTTGTTTGTTAGTTATTCCTATTATTCTCAATGGTGATCCTTATTCGATATAAAATTCTCAATACTATAAATAAAAATCATCCTATTCTGTCACATAATGAACAAAGTAAAATCAGTACAACAAACATTGTACTAAAAATATTGTCATTTAGAGGCATTTATTTGCAGAAAACGAATAATAACCTCGAATAATGGAAAGAAATTAAGTTCATATTAATTTTATGGATGGTCACAAGCCATCAAACAAAGCCGGAAACATGAAAAGCATGAAAGCTGTGATTGAAAATCAGGGTTATTCCACCAAATATTGATTTCTTCCTAAGTTAAAACATTAGTATTGTGTTGTTTAAAAATGAATATGAACTTATTTTCTTTCCATTATTCGAGGTCTGACAACACTGCATTATTCTGCAAATAAATGCTCTAATGACTATATTTTTATTTGGAATTTTGAGAAATGTTGTCAGTAGTTTATAGAATAAAACAAAAATGTTAATTTTACCCAGACACATACCTATAAACAGTAAAACCAGAGAAACTGATAATTTTGCAGTGGTCTACCAGAGCTGTATGTATTTATATATATATATTTATATGCAGTACAGGCCAAAAGTTTGGACACATTACTATTTTTAATGTTTTTGAAAGAAGTTTCTTCTGCTCATCAAGCCTGCATTTATTTGATCAAAAATACAGAAAAAACATGTAATATTGTGATATATTATTACAATTTAAAATAATTGGTTTTCAATTTATTATACTTTAAATTATCATTTATTTCTGTGATGCAAAGCTGAATTTTCAGCATCATTACTCCAGTCTATCACATGATCCTTTAGAAATCATTCTAATATTCTGATTTATTATGAGTGTTGGACACAGTTCTGCTGCCTAATATATTTGATGAATAAAAGGTTAAAAAGAACTGCATTTATTCAAAAGAAAAAAATATTTTCTAATAATATAAATCTTCTTTACTATCACTTTTTATCAATGTAACACATCCTTGCTGAATAAAAGTATTGATTTATTTAAAAAAAATAAAGAAAAAAAATTACTGACCCCAAATGACTGACCAGTAGTGTATATTGTTGTTACAAAAGATTTCTATTTTTAAAATATTTGCTTCTTTTTTTTTACTTTTTATTCATCAAAGTATCCTAAAAAAGTATCACAGGTTATGAAAAAATATTAAGGAGCAGAACTGTTTCCAACTTTGATAATGAATCAGAATATTAGAATGATTTCTAAAGGATCATGTGATAGACTGGAGTAATGATCCTGAAAATTCAGCTTTGCATCACAGAAATAAATGATAATTTAAAGTATAATAAATTGAAAAACAATTATTTTAAATTGTAATAATATATCACAATATTTTAAAAATAATCTGTATTTTTGATCAAATAAACGCAGGCTTGATGAGCAGAAGAAACATCTTTCAAAAACATTAAAAATAGTAATGTGTCCAAACTTTTGGCCTGTACTGTATATATATATGGGGGATGAATGATTGAACTCCTTCATTAATGAGCACTGGTTTTACCTGGAGTGCATTGACTACTTTGATCTGGTGCTCTTCGCTCAGGGCTTGAACACAGTGATGGAACAAACTGTTGATGTTGTCTTTGACTTTCATGACTTCATCCCCATCCAGAGACTCCAACTTCCCTTCCAGATACTCCAGATTCACCTGGACAAAGCAGAAACACACATCACCTGTATCGTCCACTTATTCCCAGAACGGTGTTCTACATCAGTCTAGAGCAAACACGTGTATGTGACCAGTGACCTTCATCAGAAAGAGCTCATCCCAGAAACGAGGGTTGTTCTTGGTAGGGTCTTCTTTCTGATGGGAAAGAGCAAAAACTGTGTTTACAATCTACAATATTACATTTGATAAGAAATGAAAGCAGAGTTTGAAATGAGGATTAACACATTGATCATTTGTTATAATTTCATACTGTTTAAAGGATTTGAAAAGCACTGAAAATAAAATAAAACGTCTTTTTTTATAATTTATTGTATTATTTATTTCTATTTCTATTAATTACAGATTTTATTATAAATATATAAAAAAAAATTATTAGAAAATTTTTTGGGATAGATTTGTCCCTCTTCTGTTCATAGACACTCCTTTTAATTTGATTAATTTCAGATTTCATTAAATACATATATATATAAAAGCTTTCTTGTGTTCAGAAAATGATAAGTATAAATAATCATAGTATTTAAGATAATAATATAATTCTTGATTAATGTTAAGACTCTCATCTTCCTTTCATAAACAAACTTTTATGTTATTGATAATATTAAAAACAGCATTCTTACAAAAAACACTGTGTTAAGAAACATAAATAAGCAAACAATCATTTTATTGTACAGGATAAATTATATATTTTAATTTAATATATTTTATGATAAGGATCAATTATATATCTTTTTTTAAATGACTGATTCTTGGTAAGACTTTTCTCTTCCCTTCATAAACACTCTTTTATTTTTTTAATAATTATATATTGCATTAATAACATAAAAACAGCATTCTTAGAAACAGTTATTTATGTTATAGATTAAAATATTGATTTAATTTAATAGATTTTTATGATACTTATAAATAATCATAGTATTTAAGATCATAAATACTTAATAATTCTTGATTATTGGTATAGACTTTCCTCTTCATAAACAGACTATATTTTATATTAATTATAGACGTTCTTAGAGAATAACTCTTGATTATTGCCAAGACTTTCATCTTCCCTTCATAGACAGACTTTTTTTTTTATTTATTTTTTTTAGATTTTATTAAAAACATAATTCGGAAGATTAAAATGAAAGCTCACCGCAAATATCTCCTCATACATGAGCACCACTTTCTCCTTCAGCGGCTTCTTAGAAGAGGAGGTTCTCCTCAGAAGTCCTGTTTTCTTCTCAGTCTGAGCCATACTTACACCTGCAACTACACAAACACATGCACATTAATATGACTATCAAGCTGCCATAACAAATATCAAATATAAAATATAACGCATATCTTTCCTTGAAGTTTGAGGTTCATAAATAACTCATAATGTTTTGATGCTGTCAGTTTGTTTACATGCATGTTTTGACAGTTTAGCTTTAGCATGTAGCTTCCAGGCATCAATACAGATTAAAGGGACACGTTTGGCAGTTCAAATACTATCACTTGCAGACACTAAGAGGCATGCAATTATTCAAGATGAATATTATTAAATGATAATTCACTATAGTCTCCATATGGGATGATCATGCTACGAATCAAAGCTAAACTGCTTGACTCCCTTAGCATGTGTCAATAACACAATAAATAAATAACATTCCAGCAGTTAATTTTAGGTGGGGGTTTTAATTGGAATATATTCGATTAAATAACTAAATTCAATAAAATGTTCATACCCGAGTAAATGAATTACTGTAGCTGTCCCATCACTCTTGAAGCTAAACAGTGATTTCGCTCGGCTGACTTCCGGTGGGAGCCGAAACCCCGCCCATGTGTTTACGTCACGTCCGGGGCTCGCTTACTGATATGATAAATAGACGCGTTGTAATATATACATTATAATTCAAATTAAATGAGTCAATTGATTATTATTGTTAAAGATAAAGGTCAATTATAGGTATCGTGTAATCTGCTAGTCATGTTAACGGCTCTTTCAGTCGACAGTTCAGACAGACTTCGACATGTAAGTGACAACGATGTTGTAACGTTTTAAAACATAAGTACATTTGATGAAAATTAATAAATACCCAAATCAATCAAATAAGGAATGAGGAATTATGAGGAAACAAAACCCCAAATCATTTTTATGAAACGACATCAACAATCTTTTATGGATTTATAGAGATATTTAAAGGGATAGTTCACCCAAAAATTTAAATTCTGTCATTAATTACTCTCCCTCATGCCGTTCCAACCCCGTCATACTTTCGTTCATCTTCGCAACACAAATGAAGATATTTTTGATGAAATCTGAGAGCTTTCTGTCCCTCCATTGACAGTCTACGCAACTACCACTGCTACGCTTTAATAACTTCATAAAGAGATCGTAAAACTAATCCATATGAAGCGAGCGGTTCGGTCCAAAATGTACATCTGTAACACCATCATACTTCAATATGCTAAAGGATTTGAAAAGCAGATTTTATTTCTAAAACCTTGGTATATAGCATGAAAAACAAAATGATGCAAATTAAATAAAAATGTCTCTTTTTATTAATCTGTCATTTCATTTTAATGTTTAATTAATTATATAGATTTGATTAAATATATATATATAAATAGCTTTCTTAGAAACAGCTATTTAATTTATTGATTAAATTATATATTTAATTGAATAGATATTTATTAGCCTATACTTAAGATCATAGTATAATTCTTGATTATTGGTAAGATTAGATTTTAATTAAAAAAATCGTAGAAAAAAAAAACTAAGGAAAACAGTTATTTTATAGATTAAATCATATTCATTTAATAGATTTTCATGATACATATAAATGATCATAGTTTAATATAATAGTATGATATAAATTATCATAATATAATTCGTGATTATTGGTAAGACTTTTCTCTTCCCTTTATAGACAGACTTAAATTTTTTATTAATTTTAGATAAAAACAAAAACAAAACACAGCTTTCTTAGAAGAAAAACGAAGAAAAAAATTAAATCAACAGTTATTTTATAGATTAAATCATATTAATTTAATAGATTTTGATGATACATATAAATGACCATGGTATAATATACATGATCATAATATAATTCTTGATTATGTCTTCATAAACAGACTATATTTTATATTAATTATAGACGTTCTTAGAGAAAACGGAATTGAATGAATAAATCAAAAGTTGATTATCAGCTAATATATTTCATTCCCGTTTATGATGCAGATAAATGATCACATGATAATTCTTCATCAGCGAGACGTCCCTCTCCCTCCTCATCTGTAGAAGTATCACTGTAGGTCTGAGTGTTTAGCAGTAGGTGGAGCCACATCCACTGCCATTATATCCCAGCAAGAATGTAGCAGTGAGAAAAAACATAATTTGAAAAGGCTTGTGAGAAAAACCTTCCTCTTATAAGAACATGATCGCAGGCACCTCGTGTGTGAGAGACTCCAGCGCTCCTCAACTTACAGAGGGATAAATCACACACGGTAAGCATCTCTTCTCACTCCACACACACACACGCACACACACACACACTTAGGACTGCTGGGAAGATGGGGACAATCCTATTGTCTAAGGTATATTGTTTCTGCATTGCATGATAAACTCTATGACTTGACTTTTACATCATTTTGATTGATAACTATAGTAACGTTTTGCTAAAACGAGTTATTGAACAATTGAACAACTGCGATTTGTTTTATACGGTGCACATAAAGAATCTTGTTACATTACACGAATACTTAGTGCTTTTGAATGGGAATGAACTTCTGCAGGTCTTCACGGAAACAAAAGAAAGCATGATTACACGAATAGGAGGTTTTTCTTGAACAGAAAACAACAATTTCAACTGGAGGTTGCTTGAGGGCTTTGTCAGATAAATATGGTGTCTTAAGTACTAGTTGGTACATGCCTTCAGTTGCACTACTTTTGAAATCGCTGTAATAGCCTTGTACTGTAGATTTACTGTTACTTGTTGTGTTTTATTTGAACTGTTTCTTTCTGACACAATCTGGGAGGTTCAGAGCGAGCTTCAGAGATTCGCATCCTCGGGGAAACCCATTAAATTCAATATTACAAGAGTGAATTTGTCAAGAACATTTCCCACAGTGTTGAAATGAGATCTGATGCCTCAGATATGCCGGATATGCTCGTCTGCACAAGGACAATGTGTTACTTTTGAAAAATGTGCCATGGCATAATTACTTTTATGAAGTGGGTGAACGGGCACACTGTTGTTTTGTGGAGGACTCTGCCAAGTTTCTGCAGGACCGAGCCAGCGTCAACAGCAGTTGTATTCAAACGAAACAATGTGACCTTTGCAGCACGGATGAAATGTAATTGGGGTTTCGGTGGAAACGGTGCAGATGCGTTTGAAGGCGCATGATGGTGATTTATGAAAATGTGATCATGTTTTTTTTTTTCTCCTGTGTTGCAGGTCACAATGCTCGGGATCTGCTTGTGTTTGAGTGTTGCCGTCCGCTTTGCTGTGTCTCAGGAAGCCGAAGCCCAGGAGCCTGTCACATACATGGCAAGTAGTCCAAAACACATAACAGCTGCTTCTGGGTATAGCTTATATTTTGTGTTTTGCTTTGTTTTTATGTGTCAAGGTGTGTGTGCTAGGCACCCATTGTTTCCGTTAGTCATTATTCTTCCTCCTTCTTCCATGGTATCCCAAAGAACCGCTTGCGGGAAAGTTATGAAATTTGGCACACAGATAGAGGACAGTCTGAACTGTCACCATACCAAATTTGGAGTCTCTAAATCAATCCCTCTAGCGCCACCAACTGTCCAAATATGTTTATGCTAATACCCTTTAAAACTCTGATTTCTTGGCACAAAATGATTTGATTTTCCGGCATGAAAATATTTCCATTTTGAATTTTACGGAAAAACCTACTTTTTCGAACTCAGCCTACACTATAAAAAAAAATATCGTGATTTTAACGGTAAATGACTGTATAAATATGACAGTAAAAACCTGTTTATTGGTTACCAGTAATAAATGTAATAGATCTAACCTTACATTTAATGTAATTTTACAGAAAAGTAAATACTGTTCAATTAACAGTTTTTGGAAGTCATTGTACCATTGAACCATAAATTGGCATTCCCATAATTCCCTTCACATTTGATGTATTTTTGTTGAAATAGGCTAACTGTTTCTTCTTAGTTTTTTTGTATCAGTTATGTACATTAGGGTTTTATGTTACATCTAATGTTGTCAAAGGACTGTTTATTGCATTACTCGAGTGTCATGTGTGTCACCATTATGGTGTTTAGTATTTCAGATTCGACAAAAAGCACGTCAAAATGAACGTGAGGCCATATCTCTGCAACACTTTATCGAGATGAGTCTTGGTACATGTATTCACAAGCATGACCAGAGGCTACATGCAGCGTTCTGGCACAGCACTGGGTCAGGAGATATGAAAAATGCCTATTTGTGTTTATAATTTCTGACCGGTTTGCTCAAAAACGTATCTCTTTGGGTTCAGGGCAGCATACCGAGTCGAATGATACCCAATTGATCCCATATTGATCATTTTGGGTGGTGGCCATTTTTAATTGTATTGCAAAATGCTGTATTTTATGAACACATTAGCGTATCATTACGAAACTCAGTGTGGGTCGTCGGCACCATGCCCTGAAGGTAACATCGCCACCTTCTGGTCAAAATGTATAATGAAATTTCAAAAAAAATGTAATAGCTTTTGATTAATTTTAGCTTATTTTAACTTGGTAGATTCTTTGAGTCATACCAAGAACAATGATAACAATTATGCCATATTCGGTCGAACTTGTTGTCCGCCATTTTGAATAGGCTCAGAGCATCTTCAGATAATTTAGTAGCTGCGTTTACATGGGCTCTAATAACGTGTTTGTAATCAGACTAATTGCACAGTTGGTATAAAAAAGTCACATGTAACTCCGTCAGTTGGAATGAAGTGTCCAAATCCGAAAATAGCCAAATCAAAATTTCAAGGGGTGGTTTAAAACTTTTCGAATCCATTCGATAGTACGTGTAAACACTAAATGCGCACATCAACCCGATCACTTTATTTAGTGTTTATGCAAACACTATGTTCAGATTCATCAATTGGAGTGATTTCGTTTCAATAGAAACAAAAATCGTCCATTTAAACGTAGCTATCGTCACCTCAGCGCCACCTACTGGTCAAAAGCGATAAGCAATTAAATCAAATGATTGCATTTGGTAAATAATCTAAAAATGTCTTTAATTACTCATTTTTGCAGTCGATCTGATGCTCCCAGCCATGCGTGGATAATTCATCATGACTTTTTTCGTGCTGGGCCACTTAATTGCTGCTTCCAGCTATATTTTTGTTTTGTTTTGTGTTTTATGTGTAGTTATTTATTTAAAAAAATTTAGATCAGTGCTGGGTTGTGGCAGGAAGGGCATCTGGCATTAAAAATGTGCCAAATCAGCTGTGCGGATTATTCAGATGACAAAAAAAGGGAGCAAGAGAGATAGATAGACATAAACATAAATTTCACATCAGTAATCTGTATAATGTAAATGTTGTTTTGTGTTTGGTTTATGCATGTTTTTATTTATTCTCAAAAATCTGATGGATGGATGGATGGATGGATGGATGGATGGATGGATGGATGGATGGATGGATAGATAGATAGATAGATAGATAGATAGATAGATAGATAGATAGATAGATAGATAGATAGATAGATAATCTGTATGTGTAAATAAATAGTCACAGGTGAATTTTTAATCAGCCATCAGTTTTTGATATCTTGCTAAAACCAATTTTTATCATTAATTATGAACTCATATTTATGATCTCTTGCTTCTTACACATTTTTCTTTTTCTTTTGCAGTGCACTGAAGGTTATGAATTTGACTTTGAGAAACAAATCTGTAAAGGTAACACAACTCTTTCCCCCTCAATCAGATGTCTTTATAGTACAAGCATTAATGTTAAACCATAATATCTAATCATGCTAATCATGTGTCTTTCTACACATAGATATAGATGAATGCAAGACAGTGCAGGACGCCTGCAAAGGGGGCATGAAATGCGTCAACCATTTTGGTGGATACCTCTGCTTACCCCACAACGCTCAGATAATCGTCAGTAACGGCGAGGATGAGCCCACTACTGCCCCACCAGTGGAAAGAGGAGATGTTCAGCACGGGATAGCCCCCAATTACAGGGGCGAATACTCCAGAGTCATTCAAAGCGCAACACATACAATCCAGTGTGGTGTCGGTTTCATGCCAGACTCTCAGAACTACTGCAGAGGTGAGCAATAGCTGTGTCTACTTGGTTATTTGCAGTATTTGTTGTGATTATGGAGTTTAAAGATCTCTGTGAATGGCGTGTGTAAAATAGTTAGGTGTTCAATTTCAAAATGTTGTCCTGGTGTTCGTGCACCCAATTTTTTTTGGTCTGGACATTGCATTATATCGGGCGAAACGCGTATACACTTGCTCTTCATTGGCATCAGTGGTTCAATCAAGAAACTTTAACTTCCATGGAACCTTCCCATTCCACAAAAGGTTCTTTATCTGGAAAAAGTATTATTGATTATTAGAATGTTCTCCACGCCAAGACAAAAATGGTTCTTCTATGGCATTGCTGTGAAAACCTCTTTTGGAACCTTTATTTTGAAGTGTAATTTTGGAAAAAATAAGGATTCCTTAAATTATATCAAATACCCCAAAAAATATTTCTGCCATACGGAGCAAAAATGTATTACAGTGGCACCCTGTGTCCAATTCTCACAAAATTTGGTACATAGCTTCTTGTGGACACCCTGCACATGTATACCAAATTTCACAATGAACGGATTAAAATTTTACTTTCAATTAAAAGTTCATTTCAAATGGCTGCTTAAATTTGATTGGCTGCTGTTTATTCTTGTTGATTTGTTCGAAACCATGTACTTCCAATACTATATAGAACGGGAGAGGAGTTGCGAATGGCAGGGAAGTGACACAGCTGGCAGCATACGTCACATGAAGGTGGCAACATGGTACAGATGTGTGCCGCACAAGCCCTGAAAAGTGAAGCCAAAGCGTCTCGATCGCCCCCCCGTGACTGGTCTTAGTATAGGTCATAAACCCCGCCTCCCATGATTGACGTCATGATTGACAGCTGTGATTGACAGGTTCTCTGAGCGAAGTAGTCACTTAAGCACCAACAGACTTTTTTTCGGGATTTTCGGAGGACTGAGGAGATTGGAGCTAAATATTTAATATCTAAAGTTCTATAATTAATAAAAAAATCGAAATTAGATCGCTACTGCGCAGACTCAGGTCCCGAGATGTCAGCGCCATATCGGGACACTGGCGGCTTCACTTCTCACCAGTGGAAGAGAGCGAAGGGGCATTGTCCATCTTTTTTTACAGTCTATGGGACAGAAAATTGGCTGATACAATGGAAAATTGCATTGGAATTTCATTGGAATACACATGTATTGAAAAACACAATGGTTGGTTATGAAAATTGCATCACACAATGTCCGCAAGAAGGAGTTGAAAGTGTATAAATGAGATATACTTTGCGTTTTACTCATGCAAAAAATATTTTTGTCTATTAGATGATACACTCCAAATTTTGTGGCATAGGATGTGTTTGAAAAAATAGGTTTTAGTTTTTAAAATTAAGAGAAAACGTATTCTGTCCCACACAGCTCCAAAGTTATTAGCGAAATGTAAAGTAGCTTATTAGCCTATAACTAATAAGTTTGCAGCACTTGGAATTTCTAACCAGACCATGCTAACAAGCCAAACACACTGACCCCTTGGGAAGTCATTGTGTCACTCTTTGGGATGTTGTTGTATCTGTTCAGAGGATGCAGTGCCAGAAATCTGCTTCCTCTGGGTCTGTCTTCTTCTATCTGGTGGATAAAACAATTTTTGTGTGTGTGCTAATGATGTTTTTCTTTCCCAACTTGATAGATGGCTCAGTCGTGTTACAGCATGCAGAATCCCTGTGCTAGAAGCAAACAATTTAGGTTGCATAAACCATTCAAGATGAGACTGAAAGACATGAATTGCAAAGACATGCCAACTAACATTTCATCCCAAAAGAGTAATACATTTGTTTCCCAATCTTAAATCATTTTATTAGATACCATGAGCAGTCATTTGCACGGATTCCATTTGCTGTATTTCTTGATGGCTAATCCCACTCCTGCTGAAGAGTTCAGGAGAAATCCGCATCTGGTCAGAGTTGGTTCATACTGGTTAGCATTGGTTTGGTTTTTGGTCTTGCTGGTGGATCATACTGTTTAAGAGCAAAACACAGCTGGTGCAGCTTTCATACCAGTTTCAAGAAAAGTTTCTATTTAAATGTCATGTGGTGACATCAAAAAGTAATAATATATTTTCCTTATACTTTGAATTCATTTGAGCGTACATATCATAATCATTATTTTCACACAAGATTATTTTTTTTTAAATACATTTTTAAAGTAAAAAAAAGTATTTATTTATTAATTAATACATTTTAATTAGATTTTCTGGTAATTAAAACCTTACAAACTAATCCAGTGAGAAACATTTTTTTATCAGAAGTGATCATTGCATCAACCTGGTACCTTTAAACATGACTTAGTCTCCAAGACTAGTGCAGTATTATAACTGGTTCTTTCTGTAATCAAATAGCTAACAGGTTATGTGCAGTTGTTTGAGGAAGTATAGGTCAGGACATGCATCTCTCAGCCCATTAAAATGAGTCAACAATTAGCTTGGGCCTCTTCCCGCAAAGAGAGTCGGCCTTCCTTCGATGTTTACATATTTTCGGCCAGTCTCTTTCAGAAGTGCCTTGGCAGTGATTCCTTTGGAATCTGACACCAGTTTGTTGGAATTAAATCACATCATGTGGGTGATCACAGACTCCAGGTGTGCCTCTCTCAGAAAGGTGGGCGAGAAAACTGCAAGCTTTTTGTCTGAACTCTGGCCTGCGAGGTCTTGCACCTCATTTTTTCCAGTGTGCATCGGCCAGTTTGGCTATCAGCAGTGCTGAACCCCCTGAAAGGGCCCAAACGCTGGTCAGTAAAAGCTTTGGAAACAGTCGACGAGAGGCCCCGGGAGGCTTCGGATCTGTGCGTTGACATTATTCTCACATTAATGCTTCAAATAGATCACTAGGAGGAATCTGCCTGAACGTCCTTTCGTTTGGATAAGGAGGTTTTGCACTCACATGTGTTGCACATCCAATAGCCTGTATATGAATCACAGAAAACTGGGCTATTCTTGGGCTTTTGTATATAGTTACTTGACCAAACCTGGCAGATAAGCACAGACCACCCATGATGGCCCCCACACTGTGAAAGGACACTCTCTGCACTCCAGAACTAAGCTGGAAATCTCGCCAGACATACCAAAGAATGATTAGGAGTGCAGAAAAGATGTGTGTTTTGGATTATGCTACCTGTTGTTTTAAATAAGTGGTGTTATTAGTGTTATATTTGAGGAACTGAATTAAATGAGCAGTGAATTGCATTAACAGGCCAGCAGTTATTTTGTTTATTACTCATGCACTTGCATTTTTGATTTTTATCATTTGTCATTAATGTTCAATTGCGTTCGACTTTTCTTTTTTTACAGATGTGAATGAATGTCTCACTTCAAACCCCTGCCAACATCAGTGCTACAATCTGATTGGCTCTTACCTCTGCCAATGTGAAGTCGGATACGAACTGGCTTCAGACTCCGTCTCCTGCCAAGGTTATTTTTTAAAGTATTTTTTACACTTTATAAACCTATGAAAGAAAGTATAGCCTTTTAATTTTTGTTTTAATTGCATGCTAGTTTTTGTGCTAATATTCCTGGATATTTTTTTACCTAGTAACAAAGACAACAATTACGACTCTTCCCTAAGTGTATGTAAACAAATGAGTAAAGCATTCACAGTAATATGCTTACAAACGTCCGACTGACATTCGATTCATTTAGTTGAGGTGAATCTCACAGTGTCTTAGCATGAGGGAGTTGCTAACATCGACACTATCCTGTTGTAGCCAATCAGATCAACACATTCACAATCAAACAGTATTTCAATGCCAATAACATTGCACAATGTATTTCCCCCCCCCCATGTATATTATATCATATCTTAATAATTTTAATGACCATTGGACAATCGAGTATTATGTGATTATACATTTATAATTCATAAAGAAATATAGGTATTACGATATCAAACACAGAGAACACAACATTCAGTGTAGGTTTGCTATTACTTCTTCTAACTTGCATATTGCCAGCTTGCAAACGGAAGGATACGTTAGCTTAAGAGGGTAGCCTGTTAGCATGTTATCCTTATGATATTGAATATTTGTGGGTATAATGTCATGTGTGAAATAGCCATTTAAATGAGATTACGTTATGACAGGCTATTTAAAATAGTCTTATATATTGTTGATATAACAGCCTACTTGGCACTGAAATATTATATATAAATACATTGATGGAAAAATATTAAACCATGTGCACTGCAGTTTTGTCATCTGCATTCTGATCTGATTTATTCCTCATCAGCTAAAAAAAAAAAAAAAAAAACCTTCTTAAAGTGATTTCACTTTATAGTTATAGTTATCATTATCATTATAGTTATCATCCCTGGTGAGAATGGGACTTAAAGTTAAAAATTACAAAACTATCCATATATTATTTCAAATCAAGACAAAAAGTATGTGGACACTTTCTGGTTGTCATATGATAGTGTAGTGTAGTAAAATATTTGTTTAATTTTTATCGAGATGTGGTCCAGAGACATTCAATTGAAAACATCCAGGAATGTTACGCTGTGATTAGCAATATCCTTGTGTTTTCCAGACATCGATGAGTGTGATTTCTCAAACTACATGTGCCAGTACCAATGTGTGAATCAACCCGGAGGATACAGTTGTGTGTGTCCTGAGGGATACCAGCTCCAAGGGACGCGGATGTGCCAAGGTAGATTCCCGTTTGCTTAGTTCAGGGCTCCTGAAGTGGCTTCTGAAGTTGCTCATTGACCTTTTCCACCCTGTTAATAGATGTAAATGAGTGTGAGGCAGCACACAACTGCAGAGAAGATGAAATGTGTTGGAATTACTACGGAGGATTCCGTTGCTATCCCAGAAACCCCTGCCGTGAGCCATACGTGAAAACAGGAGAAGGGTGTGTCAAAAGTACTAATAAAATCATGCTGTGTTGCAATAAAAAATGGTTTTTTTAACCATTTAACTCTCCACCAACAGTCGCTGTCGGTGCCAGTCGCCAAATGTTTGCCGGGGACTCCCGCCTGTCATTGTCTACAAGTACATGAGCATCTTTTCCGATCGCTCAGTGCCTGCGGATATCTTCCAGATTCAAGCTACCAGTGTCTACCCCAATATGGTAAACACTTTCACGATCAAATCCGGCAATGAGGGAGGAGAATTCTACCTGAGGGTAAGATGTGACAATTTTTTCAGTGGAAGATTTTTTAAACAGTTACTCTAATCCTAAATCAGTGATTACAGCCTTTCATACATGCATAAAACTAAAAAAAAGTATAGTTAACTATTTAAATTCATGGCATTTCTCTGCCAAAACAGGTCTTAAGTCAACCCTGTTACATCTGACTTTTTTTGAGGTTGAACATACATGGTTGAAGATCAGTGCAAAATGTCTAATAATGTTTTTCTGTAAAAAACTCACTATTATTTTTCATAACAGAGTTGAACAATTGAGGTTGACAATATATGTGTAAACATAATTAAAAAAAAACTTGTAGAGACTGTAAGAGATATTTACCAGTTTGAACCAGAACTCATGACATTAATTTTCCAAACCAGGTTTAGCACCAAACTTTTTGGTTTGAATGTCACAGGGTTGAAGACCAGTGCAAAAAGGTCCATTAATGGCCTTTTTTTCTGTAAAAGACTAATCATTATTATTTTACATAACAGAGTTGAACAATTGAGCATGAAAATATTACTGTAAACAAAGCAAAAACGTATAAAGACTGTAAGAGATACTTCCCTCTGTTTGAACCCATGACATTCATTTTCCAAAACATGTTCAGCGCCAACCCTACTTTTAAAATGCGTTCAGGTTGATTGTTACAGGGTTGAAGATCAGTGCAAAAAGGTCTAATAATGGCTAAAAATGCACAACATTTACAGTCAGTATTCTTGCTCTTTTTGCTGAGAATTTGTTTCTGTAAAAAAAAGAAAGAAAAAAAGATAACTTATTTTTCCATAACAGAGTTGAATTGAGGTTGACAACATAACTATAAACAATATTTTAAAAAAAACTGATGAAGACTGTTATAGATACTTACCTCACTTTGATCCCATGACATTTCACTTCCAAAACCAGTTTAGTGCCAACCCTGTTACATTTCAAATGTTTTGGGGTTGAAAGTTACAGGATTGAAGATCAGTGCAAAAAGGTCTAATAAGGACCTATTCTAGCACTGCAAAACTTCTGATTATTTAGTCAGTCTTCTTGTGCTTTTTGCCAAGAATTTTTTTCTGTAAAAACCAATCATTGTTATTTTCCCATAACAGGGTTGAACAATAATTGGGGTTGATGACATTACATTTAAAAAAAATGATAGAGACTGTAAGAGATTACTTACCTCACTTTGAACCCATGACACTCCAAAAGAGGTTTAGCACCAACCCTGTTACTTTTAAAATGTTGTGTGGCTGAATGTTACAGGGTTGAAGATCAGCGCAAAATCCAGCACTCCACAACATCAGATTACTTATAGTCAGCATTTTTTTATCAAGAACAATATAAATAAAAAACAGTTCACAATAAAATTAGTCACTTTGACTAATAACATTTGCTTGTGGTGTAGTCTCTCTCGTGATTGTCTTTCTCTTTGTCTTTCAGCGCTCCAGTAATGTAAGTGCCATGTTGGTAATGACCAAACCGTTGACTGGACCTAGAGAACATGTTGTGGATCTGGAGATGGTCACCCAGAGTAATGCCTTGAGCTACCGTTCCAGCTCACTGCTGAGGCTCACTATTATAGTGGGTCCATACCCTTTCTAAATCATGTAGTTTGACTGAATCAGCACCTTGGTTTTAATGTTTGTACTGCAGCTTACTATGTTTAAAATGTTCAACACAGCATGGTCACCTGGCCTTGATCAGTGGTTCTTAACTGGTTGGTTGCAACACAAAAATGGATCATAGATGGAAACCAATTCTAAATTAATCAATAGATTCATTAATATTGGAATGTTTATCTTTATATGATAAATCTTTTGTATAATACATTTCATGGTACTGTATTGAGTCCGATGTAAAACGTGGCCCCCCCCCCCCCCCCGAAGCAAAACCAGCTGAGAACCACTGGTCTAGATAGTTGCATATTTACTGGGGAATTGATTTACTAGTCATAAAAAGTAGGCTGTCTGGTTTATTGAAGCTTTCAAGTAATTTGTACTTTGAAAAATGAAAGACAAGGTCTGAGAGGGTGACATGAAGACCAAGAAATATCTGGAAAACAACACAGCTGGATAACAGAAAAAAACACGGTTGCTCAAGTTTCATTCTGAAAAGCACTTATAGGTCACTCTTTGTCTTGATAGTAAGAGGATTTTCTCGAGATTCTGCTGCATGGGTCCATGTCAGTCTTTTAAAGGAATAGTTCACCCAAAAATGAAAAGCATGTCATCATTTAGGCCTACTCACTTCTTGACTGTCTTTCTTCTACAGAGCATATAAGGTGAAGTTTAGCAGAATGTCCTACGTGCTTGTTTCCATACATTAAACGTCAATGGGGAACAGAAGCTGTGGAGCTCCAAAAAAATGACAAAACGCACCATAAAAGCTCAGCTATATTGCAAGTCTTCTGAAAAGACCAAAATGTAGGTTATACACTTGAAATTGTTCCCTCCACCACAGCTCTCAAATCTCTCCATATTCAAATCGCTCTCACGATTCGTTACGTCAAATGCAGCATTTACCAACCATACGTTTTGGCCTGTTTGGGGCCATTCACACATTGCAAAAATGCAATACGTGGGCGATGGAATGGGGGGTAAAAACCAAGGTTGTTGAACTTATTTTAACTTCAGTTGTGCAGTTTTAGAGCGCAGTGTCATGTGTAAAAGACACAAGACTTGAGCTCAGTGGCCAAAGACATCAATGTAGGTAGCACATGTTTACATAGAAGTAACAGAGAGGAATACAAAAACACATTCCATGTGAATGGACCCCTTACTGACACAAAACTATCATATGGCTTTAAAACACAGACCCCAATTTATGTTTCTACCGGTGGGTGTCCACGCTTCGTAACCCCAAGTGCAAATACATTAACAACCATATATAAACACATCTCTATTCACCTCTGTTTCCATGAGCAACACACACATACGCAACAAATGACCCTTAAAAATGTTAACATGCTCGTTGCTTAATACTCAATTATACTTGGTGTTAGTTTTTCAAGAATAGGCCTGCTGTCTTTTTTTCCGTGCGATGGTGCGCTTGATGAATTCATTACACTAAAGTTATTTGTGTCTCACGAGGAGAAACAACAAATACATCTAACCAACCAAAGAAAACCACATATTCTTTCCATGAGTGTTGTCACGGGTCGGGTCGCTCTCTTGCTGATATACCTGATGATTTTGGAGTTAATTACTTAAAATGCAATTTATTATCGTGGAAAAAAAACAGAAAGCACAAGCTTTTGTGACAGGTTGTTATGCTGTAATGTTAAACATAACAGTAGAATTGTGTGTATTATGACTTGTCGGGACCCGATGTGAGATCCACCAATCAGAGAGGCTCCCGAATCTCAATCGATTTGGTGATTGGTTACGATGGAGGAGAAATATCTTGTGGGTGCTCGAGCCCTCAAGCTAAAGACTTACAATATAGTGCACGTCATATGCTCTTCTTTTATTGTGTTTTTTTTTTTTTTTTGTCCCTATTCGCTGTTACTGTATGGAAAAGAGCAGCGTGAACATTCTACTAAACTTCTCCTTTTGTGTTCCTCAGAAGAAAGTCTGTGGAACGACATGCAGACGAGTAAACGATGACAGAGTTTTCATTTTTGAGTAAACCAACCTTTTAATCTATCAATAAATCAAAGCTTTACGTTTCTTGTACAAGGAATAAGTCAAATCAGAATGTAATTATCAAAAAAGTGCTTATAGATTCCTTACTAGATTTGACTTTAGCTGGGGGGAAAAAAAAGTGTTTTATAGTTGGAACATGCGGATAAGGCAAACTGCATATAGTTAGGTGGAACAGTTTGTGTCGTAATCTAATGGCATCCTTAGCTAATGGAAATCTGTGAATGTGTCCTCCGCCTTGCAAATACTGCAGAAATGACCTCCTATCCTATGAGAATAAGGCAATAATGTTTTGGAAACAGAAGTGATGTTTTCAGGAAATTGCTGGCAAGGGTTTAGGGTCGCATAAGCAATGGAACTGTTGCCTAACATGTCTGTACGGCTGCCAGAGCGGCGTTTGATCTTCTGCAGTGTTTCGTGTCGATGTTCTGTGACAAACACTTAAACCGTTGCGTCACACCCAGCACCCCCAGAGACGTGGTCGTGGGTGAGGCCGGAATGGGTCGCGCACCACCACCGCCACGGTGTATAAAACTATTTTGGCAAACAATCTTCATATTGGCTCCATAATGATCTGACTTAAGTATTGTAATGTAATATGGATGCCTGCAAGTCCTTATCTGTTTTCTCGTATGATCAAACATGCATTATTTTTGATTCACGCATGGTGAATGCTCCCTGTTTTTCTCTTATTGAGATCATTTTTGTGCTTTTATCTAAATTGGTGTGGACCTGTTGAGGACAACAAAGGTCTTTGTAATTGTCTAACTAACTAAAATTAATTGGATTTGCACCTATCGTTTATGTTTCTGTATTTTCAGTATGTTCTCAAGTTGCACTTTTTTTTTTTTTTACTCATTCCTAGCCTTTGTGCCATTTATTCGGCTGCAAAGATTTTGGAAATAAAAAGTAAATTCAGTAACAATTGTGTCATTTTTAGATATGCTTATTCATTCGTTTGCTTCATGTTAAAAAAATAAAAAAATAAAAAAATCTATACATCTGTGTCAAAACAAACCAGAAAAGAAAATGCTCACGTTGAAAAATCTTTTGCTAGTATTGCATAACATGCATGGGTCAGTTTGGTATATTACTGGAACAGTTTAAGAGGACCACCAAGATTCATCTGCAGTTATTACCTCCTGCGGTTGCAGATGGGAATATATAACTATGTGATGTTGTCATGACAATAGTTGAGCAGTTCCTGTAAGAATATTTACACACTGAAAGCCAACTCATTTACAGAAAGCATGCAAGTCATACATGAACTGCATGTCTTTGCTTAGATTTCAGTGTATAAAAAAGAAAAAGTGGGCTATGAAGTAAATGTTGAGTGTATGCAAAAATCGAAAAACATTAAAGTCATTTTCTAACTTTTTATGGCTAACTTATTGTTATTGAATAATGAGAATATATTATTAGGTAGTCATCTTTCTGGTGATTTTATGTGAGAAACATGAGGTTTGGTGGGTTAAAACTTTTACAAAACGTGCCCTGTTCTTTGCACAAGGCTATACTACTTTACTAATATTGTAATATTGGTGTAAAATGTTTGTATTTAAAATATTGCTTGTAAGGGTGATATTTCAAAAGATTTTCTTAAGTTAAACTATTGTTTGCAACCAGCTGAAGATAGCATGTCTATCATAAAAGCAATAACACTGTAAATGTCAGAGCAAAAAGATGCGTGTATAAGGTCTAAAATGGAAGACTGATAAATGTAAAAAAATAAAATAAAATGTTTTAGTTGTAAGCAAATTAAATGCGTGAGACGCTAAAAACCTGAGTTTAGTGTAATTTTAAACCAATAGTTAATGTAACAGCTTCATCTGCTGGTTATACGGAGTATCGCATCATTTACACAGCTCTCGCAGAGCTGACATCTGACAGGTCGGTCTCACAAAACACTTTTTGTTTTAAAAGACAGTAAAGTAATTTTGATTTACCTTATCACACATTTTCCGCCAGAAATGTCGGTAATATTAATGTTCAGGTCTAAGGTCCAAGAACGGCCAAGTTCGCCGTGTATGACGTAAGCCATTTCAGTCGGCCAAATCAGATTTGAACCAATCACAAAGTCGGAGCGGTTTGCGTAGCCAATCGCAGCGCAGCACTGTGACTCACCATACATGGACAGCCATCACCATATAAGGAAACATCGACTCGCTTTATATGGAGGAAAGTAGATCTTTGGGTGAACGTCCTCGTGAGTTAAATTCCCTAAATACGCGCGGAATCATCCTTTACGCTCTCCCAAAAAACATTAAAATCGCTATACAACCAAAATATCGTAATTTACGTGTTCGACGTGAAATATCAAGCGTGATATCGACGTTGCTGTCGGTAACTAGTTCTGTTCGCGGAGGTACATTGTGTGGTCGCGATTCGTCGTTTCCAAATGTGGCGTAAGTTCAGTTGAGGTTTGATTGATGGACTGTAGGCGGAAACTATACGTTGTAAACTTTGTACGATGGTCGTAAAGGGCTAGTTTTGAAATGTTTGTTTTTGTAGTTTACAAGACGACTTTCATACAAGAATTCAACTAAGGATAGCTCGCGTTTAGTCCCGAGTTGTGTGCTTATTTGAGCTAATGTTTCTTAGCCTAGCATATGCAGGGTAAGTTCGGTATCAAGTGAAGAGATCTGCTAACTGTTACCGTACATCTACCGCAGACTGCAGTGGTGCTGCTTAGCGGGTCGGGGTTTCGGAGATGTTGGGGGGAAACGGGAAGGCCAGGGGGGCTGGACGCTCAGGTAACGGCACAGGCTTGACCCATCTACAGGTGGGCAGCACATCTGGGGCTTTAGGGGCGGTGAACTCCTCCATAAACCTTCCCGATGGGGGCAGATACGACGACAGGCCGTCGGTCGAGGCAGTGCTGAGCGGCTCTGATGGAGACTCGGACTCCGGGGATGATGAAGAGAGTCCCGTGCTGGACAGGAGAGGAGTGAAGCGGGAGAGGAGCGAGATGGAGGTCGGGGGATCCTCGGGAGCGATCGCTGCACTGTCGGCGGGGTATGGAGGAGTTGCCAGCGGGGTGGCGGGTGCAAAACCCGGCAAGAAAACGCGAGGACGGGTTAAAATTAAGATGGAGTTTATTGACAACAAGCTGAGGAGATACACGACCTTCAGCAAGAGAAAGACTGGCATTATGAAGAAGGTAACGTTCAACCAGAACATGTACGACACCAATACTAGTGCTAAACCACTATGCTAATGCTGGTACTGCAACTACTACTGGTGCTGTACTAATAAACTGATGCAAGTATTAAACACTACTAGTATTAATATTACTTTACTGATTCTAATACTGTAGACATACTAGTGTTAATATCATTATACTGATTCTAATACTGCAGAAATACTAGTACCACAATTGCTAGTACTGTATCACAACTAGTGCTTTATCAACTTATAATAGCACAGCACTGAAACTAGTACCATTATACTATTTAATTGTATCCTTGTAATGTATTAATGTGCTGATACTAATTCTCTATCAATACTTATACTATTTCTAGCATTGTAACACGCTACTATCAGCATCCACTATAGTGACTTCTGCTAAACTATTACTCATACTAAAACTGGAACCGCTATTATTGTTTTTTTATTTGCCATTTATTGATACTAGTAAAGTTCCCATACATGTCATGTACTTATGTACTACACTGATACTATCTCTATATCACTCACACTACCATTGTAACAACTGAATTCAATCTGCTATTGCTAGTACTCTACCAATTCTAGTACCACCACTCATACTAGTATTAAACTTTTACTAGCTTTGTATCGATATACTGATAACTCATACTATACTGTTACTAGTACAATTATACCATTACTTGTGCCTTAAAACTATACGTAAACTAGTACTAGTACTTCAAGAATACTAGTACAATACCACTGTGTTCATAGTAATACTATACCATTGGTGTTAGACTATACTGTAACAAGTACTATTGGTATAGTAAATAGTAGTATAAGTAAAGTAGTATAGTACTAGCAAGTTAAGTCATATTGGTTATGACTTAACTTGCTAGTACTATACTACTTTACTTATCGTAGTGCTATAACACCATACACTAGTTATGTACAACTGTTAGGACTTTATCAACATGTTAATGTTGTTATTGCTCCATTATTGTTGCTATATTTACAGATGTTACTAGCACTATATACATTTACTGATTGTGCTGTACTAACTATACTGATACTCAAGCTATGCTGATACTAGAACCAGTATACCTTTACTAATCCACTATATTAGTGTTAGTACTGTACTCATACTACAGTCGTCAACATTCGAAGTGGATCAAAACCTTTCAGCAAAGTTATACATGAATTTTGAATAATACTCGTTCTTGTCTCAGGACAACTTTTTTGATCCACTTTAAATGTTGACTACTGTAGTACTTTACGGCTAGTAGTGCCAGACCACTACACTTACACCAGTGCTGTACTGGTGCCATGTTGATGTAGTTCACTAACACTGTGGTGTTAAACTATACTGTTACAAGTACTATTCCAATACTAGTTAACATGCTAGTACTGTATTTATAGCCTTCTACTTTACAAGTACTAGTTCTATAGCTCTATACTGATATTAGTTTACCACTGTTTATCTCTATATCACACTATCACATATCCCTCCTCTGTTACTTTCTGATGTCTTCAGTGTTTCAGTTGAAGGTAGTTTCCTCATCTGTTCTGACTCATTTGTCATTGGCCCCTCAATTGTCATTCATTCCTGTCTCAGCAGAAATAGGCCAGATGACTGATCAGGTTACCACTGCGGTAGACTTTGTTAACGCATTTGCATATCTTGAGGACCGGCCTAGTTTGCAGAAGCCGGGCACGGAGTGTGTAACGACAACCTGCAGTAGGTTCTCTAGTGACTAACTTATTAGTTGCAGTTAATCCCTTCTTACCAGTTCTTTTATCTCTTTTGCTTGGGCTGCTGTCATCACCTCTCATTGTTTCTTACCTCAAGAACCACAAATAAAGCTGCATTGCGTCGCACAAGCGCATTGGCCCAAATTTATTTGGCGCATACATTTGTGATTTTTACCATCATTGTTGTCCACTCAATCAGAGTTGAGGTTAAAAAACACGAGTTCACCAGTGCTTATAAGTTAGTGTTCCACTGGTGAAGTAAATGTCACTTTAGAATAGAAGATCTTATTGTTATCTTGCTTTCTTCTCAATTTCCAGGCTTACGAACTGTCCACCTTAACGGGGACGCAAGTTTTGCTCTTGGTTGCCAGCGAGACGGGCCACGTCTACACATTTGCCACGCGGAAACTTCAGCCGATGATCACCAGTGAGACGGGTAAAGCCCTCATCCAGACCTGCCTAAACTCCCCTGATTCTCCACCCCGTACCGACCCTTCGACAGACCAGCGGATGAGTGCCACGGGATTCGAGGAGACGGATCTCACCTACCAGGTCTCAGAGGCCGATGGTCTCACAGAGCCAAAGGTACAGAGTTTCTACCACGTATTTTCAATCTACTAGTCAGCGAGTTGTCTAATGAATCAACTAGGTGGTCAAAAGTAGGTTCTGTAAAATTACACTTGTTTAGAATTGTTGTTCACAAGACACAGTCTAGACGTCTTTGTAAGCGCTGTTCACTTAGGACGCATTTTTCTGTTCACGATGGCAAGAATGGGTCGAGCAAAATGGGTCTTGAGATCTTGAAAATGTAGTAGTTGGTAGAAACGTGAAAGTTGGTAGTAAAAAGTTAACGTGTTCATTTGATGCATCATCTTAAGAATGATCAGGACGCACTACGCAACAAACTGCGCAGACCAGACACTTGTCGTTTGTTCACGTAAGACGCTTTAGACGCAATAGCTGGATGTTTTGAAAGCTGGTAGAAAACTTGATTCGGGATGCGTGGCGCAACAGATTTACGTCCAATCTGAAGTTTAAAGAAGAAAAGAAGAAAATCTAAAACATTCTAGTTGACCTCATTAGTCTAGTCTAGTTTAGTCTAGTCTAGTTTAGTCTAGTCTAGTTTAGTCTAGTCTAGTTTAGTCTATATTAGTCTCAGACTAGTTGGTTGATGGATTAGTTGACTGAAATCGAATCTAAAGACGAATCATCCTTTATAGTTCCATAGCTTGGTCCATCATTTGAGTTTCACTTTAAGTGGAGACCTTTTCCCATTCCTGTGTTTCTTGACCTTTGTAGGTCTCAGTTTTCCAGACTACAATAGCTCATTTTAATGTTGAAAGAACTTTCACCCAAAACCCCATTTTCTACTATCAGTATTTATCATGCAAATACCAGTTTTGCCCACATTTAAGAACATTTGCGTCACCCCCGAGCACGTCTTTGCATGGCAGCGTCTATTCTTCACAATGTCCAACTCTCATTGATAAGGATTAGATGCTGTCTACATGTCCTTATATAGTCTGGTTTTCCCAGTACACTTTCTTGGCTCATGGCTGATCACATTCCGCATAAGCTGCAGCTGTTTTCAAATTTGGATGACATATCCCCCCCTTTTCTCTACTGATTTAGGGCAAGTAGTGAGTGAGCACGCAGAATTAGAAAACCAAACCTCTGTTTAAAATATTGCTTAAAGCAGATCCTCAACTTGTTGAGCTGATGACAAGCTCATTTTGAAAAGGGGCATCATGGGAATGGGATCCTCCTCACACATATAAAATCTCAGATAGACGATGCTTTTAGCAGATCATTTGAGGGGGTTTTGCTCACAGACATGCACAAGATCATTTCCTTTGTCACAGTTTGGGCAGGATTTTTTGGTTTAGTTGTCTCTGAAAAAACTTTGGTTTTATTTTTCCAGTTTGTTGATTTATTTTACAGACTAAAAGACTCATCTCCTGAGCTAGTGCACAAAAGAACAAAATGTAACACAATAAAACAGTGCAAATAGATTTAATAAAGTTCAAATAGCCTAGTTTTAGTGCAACAGTTTCAAGTCTGTATGTTCAAGCCCGCTTCTGACTGATAATGTCCCCAGCTGTAGATAATGTAGATGATGATTGCAAACAGAGATGCCTTGTTGCCAAATCAGAAAGCATTGGCAGAGTATTCCCCCATGTCCCACCACCAGGCTACTGGACTCACTGAGGACAAATCTGAAAGCCTGAATCTTAGTGGTCTTTGTTCTTACTTCAATTGCCATGCGCTGTATTATTTTTTTTAATACTCATTTTTTTATTGCTTCAATGTTTGCTGCGTTATCTACTGTAACCGCAACTACTCTGTCCTTTTATACTGAATCTCTTCTGCTACAATTTCCCCTATCTGGCATCATGTCATGTGTATGTAGGACTTTCTCTTTCATGGAGCCCTCTCTCACATAGTGGACTGATGCTGTCAGGTAGTGGTCCAGCCATCAGCAGTCACAGCCACATCCCTCACATCTTGTAACTTGACGTTTTCTTTCTCTACTGCAGATATGAGGGTATTTGAGTGCATGTCTCGGCTGGTGGACTGATATCTGGGGTTTATAGCCCTTATCATCTCCCTATAGTTGACATCACCAGAACACAAAACATAAAAATAGCCTTGTTTTATCATTGTTGCTTACTATAAATGGTCAAAAAACATGATCTATGCTAATTTAAGAGATGACCTAGACACCTGGCCAACAACCTTAACAGTAAAGCTACAACAACACAGCTTACACACCTCCACCATGGAGCCTCCACTGTAGGAGAAGGCAGCAAACCTGTGGCACTCATCTCGCCTCTCCTCCATCATTTTTCCTTTTTTTCTTTGCCAGTGTGAACGGATTGACACTCGATGGTCTCCTCATGCCAGGATCGACAGGGGCAGAGGCTATAACATTAATGTGAACAGGGAAAAACCAAACAATAAACCGTTAATGCAGCCAACCTTAAGAATAGGCACGCTTTAGCAAGATAACTAGTTTAATGTGAGTTAAACTTGATCAGTTACTGTCAAACTTAAAGCATTTTTAGCATTGATTTAGCTAGCTATCAATAGCCATACATCCAAACAATATCTAACGCTAACGTTACACATTTCCTACTTCCCAAGTCGTAATTACGACTCCGAATGCAACGTAACATGAGGAGAGTAAAGATGGAAAGCTCCTAAAGCTTGTTTCCATATAAATTCACGGATTATTTTTTTATCTAAGTTAACATGCTTTTCATTGAAAGTACAAGTTCGTGACATTTCCTCATATGGAGTCAGTTCGTTACGTTGCATTCGGAGATCGACTACTTTTGACTGACAAAATTCCAGCCACTGGAAACACTAACTGATAAAGTGAGTCGTTCAAAACCTTTCTTTTTAGTAAACTTGTTTACTAACAATGAGCTAACAATGTTCTCAATGATGGAGTTCATGAGTAGAGCTCCTGGTGAGACTTCCAGCACAGTTTCATGTTGTGTCGAGCCTTCTTAGTGTTTTAAAAATAGCGATTTTGATGCTATCATAGTCGTGCCCCATTCACAAGACATTTTGACCGAAAACGAAAATACGGTCAATCCTAAAAGTGGCGTTTCCATCCTAATTATGCTTTTACACGAAAGTTTGACTCGGGTAGATTAACAAAAAGACCCTAGGTTAAATTTTGGCGACAGTTATCCTTTAATAGAAAAGGCTTCTTGATATTATTCCTGTACCAATTTGATTCTATTTGAATGTTTAACAAACGCTTACTTAATATTCATTTTTGCTCTTGTATCAAGAATTGGTAAAACGTTCATGGTTTATTGATCGTCTAAATGCAGATTAGCTCTCAGTCAAGCTCAGTTTGGCTGTATTTTCTTGTACTCTTCTTTTGATGGCGAAGAGAAAATGTTTTCCAGCTCACCGGCTGCCGGATCCGTCGTCCCCGTTCGGTGGGTTTTGTTGAGAGCTGCCTGAAATAGCATCTCTCTCTCTCTCTCTCTCTCTCTCTCTCTCTCTCTCTCTCTCTCTCTCTCTCTCTCTCTCTCTCTCTCTCTCTCTCTCTCTCTCTCTCTCTCTCTCTCTCTCTCTCTCTCTCTCTCTCTCTCTCTCTCTCTCTCTCGCTGTGTGGACACCTGTTTTCCTGCGAAGGCAGCTGCCGTTCCCGGGATAGCCGTGACACAATTGCCTTTATCACACGACAGGCTCTGCTGCGGTCAATCACTCCTGGTCCACCACAGGAAAACTCTGTGACATGACATTAATGTCTTCTTTCTTCTTCAGACCACAAAAGATTGTCTTTTATTTATTTTTTAGAAAGTTTTAGATGTTTTCGTTCATATTATCAGGGTTCGTTCAAGGTGCTTGAAGTACTTGAATTTGACTTTTTGACATTTAACTCATGGAAAACCCTTGAAAACAGCCATATTTATGAAGAGGTACTTAAAAAGTGCTTTACTTACCTAAAATACAATATATTTTTTCGGAAAAAACACAAAAAATACAATATTTTCACGCAAAATTAACACTGCAGCCTGTCTGATAATACGAAGTACGGCAACATTATAATATAAACTATTATTTATTGAACAATAATAGCCATTATAAACTTTGTATTTAATATATATGATTAAATACGTTTGTAAGTTGTATTTTGGATACCTTATATCTGTAATTTGAGTTTTAAAAATGCTAAAGATAGTGTTTGATAAGTGAGATGTCGGATTGTAATCCTTGAAAACCAGAAAAGTAGTGCTTGAAAAGTCCTGGAATTTCTTTTTACAGGATCTGTACGAACCCTGTATTATGAAAGCGATCCCAGACTTCTCATTCGTTTAGTTATATGAATAGTCCTATAATTTGGTTTGTGTCCATCGAGTTTCAAATAAATGCGTTCGAAATAATAACAAAAAGATGAAGTACCTTTCATTTGTGAAGTGTTATTTGACAAATGGGCGTTATTACATTATGTAATGTGTAAATGGTTCTGCTTTTTGTCACAAAACAGTTTGGATAATTACTCCAACATAATTATCCATGAGCAAAGACTTCACTCATAGAATGCTGTTAACATTATATAATATATTTTTGAGTATTTTGAGTATATTTATTATATAATGCGTCATGTATAATTAAGTAAAATGCATTCATATAGTTACAAATGTTAGTTTGATTCATACTTTTTCATACTGTGTGTGTCACACACACACAAATGTTACCTGTCAAGTTAACTTCAAATATTAAATAACTACAAAATGTATTTTTTTTATAATTGTTTTAAATTTATTTTAAAAATGTTTTTTTTATTATTATAAAAAATTTTATTATAATTTTTTATATATTTTTTATTATATATATATATATATAATTTTTTTTATTTTTTTTATTTTTTTTACATATATATACAGTACATATACACAGATAACACACACACACACAAATATGCCACCTGTCAAATATTAAACGTATTAATATGAAATATTAAAAGTTTATCAGTGAAGTTATCTAATGCCCTTTAGCAATAGTGTCTTATTTTTATAAACAGATAAGTGCCGATTTGAGCATATCTATGTTGTATTGTGACCAAAAAAAAAAAAGATTATTGATTGTCCCTCTAAATTTGTGCTCCTTAAAATCTTTAAATTTCTGCCTTTGTTGTTGCAGGAAATGATGAAGCCCACGTTCACCTCTGCCACTTTACCTGGAGGCACCAACAGCACGACCACACAGTCCTCGGCGTCTTCCTCTCCCTCCTCCTCCTCAGTGGCCATGCACACACACACACACACTCACAGCAGCGTCCCCTCGCTGTCCGGCACCACCTGTTGGCCCATGAGCGCTCAGAGCGTCTCCAGTGCGAACGGCACCGTGCTCAAAAGCTCTCCCGCCGGCGTGATGCAGCTGCCCGGAGGATTCACACTCATGCCAGGTGCGGGCCTGCCTTCAGTCGTGCCTTTGTTGCATTTCTTCCTTTTACAGATTAGTCCAGATTAACTCTTATTTGACTTTCCAGATGGGTTTGCATGATGCATTGCATCAGCTTGCATGACATTGTCGTGTTTTAATGCACATGAACTTATTGGCTTGCTTGCATGCCTGCTCACTTTGAATTCTGCTTCCAACTGATTTCGTCTGTGTAAAGGCCTATTCACATCAAGAGCGATGCAACAAACAAATCAAATCATTAACAAACTCGCAACATATTTAAACAATTTACATGAAATTAACGTTTATAAAAAAATATTTACGATGTATTTATTCAAAAATCATTAAAATTCAATTCAGGAAGTTTCTATGTCCAACCCTCTACAATGAGAGCAAATTTCACTCTGGGCGACTAAATAATGTCAATCATTAGCCATTGGCTGATAAATTCTAAGATTTTACTCGCCAGTGTGTGTGTGTGTGATGCCAAGTATAAGTTTAGCATAGATATACTTTCACTCGCTGAACACTGACTGAGCGCTTGAGAGTTTTGCTCTCCGTCAAGCGATCTGTACTAGTATTTCAAATTCTGCTTTTAAGAACAAGCAGAAGATATCCCGGTTTCTCCGGTAGTGGGCGGAGCTAATGCGCATACGGCAATCTCATTGGCTGGCGCTCATCCCTGTTTTAATTTCAGCAAATCAGTTCGAGCGAACGCTGACAACGTGATTAACATTCATGAGCCCAACAACTCATTTGTTGTGTATTGTCATTATTAGTAGTAGAGTTAGTAGTAGGATTATCTTTTAATAATAATTACTATTATCAATTACTTTTTTTTTTTTTTTTTTTTACAGAAACAATGAATGAACAACAATATCTTAAGCACCACCTCCAGTCCTAAATTCAGTTAAAATGACAAATATGCTTGATTATCATAATATCATAATATAATGTTTGATTGACTGATCTTAAGAGTGTACATTTAGATATTTAAAAAGATGTGCCATATATAAAATAGTATATCAGTTTGGCGAGTAACCCAAAATATTTACTAGCCAATGGCGATTGGAGTGCGTAGAGGGTTGATGTTTTTAAAGTTATTTTGATCTCTCTCTCTCTCTCTTTGTGTGTGTGTGTGTGCTTTTATTAATTTAAATCAATTATTTAATTAAAATTTAAGTTTTAGATGGATTAAAAATTTCAGTAAAACTTTTAAGAAGAAGAAAAATCCTCCTAAAGTAGATAATGGCATAATCTTGTTATTTTCTTTCTTGGAAAATATTGCTATTTAAAAAAAAAACTTTTGTCTGCCAAATCAGTCATGTGGTGCAAACAGCTTGAAAAAGTGTCATGGACATATATCATAGAGCCTTACAATATCAGATAATTTGACCTTTTAATGACGAGGCAAGGGTAGTTCGGGTGTAAAAATATCATGTGGTGCGGCATGATGCTATTTAGGTATTAAATATCATAAGACAAACTTTGAAGTTAACTTGAGAAAGCCTGACCAGAAAGTTTGAAGAAATTTTAAGGCTTAATGTTTGATGGTTTTGAAGGCAATACAGTGTCATAATATTTAAAAAGAATACTTTGAAAGCTAAAAAAAAAAAAAAAATCAAATTAATATCAATATGTGTGCACTCACACATCCAGTAAAAGTGCAAGGAAAAATGTACTTTTGCTTGATGCTCACGCCACATTACTTTTTTACTTAAAAAAAAAAAAACATAATATAAAACCATATGAAACCAACATAAATATTACATTTTAAACTAAGAATTTAAAACTTGGATCGTAAACATTCTTGTTCGTCATTGACCCAGATATCAAACATGTACATCAAAGACTAAGATTATACACCGTACTCAAGATATGAATTGAGATCTGACTCGCTCGTTTGAGAGCATCCAGATGTTTATTGAAATATGCTTATATTAATATCCCCGAGATGATAAACCCAGCACTGTGAATCTGTTCAAACTCATTCACCCCACCAGACGTTTGTTCTCCAGTTAGGCCTGTCACGATTATGAAGTTTGGCTGACGATTAATTGACTAAAAAATAATTGCGGTTATGCCGATTAATTCCCCGTTTTAGGGCATTTTTTTTTAGTGTGCTTCATTCATTAAATAATTATGATGAATTTAATCCTTAGCAAGTTATCATTTTGCAGCGTAACATTCCAGTTAACACCTATAAATATTAAACAAAATGTATTGAATTTGGAAGTGAATTGGAGCCCATGCTTGGTGTGACTAGGCCTTGAACATGCGAGTTCTGCGTGGCTTGCTGAGGGTGTCGCTGTGTGTCCCGCAGGCGCTTCTCTCCCGCCTGGCACACACACTATTCCTCTCAGTCAGCTGCAGACACACTCTCTGGCCATACAGTGTCCACAGACGCAAAACAGCCACGCCATGACTAGCACCAGCACCTCCTCCTCCGCTGTCCCCGCACACACACAACCCGCTGCTCAGGCCACGCTCTTCCGCCTGCCGGCCGCTGTCTCGCTTACAGGTCAGTGTGTCTCAGACTCTCTCTGTGTGTGTGTGTGTGTGTGTGTGTGGGGCCGTCTGGAGGGGAACTCGACTCACTGTGGGGCTGCAAATGTGTGTTGGATTTGCATGCTACAGCTTTCTTAAATTATGTTCTTATAGTGGTGTAAGTAACACAACTAATGCAAAAAATAAGGGATTCTTCAAAACATTTAGTTAAATGTAACGGGTTTGACGTATGTGACATTTTATATGTTTTAATTAATTTTACTCTCAAACAGTACATCACCAATAATGGTTTAATTCATATAATTTTGCAATAAACCATTAAAATACTGCATTTTAAAGCAGCACGTAATCGACACGTGAGACTGTGTGTGTCGGTGTTATTTTAGTATATGCTTGTAATTTTTTATCTATTTTTTTAAATATTTCTATTTAGCTTTAATTTATTCTTTATGTTACATAAAGGTTATGTTATAACTTGTTACCCAGCAAGCAATAGCCGTAGGGTCTAGGTTAACTATAGGCCTGATATAGTCTAGCTATGAGTAACACACTTCTAGCCAAAATAACCTTGAATTTGAATGTCGTTTTTGCCAAAATAACTTGTGAGATGTTTGATATTCCATAATGTAAGCAAAAGTAAACCGTGATTACAAGGTGTTTGTGTTCATTTCTTCACTCATTGCATTTCGTTATCTAATTGATGACTAGTCTATTCTTGGGCTCTGGTTTAGACGTCTATTAATTTTTCTCTGACAGCCCAAATTTTTCCTTGTTTTAGCCTAGATGTCTGGGCTGTGTACGGACGGCTATTAGATGTCTTTTAAACACAAAATTGCTTGCTGGGTAGTTTATACGTTTTAATTTGAATCATTTTAGGTAAACATTTTTATGTAATATTTGCTTTTTTTTAAAGTTTACATTTCATAAACTATTTTAAATAGTTTTAGTTGTCAGGTGTGCAGTTCATTCATGTATATATAACTATGGCTGGTATTAAAAGTGCACTGTGTGTGTGTGTGTGTTTTCTGCTGTTGTGTATCAGGTGGTGCGATGCCTCAACAGTTACAGGCCATCCAGGTTCACCCCAGTCCTCAAAGCAGTGACAGCAGTCCCGAGATCAGCCAGACCTCCAGCAGCTCCGCCGGTACTCACTGCAACAACCTCCTCACTCCTCTCTGACTCCATACTGTCAATCAGTCACACATCATCTGTGTCTCTTCTGCACTCCCACAGTGAGCCACACTGCTACTATAGTCACGTCCTCAGTGCCTTCTTCAGTGGCGGGTCACATGATGTACCCTGGAGCGCACGTCATGTATGCTACATCCACCTCTGGCCTAGCCGACGGGGGTCTGACTGTGCTCAATACCTTCCCACAGTCGCACGCTGCGATGCACGTGTCACACACGCAAGCCCAAGACTCAGGTCAGTCGGACAGATGCATGTGCGTATCGGTGTGTTAATGTCTCGTTGGAATTGGCATAGTGAAAAGATATCGATTTGGAAAACGTCTAAGTATGGAAATTCCATTAACTGTTGTATTTCTATTGTTAAAAAGTGGTTTTATTGTGTTTGTTTTGTTTGTTGGTCATGTTTAGGTGGAGTTCCTCAGATGTTTCTCACAGGACCTCCAGGAACTGTACAGATCCCAGTTTCAGCCGTTCCGCTTCATTCGGTAATATATTAAAACCGTGAGCATTTCTTTACATGAAACCTTTGTTCACTGTATAATTTTACTCGTACAGCTTTTTCTGTAAGTTTAACTGCATCGTATCTAAAAGCTTATTGGGTTTTGTATGTCAAAGGAGCTTCTGAAACATTCTAGCTAATACAAGAAAAGATTTTTTTTTTTTTTCTTGAATCACGTAATATTGTTTGGGGGTTTTCTTGCAGTGTTTATACTTCACAATATTAAGCCTTTATTGACTGTGTTACAAGAAAACAAAACATTACATTCCAAGAGTAAAGGCATAATGTTCTGACAATGTTACGTTTTTATTCTTGTAACACAATGCGTTTTTGCTCATAATATAATGCCTTTATTCTTGTATTGTTAATTTTTTTTCTTGTAACATTATGCCTTTGTTCTCGTAGCATTTATGACTTTGTTCTTGTAATGTTATGATTCTTTATCTTATAATATTATGCCTTTTTTCTTGTCATTTTACGTTTTTGTTCTTCTAACATTATGCCTTTATTCTCGTAACATTTTATATTCTCGTAACATTATACCTTTATTCTCGTAACATTTTATATTCTCGTAACATTATGCCTTTATTCTCGTAACATTATTATATTTTCGCAACATTATGCCTTCTCGTAACATTTTTGTATTCTCGTAACATTATGCCTTTATTATTGTTACTTTTTTTATTCTCGTAACATTATGCCTTTATTCTTGTTACATTTTATATTCTCGTAACATTATGCCTTTATTCTTGTTACATTTTTATATTCTCGTAACATTATGCCTTTTACATTTTTATATTCTCGTAACATTATGCCTTTATTCTTGTTACATTTTTGTATTCTCGTAACATTATGCCTTTATTATTGTTACATTTTTATATTCTCGTAACATTATGCCTTTATTCTTGTTGCATTTTTATATTCTCGTAACATTATACCTTTATTCTTGTTGCATTTTTATATTCTCGTAACATTATGCCTTTATTCTTGTTGCATTTTTATATTCTCGTAACATTATGCCTTTATTCTTGTTGCATTTTTATATTCTCGTAACATTTTGCCTTTATTCTTGTTGCATTTTTATATTCTCGTAACATTATACCTTTATTCTTGTTGCATTTTTATATTCTCGTAACATTATGCCTTTATTCTCGTAACATTTTATATTCTCGTAACATTATACCTTTATTCTTGTTGCATTTTTATATTCTCGTAACATTATGCCTTTATTCTTGTTGCATTTTTATATTCTCGTCACATTATGCCTTTATTCTCGTAACATTTTATATTCTCGTAACATTATACCTTTATTCTTGTTGCATTTTTATATTCTCGTAACATTATGCCTTTATTCTTGTAACATTTTATATTCTCGTAACATTATGTCTTTATTCTCGTAACATTTTATATTCTCGTAACATTATACCTTTATTCTCGTAACATTATGCCTTTATTCTTGTTGCATTTTTATATTCTCGTAACATTATGCCTTTATTCTCGTAACATTTTTATATTCTCGTAACATTATGCCTTTATTCTCGTAACATTATTATATTCTCGTAACATTATACCTTTATTCTCGTAACATTATTATATTCTCGTAACATTATACCTTTATTCTCGTAACATTATGCCTTTATTCTTGTTGCATTTTTATATTCTCGTAACATTATGCCTTTATTCTCGTAACATTTTTATATTCTCGTAACATTATGCCTTTATTCTCGTAACATTATTATATTCTCGTAACATTATACCTTTATTCTCGTAACATTATTATATTCTCGTAACATTATACCTTTATTCTCGTAACATTATTATATTCTCGTAACATTATGCCTTTATTCTCGTAACTTTATGCCTTTATTCTCGTAACATTATGCCTTTATTCTCGTTAGTGTTGTCACGATACTAGAATTTCTAACTTCGATACGATACCTTGAAAAATATCGATATTCGATACCATTTTCGATACCACGGAGAAAAAAACTGCCACAATATTAAGTTTTTTTTTTTATTATTTAAAGCTAAATATAACAAGTCTAGAACATGACAATGAGGGATATTTTACTTGAACAAAAATGTCCTGAAGTAGTGCACTTGTTCAAAAGCATTAATGCTGGTTAATACATTAACGTTATTTGATGAACAGATTTAAACACAAACGTGTGTGCATTATACGCGAAACCAATACTATTAGTGCTTTTAACAATACAGATTGTGTCAAAGCACTTAACAGTATCAAATTGGAGGATATAGTGTCAGTAATGTATAATAATAAGATAAAACATAAAATTTTCAGTTAAAGGCATTTCATTATTGAATTCAAAGATGTCATTCAATAGCTCAGTTTAGTTTAATTAGTATCTGTGTAATCAAATTGATGATAAGATATGAAGGCAAATTGCAGAATTAAATACTAATTTTTGAATAAAGTTAAATAAGCACAAGTTAATTTACATTTGACCACAGTTAAAATATTTAATGTTACTTGTCTAAGATTTCTCAGTCAGATTATATTAACTTTAAGAATTACGGTGAAAAAACGAGACAACACACACTCATATCAACAACAATACTAGGCCATCTTGGTTAATGTTTCAGAAATGTTAAAATGAGAAGAGTTACCAACCTCTCGAAATTATTTATATAGATCCCGGTGTCGGTCTTTCAGGTGCTTAGCTATATTAGGCCCCGATCACACTAACGCGTTTTTCAGGTTCGAAAACGCGAGGCACACAGCACTCATCACACAGAACGAGCAGTGCGCTGCGTTTGTTATGTTGCTCGGCAACCACTGAAACAGCTGTCCTGTCAGTCAAGTAAACGTCAAATCAGCCTTTTATTAACTTTATTTACTTTCTGTTAACATTGTGGTAGTTACGGTTCGTGAAGTCGTTAAGCTCCTGGTAACCCGCGAGAGCACCACAAGTTTATCCTCCATCATCGCACTCTCCGGGCGTTCAAGCAACTAGCTTTCATCATTAAAACGGAAGGCCCGCGAGGCGCAGCAGCGCATAAACAGCTCGCAGAACGCTCGCTGGAAACCAATTGAAAATAGGCGCCTCTCACTGCAAAAAACGCGTCAAGTGTGATCGGCCCCATTCACTTCACTTTTGCTATTTAACCAGAGCGAATGAGACGAGTGCGCGTGTGGTGTTTGTCAACGCGCCTTTGGAGAGAAGTGAAAGTGACAGCTCGGCTAGTATCGATACTTCAGGAAATTAGTATTGGTACCGTTCAGATATTTCAGTATCGATATTTATCGAAATATCGATATTTTTGACAACACTAATTCTCGTAACATTTTTATATTCTCGTAACATTATGCCTTTATTCTCGTAACATTATTATATTCTCGTAACATTATACCTTTATTCTCGTAACATTATTATATTCTCGTAACATTATGCCTTTATTCTCGTAACATTTTTATATTCTCGTAACATTATGCCTTTATTCTCGTAACATTATATTTTCGCAACATTATGCCTTTATTCTTGTTACATTTTTATATTCTCGTCACATTATACCTTTATTCTTGTTGCATTTTTATATTCTCGTAACATTATACCTTTATTCTCGTAACATTATGCCTTTATTCTCGTAACATTTTTATATTCTCGTAACATTATGCCTTTATTCTCGTAACATTATTATATTCTCGTAACATTATACCTTTATTCTTGTTGCATTTTTATATTCTCGTAACATTATACCTTTATTCTCGTAACATTTTTATATTCTCGTAACTTTATGCCTTTATTCTCGTAACATTTTTATATTCTCGTAACATTATGCCTTTATTCTCATAACATTATACCTTTATTCTCGTAACATTTTTATATTGTCGTAACATTATGCCTTTATTCTTGTTACATTTTTATATTGTCGTAACATTATGCCTTTATTGTTACATTTTTATATTCTCGTAACATTATGCCTTTATTCTTGTTACATTTGTATATTCTCGTAACATTACGCCTTTATTCTCGTAATGTTACGCTTTTATTCTTGTACCACAATGCCATTATTATTGTGTATGTGTTATGATTTTATTCCCATAACATGCCTTTATTTTTCATTTTTTACGTCTTTATTTTCGTAACATTATGCCTTGTGTTCCTGTAATGTTACAAGATTGTTCTCAAAACACTTTTATTCTTGTAACAAAATGCCTTTATTTTCCAAACATTGCAATGGCATTATCATAACATCAAAACAATTTTGTTCTCATAACATCGACTTTTCTCAAAACATTGTAACCGCTGTTTTTAAATTTGACACTGAAACACAGTTGTAGATGATAGTATGATTGACAGCCAGGAAAGTGTTATAAACTTTTTTTATCTTATGATGAAGATGCGTAAGAACATGCCGTCATTGGGCTCCTCTCACAGTTGTGTTTCTGCCGTTCCAGATGTTGATAAACCAGCAGCCCTCGGGTAGCAGCAGCGGTGCCACGCTCACGGAGCTGCGGGTGGTTAACATGGACAATCCCAAAGGAGACTGAGGCCAGTGTGACTGTTCACTCACTGATATTCCAGGGATCACTCATGCCATGCAATCAGACTGCCATTGTATTTATTACTGCCTTGCTGCGTGCCGTGGGGTTCATACACCCATACATACAGGAATACTGAGAGGCGTAACGGGACGTTTGAAGGAGGATTGCGTCTCCTCATGGACTCATTTTGGTAGGTAGTGAGATATAACAGATCATTTTTGGTTCACATTTATACGCAACTTTATGTCAGTATTTCATAGAGACGTCTGCACTATCACTGCTGGGTGTTCACCTTCATGCCGAAAGACTCTGATGTCGGACAGTGGAATACGATCATGTTCACTTTCAGTAAACATTCAAGCCTGTACCACAGTTGAAGTATCTTCAGTTGAATCTTTCTTTCTTAATTTGGGAACGCCTCATCTGATCTGATTTATCATTCATTTTTGAGATCGCTTTTAAGATCTCAATCTTTTGAGGTAAAAAAAAAAAAAAAAGAGTTTTTGTTGTGAAGTAAGTTCGCTGGGGGTTTAATGGCTGTTCGTGCGTCATTAAGGAATGCTTCACCAAATCTTTTTTCCAAACTTCATGTCATTTCAAACATTTTAAACACTTATTTTGCCATGTCAGACCATTTAATTAAATGGTGACTGGCATTTAAAGTAATTTTCTTTGTCAAATTTTGTTCATTTTTTTAGAGCTAAACAGCCTAAATGATTATTCGCATCATGAATCGGCAGGTTTGGAAAGACATGAGGAAAGACATGAGGAAAGACATGAGTAAACTTGCCTTCAAAACAATGCTGGACACTCTTGCACTGCCATCGACACTCACTGGGGGTTTCGTCTACTAGTACATCATTTCTTAAACATCATGTCTATAAAAAAATATATAATTGTTCGCCCTCATCACATCCTGAATGGCCTTTTGTTCCTCGATTAGCAGTTTTACGATATCTCAAAACGATCCGATTATTTGAACATGCTGCTATAATTTGGATCTAGACATGATCAATAGTATAACAATGTCTGGAGAAGATGGCTTGTCGTGATGCTGTGCCAAACGATACTGTACCTGTGGATGGCTGGACGAGTCCACTTCTCTGCTTCTCGGCTTCAGGCAAACACAAGCTCAAGCCACTTGTTGATGATGCTGTAACAGGAAAAACACTGACTCACGTTTTGCTCTGCATGACAACGTACCGTAAACGCTGGTGCTGCAGAATCACAGGTGAATAGACGGACTCGCTCAAGCTTGCTTCACGGCTTCTTTAGTTCACCAAAATAATAACACGTGTGATGGATCTGCTATTAGGTACAAGAATGGCAAGTTTTGCTCAAAACAACTGTTATTTTCACTGAATTTGCTTAAATTAAATACACAATGTAGTTTAACTGTTTATACGTGCACCCACATATTAATATTGTATGTGATTTCTTTCTTCATTTTGATCACCATACTCTTTAATTGTTGTTTTTTTCTTCTTCCAAATATTTGATTTGGTTTCTTGAAACGTCCAAAGGGCTGTATATGTCGACGATGTCTGCTTGTATATGCGTTTGGTCTCTCTCTGCAGATTTGTAAAGCACCAGTGGCACTGGCGGGCGTCCACGGGTCTCTTCTTCCACACACACACACACACACACACACACACACACACACACACACACACACTGCGAGCGTGGAGCGTAAAGCCTTGACGGATGTAAGTGGACCACAGCAATACCGAGAGTTTCAGGAATGACGGTTTCTCTTCTTCTTCTTCTTCTTCGTGGATTTTCGGTTTGTGGACCCGAGCGCATGTTGACTGTGTGTGTGTGATTGTTTAGTTTTGTTTTTTTGACCAGTGTAAACTGAAGAAAGAATGGGGGGGAAAAAGCGTGTGGGATTTATAAAGCGGCCAGAAACAAAAAGTGTTTGATTGTTTTATTCAGTATTAACGCGTTTTAAATCCAGGGGGAACATTTCTTGAGTTGTTGATTTCCATTATGATGTTTTTTTTGAGTGAATCTCTTCAAGAACTTGCCAGGGTCATATTTCACTCCACAACCAGAAGGGAAAAAAAAACCAACATATTTTTGACATTTCCATGACGATTAACCACATTTTTGCTCATTTCTGATATAATAAATCAGTGAGATATTAAATTATAAGGTGTTTAGGCATTGTCTAAGTATTTGTTGAACAGCTTTTAATATTTTTACTATATTGCACTTAGTAATAATCACATTTTGGAAAAGTACATTTATCATGAAATATTTTCACACTGATAATTTTTTTTTTAATTTATGCGAAGTACTATTATTTAAAAAAAAAAATTTTTTTTTTTTGAGTGAAATATGACCTGGGTGTTTGATGGTGTTTTTATCGGCTGTTATCTTGTGAAATTGTGTGAACACTAGAGGAAAGTGTTGAATGTACCACCTGTATATGGCCCTCATTGTACATAATCTGATTTCCTACTTTAAGTAGCTCATATGGCTGCATATGAAATTAAAATGTTTCTGCACCCTGGATATATTCAGTGGACTGTATATATTAGTTTAAATGTGAAGCACGGGCATCTTGTTTTGTTTTTTCTCCCCTTTCCTTTAGCGAAACGTAACCAGTTGTGGATGAAACGTTTGCTTTACTCTGTTCATTATCTTCTACAGTGCCATTTTCTGAAGAATTAGGTTTGTTTTATTAGGTTTGTTTGTTGGTTTGTTTTTGTATTACATGATGAGTAAAATTTATTAATTTGATTAAAATTTAAGTTGACAGTACAAAAGGTGAAAGTGAACTCTATTTTAACCACTAGAGCATACTTGTTGTAAAAGAAATGCTGTAATTATGTATAGCGCTTTCTTTTGTAATAAAAGAAAGATTTGAGAATAATTTTACACAAGCTTGACACTGAATCATGGATTTTAATATAGTGTTATGTTTTCATCAACTTCTTTCACGTCTGTCTGATGCAGCCTTATATACATATACAGTACAGACACATTACTATTTTTAATGTTTTTGAAAAGTTTCTTCTGCTCATCAAGCCTGCATTTATTTGCTCAAAAATACAGAAAAAAAAAATGTAATATTGTGATATATTATTACAATTTAAAATAATTGGTTTTCAATTTATTATACTTTAAATTATCATTTATTTCTGTGATGCAAAGCTGAATTTTCAGGCTCATTACTCCAGTCTATCACATGATCCTTTAGAAATCATTCTAATATTCTGATTCATTATCAAAGTTGGAAACAGTTCTACTGATTAATATTTTTTCATAACCTGTGATACTTTTTTAGGATACTTTGATGAATAAAAAAAAAAAAAGCAAATGTTTTAAAAATTGAAATCTTTTGTAACAACAATATCCACGACTGGTCAGTCATTTGGGGTCAGTCATTTTTTTTCTTTCTTTTTTTGAAATAAATCAATACTTTTATTCAGCAAGGATGTGTTAAATTGATAAAAAGTGATAGTAAAGAAGATTTATATTATTAGATTTTTTTTATTTTTTTTTTTTATAAATGCAGTTCTTTTTAACCTTTTATTCATCAAATATATTAAGCAGCAGAACTGTGTCCAACACTCATAATAAATCAGAATATTAGAATGATTTCTAAAGGATCATGTGATAAACTGGAGTAATGATGCTGAAAATTGAGCTTTGCATCACAGAAATAAATGATAATTTAAAGTATAATAAATCGAAAAGCAATTATTTTAAATTGTAATAATATATCACAATATTACATTTTTTTTTTCTGTATTTTTTATCAAATAAATGCAGGCTTGATGAGCAGAAGAAACTTCTTTCAAAAACATTAAAAATAGTAATGTTTCCAAACTTTTGGCCTGTACTGTATATAAAAAGTCCATCCAGTCTTGTCGCTTATCTATTTTGTAGAAACACCTGCTATTAACCTGACTTTTAATTAATCAATTGGTGTTAGAAATAGCTCATATGGAAAGCTAAAACCCTCCCAAATGATGTTTAATGCACTGAAATAAATTAGTTTCACTGAAAAAAGATTTATCATTTAATCAAGACAGAAAGGTCAAATTTTGGCAAGACAAAAGTTTTGTCGCCTATACAGAAATTGAGCAAATTTACTGCAAATACAAAAATATGTCAGCAAATTAAGTAGTGGTGCTGTGAGATCCAAATTTAATATCTTGTATGACTTCCGTGAGCTTGAAGGACTGCATCCGTGCGGTTTGGCAAGGATTCATACAATTTATTGATGAAGTCATCAGGAATAGCAAAGAAAGTTTTCAATTGTCTTTTGTTTAGTGCTGGCTTCTGGGCACTGATTCGACCATGGAGGCCATTTCGAGACAGAATCCGACAAACTGTTCTGGTTGACACAGGGACTTCAGGTGACCAGGTCTCGTGGAGCTCTGCTGCAGTGGAAAATGGGCTGGCCTTGGATTTTCGAGCCAACAAACGGTCCTCTCGAGCAGTTGTCTTGCGGGGTCTGCCTGACCTGGGCTTGTCAAAAACGTCTCCAGTGTCTTCAGATGTTTGTTTTTTTTATCCTCTGTACTTGACGCTGAGACACATTGAAGGTGTCTGCCACATCAGCAGTGGATCTGGTCTTCAGCCTCTTGATAATCAACTTTAGTCTCAGGGTGAATCTTAGGCATGTTTGCAGAGGTCTAGTTGCAGTTGATGTGAAGGTCTAGTGTACTGGGGTTGTTTTTATACACACCTGAGACCTAATTGATCCATTATTAGTCATAGGTGAAGCTCATATGACAAGGCGACAACACTTATGTCTTTGCAAAAATTTACTCAATGGGCTTTACCAAGCTGTGAATATTAGAATACTTTTTGACAGTTTCGTTTTGCACTGAAACATTATTACAAAAGCTGTTGGGATTAAAATGAGCCATTTCTTGTAAAAAAAAAAACTTGATTTCGAAATATATTTCAGCGGCACTTCAGGTCAATTTGTACACAAGCGACAAGACTTTTGTCAGGGACTGTATATATATATATATATATATATATATATATATATAATAATTGCAGAAAAAGGGAACATACAGAAAAATAAGCATAATATTAAAGCACATATCAACCACAACAATAACACTTGTAAAGGAAACGACAGCAAAATAAAATGATAAAAAAGCCATAAAATATATGTAGGCCGTGGCGACGCAGCGAACAGCTTATGTCTGCAGCACACTGTGACGAGTATGCGACTTTAAAGCTAACTATATTTAGCAGAATTTGAATTCTGTATCCCAAAATGCACTTGATTGTATGCAAACACATTGTTTTACACTAAAGTGGATTAGAAATGTAAAATGTAGCATATTTCCATCATAAGTTATTAATATACTCACAGAGGTGAATATGCAGAACTTTGTAATTGTGGCTTTCATTCACGTCACAGTTTCATGTTGGTTTCAAAAAACCTTATTTAGGTTTCGGGTCCTTTACTCGAGGTCCTCTGAGGCTGAAGGATTCATTAAAGTCACCATGAAATCAAAATGGACAAATTTTTTTTTTCTCAGATATTTTTATGGAATATTGCAGTATATATTGTAATATAAATGATTTATCTGTGCATCTCTTATTTTTGTTTTTTAATTTATGTGCTTCTTAATCTTGAATCAAAACAACTTCCTCTTTGCATCTCTTCTCTGATGATGCGTTTACTGGCGCGAGGGCGGGGCAACCTGTCAATCACATGAGATCCACCAATAGCGAACCACAACCATCAAATCAATTCCCCATGGAAAAAAAATCAAGCCCCGCCCACATTTATTCTTGTTCCAGAAGCTGTGGGAAAAATGCAGAGTAAAACTGTAAAAAGTAAATTGTTTAATCTAAACAAAAAATATTAAAATAAATGAATACATTAAAATAAATTTCTAACAGTACAGGACTATAGTGAGCAGAATTGTTTTTAAAGTGTAGCGTAATAGAATAATAGAAAACTGCCGATTCAGTTCACGGCACTTCTGGGTCATTTCTATAGTATCCACAAACAGTGATCGACTGTTGCACAACTCTGAACGAAATTCAATGGCTGTGTCTGAAATCGCCCCCCATACCCTTGAGTAGGGCACTATTTGAGTGGACGGCCATTTATAGTGGTGTTCGAAACCATAGTGGACATTATCAAGTGCACTCATTAAATCCCACAATGCACTGCAATAAGGAATGTACAACGATATACGCTCAACAGCTAGAGAATACCCATAATGCACTGTGTGGGTCGTGCTGAATGAATTCCCGCGTGTGACCAGTAGATGGCGCTCACATCCCAATCATCCATTTTCCAAACCGCTGGTCCAATGGGGGTACAGCGTAATACCATACAGGTATAAATCACTTTTTTTAATTGATTATTAACCTGTTTAATTGAGTTTTATACATAGTTTCAATAACAGAGTTCAAGATAAATGTTTTTATCTAGCCAGTTTGCTAAGTTTCAAATAATTATTAAAAAGCACAAACTATGCACTTAGTGTCCGAATTCACTGAGTACTTTTTTTTTTTTTTTTTACTTTTTATGAAATGTGTTACATTATTTCTGCATTACTTTTTCTCACCTGGGCTGGGCTTGCTTGATTGTTTTTTAATAACAAAAAAAGTTATATTTTGGGCAAATGTAAAGGCTCTTTCAATCAAAGATGAAATGAACAAGCCTCATGGAAGGAAGGAAATGCATACTTACGCCTGTACAGTAGAGGGCGCCGCTCAAACTAACCTCTCAGATGCTGATATTCTGGACTACAGAACAATAGGATACAGTAGAAGAAAGTTCAACACTCTTATTTCTAATCTAATCTAAAGTAATTTTTGCTCATTAGTATGGTTGAATTAGATCTTGAAGGTCAGCAGCAAAGACATTGGTCAATAAAGTGAGGTTAAATACATAAAGTATATTTGTGTAATTTAATATAGTGAATTCTAAAAGTTTTGCGTAAAATTCGGAGATTACCTTTTACTGTTTTTATTCATTTTGAGGAATACTGAATGTTTTCGTACAAGTGAGATGAGTCACATTTAGTCTAGAACTAAAATAACCATCATGTTTACACAGCGAACACACACACACACACACACACACACACACACACACACACACACAGCGAACACAACACCTCCTCACTTTATTTCTCTCAACATGTGGACAGGAGAGCTGTCAGTCAATAAATGTGAAAAAGTAACTAGCGTTACATATTTGAACAAGTAACTTATATATTTGTTGTAAATTGAACTTTACTAGTTACTTGAAAAAGTAATCTGATTACGTAACGAGTAACCCCAACACTGTCTCCCATTAATAACAAAAGACCATCTTGGGTCAGTATGGAAGCATAAATGGGCAGCAATATTCAATTTGAAATGTAATATGTAAAATGGCAATGCATTTCTGTATTTAAATTTACATTTTCCATTACATTTGTGAAACGTTTGGTGCAAAATGAAAATGAAAATTCAATTATATAATGTACATTTTGCCATTTCATACACTAGTTTTAATATGTAAATTGAATACACACGTCCGTGCGCTAGAGGACGCTGTGTGTCGTTCAGCAGGAGTGTGTGAGAGTGTGTGTGAGTGTGTGTTTTTGGATCACTGTTGACATTCAGTCTGGCCTGCCGACCATATGAGCTCGTACGAAGCAGTTTAAAGCCTATAATTTCCCTCAGCTGTAATGTCATCGGGGTTTTATTATATACCAGGACCAAAGCGCACAGTCTAATGTAATGGTGAGTCGCTGCTTTATCCTGTAGTTTTCTTTATTTTCTCTTTCTCTTTGCAGATAGAGGCTCAGTCACGTCGTTTGGGTTATTTGCGGTTCTCTTTGATCATTTTCTCCTTTTGCGTGTCAGTGTGAACATCGATATGTTTTATAATGGCATGTTTGACGTGCAGACTTTGGTAATGTGATGTAACGTTAGATGTAAAGTAGATCGTTAAGCTAAAGTGTGTTAGCCAGCGTGCTAATACAAACAGTCAGTTCGAGCCAGTTTAAGATAACATTTATTTTATGCAGCCCGATGTTTGTACAATATGCTGTTTAGAGAATAAAAAGGAAGTGTTTGCATGATCAGATGAGTAAAGTAGATCATTTAAAACCATACAAGAGATAAACATTTAAATGGATGTCATAAAGGGGTTTATTTAAGGTTAAATAAACTTGTTTTTTCTTCAAAAGTCTGTTTATCTGTAGCTTAAGAACTGTACAATGAACTGTATTTTTGTATGCAGTAAATACTAAAAATGAAAGATACTAAAGTACAATTATAGATGACATAAGCTGTTTGGCCCCGCACCCTTTGATGGCCAGCTCATGTTAATACCCGTATCATTGTATTAATATTGTATTATTAGTTTATCATTAGTTTTAACACAGTTTAGTACATTGCATATTTGCTAGTATTGCTGTTTTCAGCGATGAATAGGAGTGCGTGGTCTGCTAAATATAGGCGTTGATTACCTGTGATTACGACAACAATGGCGTTGCAAAAATATAGATTTTTTTGGTAACTTAGTTCAGCCTTAAATTCACACCATTGTTGAGCAAGAAATCGACTAGGGTCAAGGTTTGGCTGTTTATCATTAGCCCTGGAACTGCAAATGTGGCCAAAAGAAACTTTCTCCAAAAATATGTAACGTTACATTTATAATCATGGCTTGACATTATTTATTTTTGTGGATAGTGGTTTTCCAAAGTTATTAGCCACCCAGCATTTTCACTGGCCACGATTTTGACATCGATAACATGGGGGAAAACTGCCATATAGATATTTTTAATATTATCTCATAATTTTGCCGAAGGAATATTAGGCTACTGTCACTTTAAGACCTGACGCACGGATCCATTACACTGTCACACATGCGCTTTCTTTCTCAACTCTTTATGTTCATCTAAAACACAACTGTGTGTACGTGAATACTCACCAAGACTGGCTTTTTGACATTATTTTGTGTGTATTTCACTGCTTAAGCGCAATAAGCAGTGAAAAAGAGCTAAATGTAGTGCTGAGAGGCGGCTTATTTTTGGCAATACTACATGGCACTTTGTTTATTATTTCAAGTGCCTTTGTATAAGACTACAATTGAAAAATGTATATATTATTCAACGCGCCAAAGTGGCTATTAGGAGGGACTGCGTTACATCCACATTTGGCGGATGTTAATGTCAAGCCCTGTTTATAATATTAAGCAAATTGCTAATAGTTCATTATATTATACGGATTATTTCACCAGTGCCCAGTTTTTTAGAAGGCTCTTAAAAATGTCCAATATACTGGATTTTTTCCATCCGTTTCCTGTGAACGGACAAACAGGCTGGAATTGGCCCCTCAGAAACAGGAAATGGTTTTGAAGGGGACTTCCTGTTGACGTGTGATGTACCAGTTCTGTGTGTTTGCAGGTGTAACTGAAGCAGATCTGAAGATGCTGCTCTCTTTGGGGATGCTGATGCTCTCTGCCACACAGATCTACACCATCTTCACGGTTCAGATATTTGCCTTCCTCAATCTCCTGCCTGTGGAGGCTGATATATCAGCTGTGAGTTTCTAACACTCGTCCTGCAACAGTTAAACACACGGTTGCCGGACGATAATTAATGGTTGCGTTTGTTTTTCAGTATTCATTCGACAATAAAACGGAGAACTTTGATGACCTACCGGCCCGGTTTGGCTACCGGCTGCCCAGTGAAGGACTGAAGGTGAGTGATGAATGATACACCCGGTTATTATGATCATACATTTATGATCGGCTGTTATGTGAATGCAGCTTGATTACATTTTTCACTGTTGAATTTTTTTATTCACTATGAAGTGTAAGGTTTATTAAAAATGCTGAGGTTACACATGACTGATGTAGGCATGATTTGATTATTACATAATTGCCTGCTTTTGTAAATATTTTATCAACTGCAGTTAAATGTGTTGCAGTGTTGTCATCCACATGAGGAAGTATTAATTAAAGGTATAGCGGAGGATCTTTCCAAATTTTAGATAAGACCCGCCCTCTCCACTTTTTGAAAAGTTTGATTGATTCACCAGAATGATTGACAATTAGGAGGACCAATAGTATAGGTTACCCACCAGGAAGTAAAACATCCTCCGCTATACCTTTAAATATAGAAATTCCCCCTTTATTTTAATATTTGCATACTATTCAGAAATATTGGTCAGATAACCTTAAACACAATTATAAATATTGTTTTATGTAATTAAAATATGTATATTTTTTCATATGTATGTGTGTGTGTGTGTGTAAAAGGATGCTTAAAATTGATCAAAAGTAACAGTAACGACAATTATAATGTAACTTTATTCATCAAAGAAACCTGAAGAAAGTGTTTTTGTGCAATATTTGTTTACAACTACAACAAAAAACAGTCCAATGAGTGTTTGATCAGATGAATATTAAGTTCACACTGTAAGTGATCATGACAGGAGAGTTCATGCGAGTGTCAGGTGTTTCTGAGATGTGGAAGAGGGGGCTAGCATTTAAAAATAGATCTTGTGACCTGACCCCCCCCCCCCCCCCAGACCTCAGAGTTGGTGATGTAGTGAGTCTGATGTCAGCACTGACCCTGTCCCACGAGAGGAGTGGAGATGAGTGACCCAGAACCGCTGCGCTCACACTCTCATCTGCAGAGCTGATGACCTCAAAGCAGAAACGCCATCGGAGAAGACGTGCATACCTTCTCATTTCCTAAATCGGTTTCCCGGATGACTAGTTAACTGGCCGATCTTAAGGAAACACTATAATAAGACACCAGACGTCGATGAGACGTGTTTTAAAGCACCCCTGTTTATGCTTTTTCGGGTATTACCTTTCATGTAGTGTGTGATATAGCTCTGTTGCTAGGTTACGCATCGCCGCCCGCACCCGCTCCACCACGTGTTGGTGTTTACATGTCAAAGTTCGGCACATTTGAACCCAGTGCAAAATTTTGCATTGGAAAATTCTTCATTGCGCCATTTCCCATTGAAATAACTGTTTTTTTGCTCACAAGAGTTTGCAGAGCAAAAGTAAATGTAATTTAACCCCTTAACTTTAAGATTATTGCTGAATTGAAAGCACTTCAAAATATTAAAGTATGAAAAAGTTATGGAAGTTTAAATTGACATTAAATCAAATATAATTGATTTAATATTTTTTTTCTTTTATATAAAATATATGTTTTACAAAATATTTTTACTATAAAATTACTATAAAATCAAAGCCATATATCTACCGGAAGTTTTGTTCTAAATTTGAAGTTGATATCACAAAAATTGAAGTTCCCATGAGATTTTTTGTTTAGGCGTAATACCAGAAATAGCCACCGGGTGACATTGAATTCCATTGAATTTAATTGTATGCATTCTGCCATAAAAAAAATTAATACATTTCTGTTTTGTCAAGATTAGAAAAGATTTTAAAATGGGGAGGAGCCTGATAAAATCATTTAGAGTACCGTTTCTACGGTAACGCAATGTCCAATTTCAAAACGGTTTTCACAGGATGAATTCTGAGTTTGTAAGCTTTCAAATGATACCTAATCTATGATAACTACTAAAATATGTGATGATAAAGATATTATATTTTAGAGGATAATGTATATATTATAATTTTTAGAGGATAATATTATTTTATAATTTTTTATTGACAAATACTAGATTATACGTTATATTATGAACTTTTAGCATGAAAATCAACGTTTCAAAACGTTTAAAAGTGTGTGCGTCAATTTGTGACAAAGTTCAAAACTGTAGATTTTTTGAGGTGCACTCTTGTCATAAATTCATCTATTTCTGTTCCTACATAATTTCTAACAAAAAACAGTGCTAACATATCCATTTAGGAGCCTTAGACCTTTCCAATGATATCTAGTTTGTCATGATTAGGTTAGGATTTAATTGTAATATAGTGAAGTAAACTTAAACGTCCCGCTAGTGACAGTTAAGGGTATGATATCATAAGAACAGAATTAATAAACCGGCTTTGATGATGTCATTGACCTACTGGTCACATGTGCAGTCATTTTCTGTTCCTGATTCGCTGATGTGAACGACACCAAACCTCATGACATGCTGGTGAAAACCGTCAAAAATCACATTACTTCACATCTGCGCCACTTCCCCATTCCAGTGTGATTTCCCCATCAAACCAGTGATTTGGGTTTTTCTAGAGGTCAACAAGCAGCTTTTTTAACATTAGTTGCTAAGCAACAGAGTTCACCTTTGACCTGTTCAGATGGACACAGCGTAATATACTTCTCGTCATCTGTTTTGTCTAAATATTGAGTTGGGAGTTAATCCTGTTATGGGAACATGCTAATCTAGTCATGAGCTGGTCAGTCCCGCTGGAGGCGCCCGTGCCGAGAGCCACCGCTGCAACAGGAAGTAGTGTTTGACCACTTCCTGAAACCCCGTTCTGTGGCCGTTACTGTTGCTGTCTTGTGTTTGGAGAAGTGGCTCGGCCCTGACACGGCCCCTGATGTCAGCGGCTCCAGATCTGCAGCTTCTGCACTGGAACATGTGCTGGTTATTGTTTACTCAAACTAAAATTATGAAAAATTGTCTTCAATATTTGAAAAATACCTGAATTTAAATAAAAAGTAAATATGATAAATATTTATAAAACTTAGACATGTCCCAAAACTGAAATCAATTATATTTAAACTAAATATATATATAAAAAAAAATTTAAAAAAAAAAAAATATATATATATATATATATATATATATATAAAATTAAAAAAATTGTAAAGCATAACAAAATAATAATTCATAGCATCTTTTATTTTTTAGAAATGCACTCATTTTATAATTCCAGCTGATGATTATTGCACATAATTTAATTAGTATTTTAAAATAGTTATTTAATGATGTCATAATTATCTTTTGGCTTATTACAATAAATGGCTGATATTAAAATTATATTTAGTCTGAATGCATTTACAATGAAGCCTAAAATTACCACAATTTATTATAATTCATGAAGTATTTCATGTAATTATTTAATATAAACAATTACATTATGGCTAATTAAAAAAAATCCATATAATAGTGTAATATATATATAAACATTTTCCGTATATCGTTTTTCTCACTTTTCTCGACATTTTAAGGGGGAAAATCTAATAATTTAAATTGTAAAGTTAAAAGCATGAAAAATTGATATTCATCTTTCATTAGTTAATATAATGTTTTAATTAATATGCAGTTAATATAGTTGTTTATTATAATATAGTTGTTTATTGCAGATTATTCAAACATTTTAAACGAGGGAATTTCAGCATCACGACATTAAAATGTAAAGTATGCAAAATGTATATACTTTTTTTAATTTAATATAATTAATTTAATTAATGCGCATTTAATTATAAAAATTGGTATAGTGATTGTTTAAATGCTATACTATTTTGTCTAATTAAGTTCAAAATAAAATATTAACATCAAATGTTTTAAACAAGTGTCGGCATCACAACAATACAACGAATGCATGAAAAATAGATATTCATTTTTAATCATTTAATATAATTAATTGTATTAATACATATTTAATATAATTACAATTATGTTATGGCTAATTATTCAAATTGTCTAAACAAACAACATCATTAAAATCAAACATCACAAATGATAACAATACAAATTTAAGTTGTGAAAAATAAATATTCCTTTTTTCTTTTAATATAATCATTTAATAATAATTATGGCTGATTATTAAAATCCATATTTTGTCTAAATAAACAAAAAAAAAACTAAAATGAGTTGTTTTAAGTGAATTAAGGCATCATTATAATGTACAATCTGAAAAATTGATATTTTAAATTAGAAATTGCCTAAAGATTTAACATTTATCAGTGTAATTAAATGATTGCCTGCACTTTATTTGACAGTACGTGAACTCAGTGTACTAACCTGAGAAAGCTCTGGTAATATAAGGTTATGTTTCAGGGTTAATAACATAGTTATTCCCCAGTTATTGTAATTACTGTAATAATTGCACTTTATTATTCTTTTCTGTTGGATAACAGCAGTTCATGAACAAATGAAGGAAGTGACATCATTAAATCAGCTGATCGCCTGTGATGTGTAGTGAAAGCGTAGTGTGTGAATGGTGTCTTTCATGTGTTGAGACGTCTTGTGTCCTGGAGTGTTTCCGTGGCCTACTTCTCCTGGTCCTCAGTCATGTGCCCAATAACCCCTTCCTCAAACACAGGAGCTGTCCCGCTGGCCGGAGCGGACGAGAACCGAGTCATGTAACGTGTTTGGAAGTGTGTGAAGATAAGAGTGTAACGTTGCAGAGCTGCTGCTGTGGTGTGTGTGTGTCAGCAGAGGGTGCTGTTGGGATTCTTGAGCTCACACAGTTTGGGTTTGATGTGGTCCGTAGGGTTTCCTGATTGGTGCCCGTCCGGAGAACGGCTGTGTGCCGATCGAGCCTCCTCCCCTGAGGGATAACCTCTCCAGCGCCTTCATCGTGCTCATCAGGCGCTTCGACTGCAACTTCGACATCAAGGTGCGTCTCACACCATCATTAGACACATGTAGAGCTGTGGAAACACATAATAACACACAATTCCCACTGAAAACCTGGGAAACGTTCACACAATCATTGTACTGTAACTTCCTTCACAATACTTGAGTCATCATCCACTTCATTTCATGCTCTTCTTTATCTTACACTTTATTTTACAGTGTAATTATACATGTAAGGACTGAGAGATGATAATGAACTACATGCACTTACTATAGGCTTTGGTTTAGGGTTTGCTGCATGTAATTATGCAACTGTAATATCAGGTAATACACATAATAATGATTATATAATGTAATATAATATTAGCAGGTACAACTTTTGATGTGTAAATGGTGAAATTAACAAACTAAGATTATAAAATGCTTTAGAAGTACTTTTCATTTTTAGTTTAACTAATAGAGCCTTATTGTAAAGTAAATTTTGTTAAACATTTCTATTTAGCTTTAATTGTTTTTATCTCAGTTTTAGATTGTCATTTTAGTACTTGAACTTATTTCAGTTAGAACTTATTTCTAAGTTTTTCATCTAATATTTCTATTTGATTTTATTTCAGCTCTATTTAAATTACTGAATGATTTTTAATAGTTTTGGTTTTAGGTAAGAATAACAATGCTGATTTAATGCTAACAGTCTATATATATATATACATCATGAAAAAATATTATATATTATTAAAAAATATATTTTTACATTGAAAGATATTTTTGATAATAATGATTATATTTTGTACACACTCTCATCTCTCAGTGTAAGGAAAACGTGTTATTGCTTTTTAATGGTTACACCACATGACATTTTTCACATGAAATCTTTCTGTTGTAAATTGTATGAAAATATTTGAATATGAAACCAACATGAATACAAATTTTATATTTATATTATTAATTATAATAATACAATGTGGCATTATGCCAGTTTTGACTGATCGATCATCATTTGACGCAATGTGTGCCAGATGTTAAAAATTATATATATATATTTTGTTCATAAATTATTAATTCCTTCAGTCATTATAATTTCTTTTTAATAAATTATAATTAAAATATATTTTTTTTACATTTATAATGTTTATTTTTTATAGTTATACATTGCATTTTTATAGTGACATGCATTTAAAAAATATATATATATTTCAAAATAATTTCTTAATACATTTTATAAATTATATCTTCATGAATTAAAAATTGTACATGTTGTGTTTGTTATAATTATATTTCTTTTATAAATTATATGTATGTTTAAAAAAAAAAAAAAAAAATATATATATATATATATATATATATAAATATATATATATATATATATATTTTTTTTTTATTCATTATAAACTATTATAAATTATAAAATGTTTAAGTGTATTTAAAAAAAAAAAGCTTTATCAAATATAGATTTTTTTTTATAAATTTTGAAATACGTTTTTTGTTTTTTACAACTTGTACTATAAATGTCCTACTACTGCTACTAAAAAATACAAACGAGGGTAATAAAGAAACATTCCAAGTATGCAAATACGCCCCTAAATGCAAAATCCTCCCCCGCTCTTCAAGACGTGCCTCAGTGCGCACATGTTTCACGCTGTGGGGAAATAATATGCAAAGCCTTTAAGAGGGTCTGCCGACAGTTTCTGTTCACCTGCAGGACTTTGGACGACTTCCAAACGTAACGCCTGTTGCATATAGCTCAAAATACTTCTCCAATACCACAATAAACCGTTGGACAGGTTAATCATATACAGCGCTGGGGAATTTGTTTACCTTTTTAATAGAGAGAGAGAGAGTGAGAGAGAGAGAGAGAGAGAGAGAAGAGTGAGAGAGAGAGAGAAGAGTGTGTGAGAGAGAAGAGAGAGAGAGAGAGAGAGAGAGAGAGAGAGAGAGAGAGAGAAGTGAGTGAGTGAGTGAGTGAGTGAGTGAGTGAGTGAGAGAGAGAGAGAGAGAGAGAAGAGTGAGAGAGAGAGAAGAGTGAGAGAGAGAGAGAAAAGAGTGAGAGAGTGAGAGAGATAGAGTGAGAGAGAGGGAGAGAGAAGAGTGAGAGAGAGGGAGAGAGAAGAGTGAGAGAGAGGGAGAGAGAAGAGTGTGTGAGAGAGAGAGAAGAGTGAGAGAGAGAGAAGAGTGAGAGAGAGAGAAAGAGAAGAGTGAGAGAGAGATGAGTGAGAGAGAGAGAAGAGTGTGAGAGAGAGAGAAGAGTCAGAGAGAGATGAGTGAGAGAGAGAGAGAGAAGAGTGTGAGAGAGAGAGAGAGAGAATGGTGGTAAAATAAAAGTAAAAAAGCATTAAAGTTTGACATCTTAATATTTTTCTAATTCAATCCATTAAAATAGTTTGTCCACTCGACTCGATGCTCCTGATATTATATCTGCGACCCTCACGTGACTTGAGTGTGATAGATTTTCATTTCCGAGGAATGTCTTGAATGCTCTTATCTCTTGTCTGCGCAAACATTCACTAATCACTGATCCAGCGCTGCCAGAATCTGACTCTAGACCACACTGCGAAGGGCACAGACTTTATAAAACACAGTAATACTACACTGGAATATATTTTGCAGAGATTTAGATTGTAATATTGGTTGTTTTGCATTTGAAAGTGACAATCTAGTCGTGCAGTTCTTAGTTCTGCCATGAGTGGCCGCTGTCGTGCAGTTAAAGGGACAGTTCAAGTCGAAATCAAAATGATCCCATAATTTACTCACCCTCGATCCTAGGTGTGTATGACTTTCTTCTTTCAGCCGAACACAGTCGGAGGTATATATGTTAAGTAATATCCTGGCTCTTCCAAGCTTTATAATGGGAGTGAATGGTAAAAGATATTTTGAAGCCTCTGACCTCTGACCCGGTGCATGACGTAGGGTGTAGGAGTAGCGTCAGAGGTCACTCGTCATGTGTCGGGTCAGAGGTCACTCTTCCACCGGAACTAGACTCGCGTACGGCCGTTACCGGAAGCCAGTGATTATGTAAGGGTTAATGGACGACGGCGAGGCGTGCGCGTTGGAAGGTTGCCTCCGCCGAAGTCCATTAATACCTGACAATGGACACCTCGTCGGGCATCCATGGTCACTTGCCAAATAACACATTTTTAAAACATTAGTTTATATTTTAAGTAGTTTTACAATCGGAATCTAAAGTTTTTATACAAACAATAACTTGGTTTCCCTGGTTACGCCCGATGGTTTATTTAGCAACCGGAGATATTTATAGTATAGACTGCCTGTTGCTATGGTTACTCACAGCTGATGTAGCCAGCTCATTTATTTATTAATTTCGAACGGTAAACAGTCAGTTTCACAGGAACTCCTTTACTAGGTGTCCTCTAGCACTTTTTAATGGACACCCTGCAGCCAATCAGAATCAAGTATTCACCCACACCATGGTATAATAAAGTTATATTATAAAATAAATATAGATAAATTAATCAATATAGTTATATTTATAAAGTTATGAATACGAATATTTTTCTTGCAAATACGCATGTCTGTGCTTCAGAAGGCCTTTATTAACCCCTGGAGGCGTATGGATTACTTTTATGATGGATGGATGTGCTTTTTTGGGCTTCAAAATCTCAGGCTCCATTCACTCCCATTATAAAGCTTGGAAGAGCCAGGATATTACTTAATATAACTCTGATCATTTTTGGCTGAAATAAAAAAAGTCATACACACCTGGGATTAAGGATGAGTAAATTATGGGATAATTTTTCACTTTTGGGTGAACTGACCCTTTAACTGTGCTTAGGCTCGCAACACCTGGATGGAAAATCAGGCTGTTAAAATTCATCATACCAAAAACAAGATGAGAAAATCAGGCGGAGCTGAAATGTCTCTGACAAAAGCAAGTTTGTTAATCTCTCCTGCACTGATCGTCAAGCTCACTGAACCAAGCCATACATGTGTCATGCAAGAGCAGTGTGTGCGTGTGACGCCTGTGCTTGTCTGAACACAATGCTTCTGTCTTCATCCTCGTCCTCCTTCAGGTCCTCCATGCGCAGAAGGCCGGCTACAAGGCGGCGATTGTCCACAATGTGGACTCTGATGACTTAATCAGCATGGGATCCAATGATCGTAAGTTCCTGCACACGAATGCATAAAACATGTAGCGGAGACACAGCTCGTGTGTTCTGCTGCGGGACAATGCTGTGATTCACAAACCCCGGCCTCTGTGCTGATAATAACCGCTGCTGTATTTATGAATTCTGACCGAGTCGTGATGCCGTTCGGGATGAAGCCATGAAGGCCGAGCTGGAGGAACCGACCTTCAGCGTTCTTGAAGGAATAGTTCACCTTCATCATATACTCGCCGTAATGTTGTATCAAAACAACTTTGGACCCCATTGACTTTCATTATATCAACTAAGACAGCTGCAAAATATCTAATTTTAATATATGTAAATTAGTGATATTGATATTTCGATACGTACACTGATACGAGCTGTGCGTTCTCGTTCTCTCTTCTCCCCCCGACTGCGAGTTGACACGCACCCGCCTCCTCTCACTCGCTTGTCTAATTTCCATGGCTTAAACGATCAAATAGACACAAAATGATGTAAAAATGCCCATCTTGACGAGTATTCAGGTGTAAACAGTCAGTTTTGGAAAGGAAATAGTTGAGAAAGAAAACACATGTTGTGTAACAGTATATTGGATCCGTGTATAAGCTCTTAAAGTGACGGCAGCCTAATAAACCTGCTGCTGTTTAGAGAAAATCACTCGCTGCTCTTGACTGAATAACTTTTGTAGCTTTAATTGTAAGCATTACGCTGTATTTTATTTTTACAATGAAGACTATCCAGTGTTATTTTGCATTTGATTACTTTCTGTTGTATTTCTTACCTGAATACTACTGTTAGACCCACCTGAAAATCCTAAAGCCATGTTCATTTCATTTGTCTCTTTATTCTATTGTATTTATTTGTGTTATCATTTGCTATTATTTTATTTTATTTTTTGTTATTGACTGTTTACTTGGCTTTTTTTGTACATTTAAAGTTTCATATAAAGCCTCCATGTGCTGTGTGTGTAAGCTATTGCAACAAAATTACCCAAATTATCAAAAAATTATGAGATGATAATAAAAATATCTATATGGCTGTTTTCCCCATGGTATCGAAAATTGAAATTTTTTAAGTTATCGTATTGAAGTTAGAAATTCCAGTATCGTGACAACACTAATGCATATAATGTTACTGAATTATTACCATATTTCAATCATGGCAACTCTCCAAATAGATTGAACAGTGTTTTATTGATAAGAATGGAGTGTAGGATTGATCTTGAGCAAGAAAAGAAGAAAATTCTCATTTGGTCATTTATTTATTTGAAGTGATCTATGAGATAAAATCAAAATTGACTTGTAAAATTTTAAAACGCACTCCAAATAATAAGTTTACAAGGGTTTGTTTAAAGAATCAGACTGAATCAGAATACGATCTGGTGGAGTTTACTGTCTTAATGGACATTTTGTATGTTTATGTTTTGTTTGCAGTGGATATTCTGAAGCAGATCGACATTCCCTCAGTGTTTATTGGTGAAGAAGCGGCCAACTCTCTGAAAGAGGATTACATCTATGAGAAAGGGTGAGGGCTCAGATTTCACTTCTGAATACTTCACTGTTCTGATGCTTACTTAACAGAAACATCTGCTGCGGTGGCACTCCACCAGTCATATGACACCAGAAACAGTCTGCAAATATAAAATATTCCCAAAATAGTTTTTCCAAACTAGCATTACTAACATCAATTTTTTAGGCTATATTCTCTGAAAAAAAATTGAAAGGTTGACATACAGTACAGGTCAAAAGTTTGGAAACATTACGTTTTTTTATATTTTTGAAAGAAGTCTCTAATGCTTAATCAAGGCTGCGTTTATTTGATCAAAAATACAGAAAAAAAAAAAAAACAGTAATATTGTGAAATATTATTACAACTTAAAATAATAGTTTTCTATTTGAATATACTTTCAAAAATAATTTATTTCTGTGATGCAAAGCTGAATTTTCTGGATCATTACTCCAGTCTTCAGTGTCACATGTGACATCCAGTCTATCACATGATCCTTTAGAAATCATTATAATATTCTGATTTATTATGAGTGTTGGACACAGTTCTGCTGCCTAATATAAATATATGAATAAAAGGTTAAAAAGAACTGCATTTATTCAAAATAAAAAAATATTTTCTAATAATATAAATCTTCTTTACTATCACTTTTTATCAATTTAACACGTCCTTGCTGAATAAAAGTATTGATTTATTTTTAAAAAAAGAAAGAAAAAAAATGACTGACCCCAAATGACTGACCAGTAGTGGATATTGCTGTTACAAAAGATTTCTATTTTTAAAACATTTGCTTCTTCCTTTTTTTTCTTCTTTTTTACTTTTTATTTATCAAAGTATCCTACAAAAGTATCACAGGTTATGAAAAAATATTAAGCTGCAGAACTGTTTCCAACTTTGATAATGAATCATCATATTAGAATGATTTCTAAAGGATCATGTGATAGACTGGAGTAATGATCCTGAAAATTCAGCTTTGCATCACAGAAATAAATGATCATTTAATGTATAATAAATTGAAAACCAGTTATTTTAAATTGTAATAATATATCACAATATTACTTTTTTTTTCTGTATTTTTGATCAAATAAATGCAGGCTTGATGAGCAGAAGAAACTTCTTTCAAAAACATTAAAAATAGTAATGTGTCCAAACTTTTGACCTGTACTGTATATAAAAATATATATCTACAGGATCAACTTCTTGTTTATAGACCTGTTTAAAAGCAATGTCTCACACACACAGTCTTGCTTTGTGTTTTCAGTGGTCATGTGATTCTCATGCCGGACTTCAGTTTGCCTCTGGAGTACTACCTGATCCCCTTCCTCATCATCGTTGGAATCTGCCTCATCCTCATTGTAGTTTTCATGGTGAGTCGCGATTGTGTGTAATAAAAACAACTGAATGTATTAGTTTTGACAGACATATTTACGTCCTTTTAATCTCAGATCACAAAGTTTGTACAGGACAGACATAGAGCCAGGAGAAGTCGCTTACGCAAGGACCAGCTGAAGAAACTCCCCATTCACAAGTTTAAGAAAGGTAAGACGTGAGTTAAATAGGAGCAAGCACTGAGAATGCACTGCGGTTCAGAGGTCAAATACACAAAATGTCTCATACAAAACTGACAACTGTTTTCTGCTGCTGTCTGAACCAATCAGTTCTTTTAAACTGTCCATTTTGAAATGAATTCGGCCACAATTAATTTGTAGTTCCTCTGGAAATATAGAAAAATTCCCTTCCAAAGCCATTTCAAAGCAAAGACATACATTCCAAAATAAATATTATTTTAAAAAAAATATTGAGATAATACATTTTTCTTTTCTTTTTTGTAAACGGTTAACATTTTCTGATCTTAAATGTCAAAGACCCCAATCAAGTTGATTTAAAATGGCTGTCTTGTTGGAAAATGCAGTGTTTTTATGTTCTTCTACTTATTGCGTATATTAAAGGGATAGTTCACCCAAAAATGAAAGATCTGTCAGTAATTACTCTCCCTCATGTCGTTCCAAACCCGTAAGACCTTTGTTCGACTTCGAAACACAAACGAAGATATTTTAATTCTGTCCCTCCATTGACAGTCTACGCAACTACCACTTTCAAACCCTAGAAAGGTAGTATGACATCATTAAAGTAATCCATGCGACTCCAGTGGTTAACCTCAATTTTATAAAGGGACACGAGTGCTTTGTTAGCACAAAAAACCCCACAATTTACAACTTTATTTACAAAATATTAATCTCTGATGTGCATTTTACAACTTAAATTGTTTCTTTGCGCTAACAAAGCACTCGTGTCCCTTTATAAAGTTGAGGTTAGCCACTGGAGTCACATGGATTACTTTAATGATGTCTTTACTGTCAAAATATAACTTTTAGCCTCTGTGTTTTGATGTTGCTGGGCCGTCAGCATTTTCCATGCGGGTCGGACAGCCTGGCATTGGTGGCACGTGACGAATGTGGGTGAAGTGTGGCATTCCCCTCCCACCTCAGTGAATCATCAATCCTTTTTTACAACCACATCAACACCGTGACCATTGACTGTGTGTCTGCATGAATGAGCATCCTGTTCAGCTCGCTCATAATGCGTTCAGTATCGTTCTGTAGACGTTCCTCCTGAAGGTGTCAGGCGTCACTTTCACTGATTGCTGTTGAGTATAGGTGATCTAGGTTACAGCCACCCGTGCTCACGGATCCTCCTTTAGATGAAAGGTGTGCGAGATTTCGTCCAGTCGTTTACGCTTCAGATACTCAGAGCGAATGAGAGTCATATCAGTGTGAAGGTCACTTGAAATTGTTTCCATTTCATCTGTTTACCAGATGTCATGTGGATCATTTATCTACCACATTATGAGTAAATGCCAACTGGACGCATGCTTAAAGTTAGTTAGGCATTGTTTTCTTTTTATGCAAAATATATGGATATGAGGGAGGCAGCTTGCCTAAAACAAAGATGTTTAAGCTTCTCTCTTTTTTTTGCCAATGAATCACATTACGAGTGTAAAGAGGCAGAGAGAGAGTTTGTAACCAAAGCTGTTCAAAAGCTTGCAAAATAACTTTTAACTTTTCTGCAGACTGAGCTGACTAAAGAGCCGTTCACACATAATTATAACGATTAAGAGTCCACACCAATATAAGTTATCATTCTGTTTATTATAAGCACGTGCCGCAGTTTTGTCGTCTGTCGCTTTAAATGCTCAAGCTCTATAAACTCTGGATGGATTCTTATTGGTTCTCAATGTTTTCATAATTAATCTTATGGAAAAAATCGTTCTGAAAAAAGTAACGTTCGCCAGTGACATGGGGCTCTATCTTGCACCCAGCACAATTGACTTTGTACACGACGCATGTATCATTCCTATTTTGCACCCGATGCACAGCGGACTTTTCCATCCACAAACACACGTCGGTAAATTAGGGAATGAACTTGAGCTCCCGGGGGCGGTTCAGTGAAAAGAGGCGGCGTGTTCCGGCGCAAATGTTCCCTGGTGCTATTTTGCAGTTTCAGAAAACAATTCCGCCACTGACCAGGACGTGTTGCGCATGTTATTCAGATGCTATTTTAAGGGCGCGTGCTTGGCTATAATGTAGCGTGTGCACAACGGCATACACTTTGATTCTCTCATCCACACAGAAGCAGCAGTTTTCATTTTTGCAAATCATAGGCTACATTATTACAGGGAAAAATATTACCACACGAGGGAAATCATTGTTGTGTCCATGAAGATGTGAAAAAATAAGCATAAATCTAGCTTACACATTTACCCAAATTATTACACCACTGTTTAACTGAAGCTAATTTGGGTGGGTTTCTCCATCCCCATACAATGTCACTTCTCTGTGTTTTACGGCCCTGACGAGAACGTCGGTCTCCTCGGCTGTGAACCGCTCCTGGCGCGTGTCTGGCAAATCCACCGTTATAATAGCAACCCGCCATGGAACAAGCGTGCCTGCTCTTAAAGGGAATGTGAGATGTCGCTCTGATTGGTTTATTTCACGTTACGCCCAAACCACACCTATGAGTAATGAAGCTACTTCAGGCCAACCCATTTTAGATGTGCGTCGGACGCAAGAGTCATTTATCCCGCCGGTATAATAGCAACAGCACCCAAGATCCGCCCACAAAGTTACTTGCGTTTCGCGTTTGATACTTGCGTTTCAGATCGTTGAAAATAGGGCCCATGGACTTCGCTGTTCTTTTGACTTTTTAGTTAATTTTGATTTAATTACTATAATTTTAGTTTATAGCTATTTTTTCGGATACAGGTAGTCTCATCTCTTCTGACATGATGTTTTGCGGCAGTAATAGCTACACACACAGTTGTTGTTTTAACGTTTTTTTGATGGTTGTCTACCAGCGTTAAGGCACAATAGCGCCACTTACTATGTTGGAGTGTATTAACATGATATCGGCATTTAATTTTTTTAATATCCTAATTATCGTCAATAACCGTATATTACAACACCCCCTATTACAACACCCCCTTAACTGAGACCTTTGATGTTAAAAGCGTTTTGTCCTTATAACATATTTTATTAGCATAGTATATAACTTATTCATTGTGGCGCTAGTTGGAGACCTAAGGAAAGCTGAACCAATAACCCAATATTTACAGGTTGCTACATGGAAAGTGATATTATCCCCAAATCATATTAGATTTTAAATAGAATACTAGCTTCCTATTTACTGACTACTGTGCAGTTTACACTACATATGGCCTACTATTTATCAGTAAGCATTTCGCAACCATAAATATTTCAAGCAGTAGTTGTCACATAACCTCATCATTGAAATGCTTTGTGGGATAGTTTCCATCCATGCGCTTAATTAACAAAAAGAAAAAAAAAAGAAGTGTGTAATGTTGGACAGGGCTTCAGACTCGAGTTCATAGTGTATAAGTGCATAGTGTGTCATTTGGGACACAACTAAAGTTCTAGAGTATGAATGAAAGCCGTGATGTTCTTGTTGTCATGTGACCTACCAGCATCAGTTACGCACTCATAAATCCTCCCCCGTGGCCTGATGGGGTAGCAAAGTGGCCATTGAATGCGCACTTCAGAATCTCGCCGGAAGAAGTAGGTCATCCGGGTACTTTTCTCCTTCTGTTTTATTAATACTGTGAATTTGGACGCACTGTACTCTTGTCTTTTACCTACTATATAGTAGGGAATTATACCCATTCGAATGTGTAGGTATTGTCTGCAGAAAGAAAATAATGTTCACAGTATAAATACTATAAATGAGCACATTGTTTACATTTTCATAAACCAGCCAGGAGAATATGTAATATTATAAACATTAACAATTTCAGCATTTAGATGAAAAGCCGTTTGTTGATCCACTGGTGCAACTTACCCCAAAATCATGTATATGTTGAGTCCTCTCTAAATATATGGGTACATCCCTTCAGTCAGCTAGATTAACCCACTGACACATCTTACCCCCATCACACAGATAAACGCATGTTTTACCCTCGTTTCCTCCTCCTCCTCCTCCTCTGCTGACGCGCTGGTTTCCTTCATCCGCTGCAGTGCTGATTCATCAGTCTCCGCCTCACTGACCCAGTGTGTGTGTCCTGTCGTGTGACCGTGCAGCTGGACCACAGACTCCACCAACAGCTGCCGACAGGAAACACACACTCTCGGAAAACACACTCCACCAGCAGAGCGTGCAGATCAAGACGGCTCGGGGATTTCAGACCTTGAGAATCTGTAGCTGTCTCACCATTTCAGCGTAACAAAGGCCCTGTTTACACCTGGTATCAAAATGCGCTTTGGTTGATCGGATCACAAGAGGACAGCACTAAATACACGTGTAAACGGGGTCTAAAACGTTTTGAGCTTTTCCACTTTCAACCACTTCCAGAGGTAGTTGGAAACGCATTCACCGGATTGATTTCGCAGTGTAAACGTTTTTGTATGAAAAATATCCATATTTATAACTTAAATAGCTATAGTAGCTAGCAGACGGCCGCAAGCATACTGTGCAAGTCGACTTGCGCTACAAGAGTGACCTCTGACCCGTCGCATGATGTAGGGTGTAGGGTGTAAGAGTAGCGTAAGCTTAGGTGAGAGTTGACGCCTCTTGCGGTTCAAACAAACAGGGCTGGGCAACAAACTCAAGCTCCTCTATTATATCACAATCCTCAGACAAAATTCTCGTTTTAGACTTCTAATTCATGACCTGTGTTTTGTTTTACACTATCCTCTGCGCTTCCGCGTTCGTCAATACGTCATGCGTCGGGTCAGAGGTCACTCGTCATGCGTCGCGTCTGAGGGCACTCGTCATGCGTCGGGTCAGAGGTCATGCGTCGGGTCAGAGGTCACTTGTCATGCGTCGCGTCTGAGGGCACTCGTCATGCGTCGGGTCAGAGGTCATGCGTCGGGTCAGAGGTCACTCGTCATGCGTCGGGTCAGAGGTCATGCGTCGGGTCAGAGGTCACTCGTCATGCGTCGGGTCAGAGGGCACTTGTCATGCGTCGGGTCAGAGTTTACTCGTCATGCGTCGGGTCAGAGGGCACTCGTCATGCATGGGGTCAGAGGGCACTCGTCATGCGTCGGGTCAGAGGGCACTCGTCATGCGTCGGGTCAGAGGGCACTCGTCATGCGTCGGGTCAGAGGGCACTCGTCATGCGTCGGGTCAGAGTTTACTCGTCATGCGTCGGGTCAGAGGGCACTCGTCATGCGTCGGGTCAGAGTTTACTCGTCATGCGTCGGGTCAGAGGGCACTCGTCATGCGTCGGGTCAGAGGGCACTCGTCATGCGTCGGGTCAGAGTTTACTCGTCATGCGTCGGGTCAGAGGGCACTCGTCATGCGTCGGGTCAGAGTTTACTCGTCATGCGTCGGGTCAGAGGGCACTCGTCATGCGTCGGGTCAGAGGGCACTCGTCATGCGTCGGGTCAGAGTTTACTCGTCATGCGTCGGGTCAGAGGGCACTCGTCATGCGTCGGGTCAGAGGGCACTCGTCATGCGTCGGGTCAGAGGGCACTCGTCATGCGTCGGGTCAGAGTTTACTCGTCATGCGTCGGGTCAGAGGGCACTCGTCATGCGTCGGGTCAGAGTTTACTCGTCATGCGTCGGGTCAGAGGGCACTCGTCATGCGTCGGGTCAGAGTTTACTCGTCATGCGTCGGGTCAGAGTTTACTCGTCATGCGTCGGGTCAGAGGGCACTCGTCATGCGTCGGGTCAGAGGGCACTCGTCATGCGTCGGGTCAGAGTTTACTCGTCATGCGTCGGGTCAGAGGGCACTCGTCATGCGTCGGGTCAGAGTTTACTCGTCATGCGTCGGGTCAGAGTTTACTCGTCATGCGTCGGGTCAGAGTTTACTCGTCATGCATGGGGTCAGAGGGCACTCGTCATGCGTCGGGTCAGAGGGCACTCGTCATGCGTCGGGTCAGAGGGCACTCGTCATGCGTCGGGTCAGAGTTTACTCGTCATGCGTCGGGTCAGAGTTTACTCGTCATGCGTCGGGTCAGAGGGCACTCGTCATGCGTCGGGTCAGAGGGCACTCGTCATGCGTCGGGTCAGAGGGCACTCGTCATGCGTCGGGTCAGAGGGCACTCGTCATGCGTCGGGTCAGAGTTTACTCGTCATGCGTCGGGTCAGAGGGCACTCGTCATGCGTCGGGTCAGAGTTTACTCGTCATGCGTCGGGTCAGAGGGCACTCGTCATGCGTCGGGTCAGAGGGCACTCGTCATGCGTCGGGTCAGAGGGCACTCGTCATGCGTCGGGTCAGAGTTTACTCGTCATGCGTCGGGTCAGAGTTTACTCGTCATGCGTCGGGTCAGAGGGCACTCGTCATGCGTCGGGTCAGAGGGCACTCGTCATGCGTCGGGTCAGAGGGCACTCGTCATGCGTCGGGTCAGAGGGCACTCGTCATGCGTCGGGTCAGAGTTTACTCGTCATGCGTCGGGTCAGAGGGCACTCGTCATGCGTCGGGTCAGAGTTTACTCGTCATGCGTCGGGTCAGAGGGCACTCGTCATGCGTCGGGTCAGAGTTTACTCGTCATGCGTCGGGTCAGAGTTTACTCGTCATGCGTCGGGTCAGAGGGCACTCGTCATGCGTCGGGTCAGAGTTTACTCGTCATGCGTCGGGTCAGAGTTTACTCGTCATGCGTCGGGTCAGAGTTTACTCGTCATGCATGGGGTCAGAGGGCACTCGTCATGCGTCGGGTCAGAGGGCACTCGTCATGCGTCGGGTCAGAGGGCACTCGTCATGCATCGGGTCAGAGGGCACTCGTCATGCGTCGGGTCAGAGTTTACTCGTCATGCGTCGGGTCAGAGGGCACTCGTCATGCGTCGGGTCAGAGTTTACTCGTCATGCGTCGGGTCAGAGGGCACTCGTCATGCGTCGGGTCAGAGGGCACTCGTCCACCGGAACTAGACTTGTGTACGGCCATCTGCCGGAAGCTAGTTATTTTAGCTTATGAAGTTATAAATATGGATATTTTACGCACAAAAACGCATGTCTGTGCTTCAGAAGGCCTTTATTAACCCCTGGAGGCGTATGGATTACTTTTATAATGGATGGATGCACTTTTTCAAAATCTCAGGCTCCATTCACTCCCATTATAAAGCTGGGAAGAGCCAGGATATTACTTAATAATAACTCAGATTTTGTTCGTCTGGAAGATAGTTATACACCTAGGATGGGTTGAGGGTGAGTAAATCATGGTATAATTTTCATTTTAAACTTTAAACTTTGTCTTCAAAGTTCAGTTTGAAGATAAAAAACGTACCAATCACAATTTTCTCACCATTCCTGATTTCTAACACACACTTACCACAATCGGCTTAATCTCAGAAAGCAGAAACTAAAGCTACTGCTGTGTGTTTTTCCGTCGTCTTCGGTGTGTTACCAATTGCGTGAGCTTATTTCGTTCATTAGATCGAAAGATCTGGAAAAAAAACACATACATTTACCCACCCATAGACCCTCCCATCAAAGAAACCAGGACAGAAGAGGTTGAAAGTGGACAAGACACAGATTAGTGCAAATATACATCACAAATATTGAATATGTCTAATGAATTTGCAAATTCAAATCAATGTTGGTTCATTTTCTCTGGCCATAAAGTCAGTGCCAGTATATCATGAATATTGGATGTGTTGCCCAGCAGTCAACTATTATGAAATGGCTTTCGAACACTGTTCTGGGTAACCCAGTAGGAGGAGGTTTTATCCTAAATCATAAACCTCAGTTCTGACCGAATGAAGAATGTTCTCTGCAAGGTCATTTGCTTCACAAAAGTGTTCAGATGTTTCAGTTTTAAACTGTGAATATCTGTAGCATCCAAACCTGTTCCTACAGACCAGCTTTCACTGTAAACTCTTCAACAAACCCCAGAGCAGTGAGCACAAATAAAGCCTGTAGTGACAGATATAAGCGTATCCATATACGGTCACACACAGACATGCTGGTTTGAGAGACCGCGAGAAAATGTGTTCGTTTACTGCTTCTATAAACACCGGCCATCGGCAGAGTGGCTCCTCCATTGGTGGAAAGAAAAGTGAAAAAAGGCAGAGGAATTCACAGGGAGGGCAGGACAAATTCCTGGACTTATTGAGACTGGAATGTTTTCCTTGATCCAAGGACACACAGGATCTGAGAGGAAACGCTGCGATCACAAATGTGCAGATCAGAATCCCATTTAGTCAAGATATTGATGTGAAATGAGGTAAAACGTCATTGCAATTGATTAATTACGGCTGTCAAAAATAAGCCGTTAACTTTGATCCCGTCAGTGACGTGTTTGTCTCACAAACGTGCGGGGAAAAGTGTTAATACTTGCGATACTGATGCATCAAGAGGGTCGATTCTCATAAAAATATTGATACCAAACGTTTTAAATAGCTCTCATTCATCACTATATTACTAAATACAACACAGAAAAGATATATACTATATAACTATGTATATAAATGTGGCACTTGTTATATGAGTTTGTGATTTTAATTTTTAGTTAACAAATTAAAAAGCCTATAAAATGATGGCTTTCAAATATACTATAAAGTTGAATGGCTATAATTACTCATTTCATCACTAGAAACTGAGAAAAATAAAGACATCAGTAGCAGTTCTCTGAACTTCATTCATAAAATGAAATATCAAATATGTAAAGTATACCGTCTTTGTTGTTTCTACATTAATTTGGAGATTCGGTGTGAAAATGTGCATTACAGTATAAAATATTACACATTTTTATGTTGTGTTTTATTATAGAACATTTTTAAAAGATTAATATCTACAGTTAGCCGTCTCTTAATGTCTTCTAGGTGACTCCTATGATGTTTGTGCCATTTGTTTGGATGAGTATGAAGAGGGCGAGAAGCTTCGGGTCCTGCCCTGCTCACATGGTGAGTTGATCAGCTAATAATGCAGTTTGGGAAGGACTTCACAGCCTAATATCAGTTAAGGAATGTTCTGGATTCAATGTTCAAAGTTCAGCTCGATCAACAGTGTCTGCTTTTTGTTTGTTTCTATGACCCAAATTATTAGTTAACTAAATTATTAATTTTTGTTGTGGTAAAATCGATGGAGTTGCCTCAAGAGCATTCGCTGAAAATGTGACTCAGGACATTCAAGTTCAGAATAATAATTCGAAAAACTCGTATATGAAATTTAATCAAAGTTATATATATACACACTACTTGCGGTACACTGTAGGCTATATTCAGTTTTAAAGGGATTGTTCACCCTAAAATGAAGATTAAGTCATCATTTACTCACCCTGGTGTTGTTCTAATATAATGCATTGGGTCGTTCTTCCTTTGACGGACCATAAAAGGAGAATTTTTAAATAATGCCTCATATAATGGCAGTGAATAGCGACCGGCGTCAAGCATTTTAATAAAGACGCAAAAGTATCACAGAATGATCCCATGCGACACTTATATTCCAAGTGTTCAGGGCGTTTATGAGAGGGTTTGGTGAAAAACAAACCGAAATTTAATGTATTATTCAATGAAATTCCTGATCTTGGCCGTTAGGCTTCTCTGCGTGACGTGCGCATTCGTTGTTTCGACGAATCGCAGCGATCCATTTGCTTCTCTTATAAAGGTAATATGATGCCATAAAGAAGTTTTGTGAAAGTGTACATAAGATTGCAAGCGTAAATTAAATTTGCATGCGCAAGAGAAGATTTTTAAAGGTGTAAATCGCCTTTCAAGTGTAAGAAAAAAATATTCTTAAGTGTATTCGTAGGTGTAATTCATGTATTGTGAAACTGCAGCTTCAAGCTAACGCAAAATAAATATGATCTATATTCTTCTGACCGCACACTTTTGGCACGGTTTTTGCGCACAATTACTGCCAGAAGCACGGCAGGCCTGTGAACAGCAATTTGCAGCCGAAAGCAACAGTCAGGAACTTAATTGCGTAATTAATTGCGTTTGTGTAAAAAAAAAATAAACTGTTGCAAATGTCTAAATGGCTTGTTGTGTCCCCGAAATAACCCGATTTATACAGTTGCGTCTTTCTTTTACCTGCTCTTCCAGTTTTGGCACGATTCTCACACTCACTGAGTTTTGTAAGCGCGAAGAGGAGGGCGGGTCCACCGTCTTCATGTAGCCAATCACATGAGCTTCTCGCTGACTCTCAATTTACTCTTAATCTGATTGGTTCAATAAACACGCCAGTCACCAGAATCTTTATCTTCATTTGGCTCAGAAACGTTCTCGTTGCCGAAATGGTACTGGTCCAGAAAAACACACAAGTTATGAGAAATGAAGACTAACAAATATGTGGCATGAAATACAATGCCTAGAAATCCGCGTAGTTTCTTCACTGAGTCACACATCACCGGACCGTAACGTTTGTCTGATGATGGATGCGAACGGGATAACTTCTTGTCACGACGAACACAACGGATATATTCACCTCAGAGAAGATGCATTGATTTCTCATAACGTGTGTTTTTCTGGGCGAGCCGGAGTGAACTCGAGCGCTGATAGAGTCTCAGTCGAGCACAGAAGACCAAGGTCAGGATTTTCATTAAATAATAGATTACATTTTAATTTGTTTGAGGTATAATGGCATACTTATCACAAACCCCCTGAACACTCTTGAGTTGCATGGGATCATTCGGTGATACTTCTGCGTCTTTTTAAAAAAAGCTTGATGCTGGTCACTATTCACTGCTATTATGAGTGCGAGCGGGACATTTTTTATAAAAATTTCCTTTTGTGGTCCGAAAAAGAAAGGACAACGTTATTATACGGCATTAGAACAACACCAGGGTGAGTAAATTATGACTTCATTTTAATTTTAGGGAGAACTATCCCTTTAAGATTCATTTTAATTCAAATTACAGTAGTCAACATTTGAAGTGGATCAAAAAAGATCATCAAAGTTGTCCTGAGACGAGAACGGGTATCGTTCAAAACTCATGTGTAACTTTGTTGAAAGGTTTTGATCCACTTCAAATGTAGATATACATAATATAGATCACGTTTGTCAGGATCTCTCGCACTAATTCTCTCTGCACCAATTATCAGCCTATCACTGCAAGTGTGTTGACCCGTGGCTGACCAAAACCAAGAAGACGTGTCCGGTGTGCAAGCAGAAAGTGGTGCCGACCGACGGCGACTCCGAGTCCGAGTCCGACTCCGGGGACAGCGGAGGCGAGGAGAACGAAGCTTCGGAAAACACGCCCCTCCTGCGATCCCTGGCCTCCACCAGCGCCCATTCCTTCGGCACCATGTCCGGCTCGCCATCCCAGCGCGAAGTGGAGTCGTCGGACTACGACGAGCACAGCGACACCACCGACAGCGACGAGGAGGTCACCGTGGAAACGGTCGTCGTACAGCTGCAACAGGGGCGTCCCGACAACATGGAGGCCGACGCTTAAACGTTAGCCAATCACGACTCGGACTCTTAATAGAGATTCCAATACGTTTCACCATCACTTACAATTTATCGTTCGGAATTTAACATACAGCGATACTATACAGCGAAATTTTCTACAAATCACGATCTCCCCCCCCCCCCCCCCCCCCTCACACACACCACCACCTTCAAAAGATCCTGCGAAATTTATCACGCACATTTTTGCCAACCTCCGCAAATGAGCGTCACCTCTGGGAATGTGATTTGTGCTTGCCGACAAAACGCCAAACTCATCTCAAGACGTGTATCCGATCGCGAACAACTGCATGTTTTATACGACACAATGAGACTTTATTATTGAACTTGTACTGACACTGATGTCACACTTTTAGTTCGATCATTAACAGTGGAACCGTTCTAAATATCAGTCACTCGAAGTGTAGTCTAACATCATTTATGTACTGTAAGTAGGAAGTAAGTTGGGTAAGTAGGAGTCGGAGGTTTTTTGATTATCGTTTTGAACCGTTACCCGATGTCTGTTTGCCTTTTAATGTTGCTTTACTGTAAATATATCTTTCTGCTCACCCTTGTTTATAAGTAGTCTATATTCATTTCTCTTCATGAATAAAATACTACACCTTTTGCTGTTTTCGTCTCCGTTTCTCATCCATCATTTTGGAAAGTGGCACATGGTTTTAAGATAAAAAAAAAAAAGGTCCTCAGAGAAATGTTGTTTTGTGCAATAAAACTTCTCATGAATAATTTCCATTTGTGTGCAATAAACCCTACTCACATTTTAGCTTATGATCTCTTTTTGTGTGTGAAAAATCAGATTTTAGTTTGGTAATTTAGACTATTTTTCTTTAGGGGGAATGAGATTGCAGATTTCCTCAAATTCTTTGTTCATTACCAGATAAATGAAATGTAGCCCTATTAACACATTTTTTAATAACTGCTGAAGGTATGGTAAAGTATGGCTACACAATATATCAAAATATTGCAAATCCACTCGGACAGCGCTTGATCCTGAATTCAGCTCCGCAGCTTATCCATATACACACACAAAACATCAAAAAGGCCAGATTTAATAAGAATCAGTGCATATTTAATTCATACCGTGAAGACTAAGCAGTGTTTTGTTTTTACATTTATTACATTTTCTGTTGTTAAATAGGCCTACCTGAAACCTTAGACGTTAAAAATGACACTATGTAATGCTACAGTAAAACTCTGTTTACTTTTAGAGGTTATAGGGATGCTTTCTTCTCACAAAAAGATCATTTTCAGTTTTTAATTATTTGAATGTCATTTAAGTTTACTTTACACACTCAAAGCATTATTGTATCGCATATCGAATATCAAATTTTTTCAATATCGTGCTGTCCTAGTAGAAAGTTTCCAATTCTTTTTTTAATGCAAATCAACAAAAATGGGGGGAAATGTGAAAATGATCAACCCTGACAAAAAAAGCCCAACTTTTCCATTTTTGTGTGCAAAATAGGACTTTTTTTTTTGTTTGTGCAATAAAACAAATTTGTTTTCCATTAACATTTTCCAATTTTTGTACAAACAAAGCATATTTTAGTTTATTATCTACTTTAACTTTGAGAAAAACAGATTCCACATGAAAATGACCCCTTTAAAAATAACATGCAAGCAAAAGAAACGGACAAGTAATTTGGTTGGAATAGATTTATTTAATTTGTCTGTAAACAAGGTGGTGAGATTAATTTATGGCATTTCTTGGTTTATGCATATGAAATCAGACATATCAGACTGTATCCAAGATGTATGAAAAAAAGTACAGGGAAACAAGAAATGAACTATAGTCAAGAGGTTTTGAACCTGTACAAATATCCCACAAGGCCAGAACTTCTGTAGATACTAAAAACCCCTGAACCAAGAACTGATAGAATAATTTGGGAAGCTGTCTGAATCAATAGCAACAGATTCGCTCTACATTATGGCACAGAATACACATTATGATTGGAGTGTTATACATTTGGACAGACATGACTCGAAGGCAATTTATCCCACAGTCATGACAATTCATTCATGGGTTAAATTCAATTCAAGTGTTGAAAG